>BROG01000139.1:77500-475000 GCA_030159075.1 Atrina japonica | reverse complement strand
TGAAAGGCTTTCTGCTTGAAAGATGGTCTACTTGAAAGATGGTCTGCTTGAAAGACTGTCTACTTGAAAGACTGACTGCTTGAAAGACTATCTGCTTGAAAGACTGTCTGTTTGAAAGATGGTCTACTTGAAAGACTGTTTGCTTGAAGACTGTCTGCTTGAAATATGGTCTGCTTCAAAGACTGTCTGCTTGAAATATGGTCTGCTTCAAAGACTGTCTGCTTGAAATATGGTCTGCTTCAAAGACTGTCTGCTTGAAAAACACTTATCTGCTTGAAAGATGGTCTGCTTGATATACCATCTGCATGAAATACTGTCTGCTTGAAAGATGGCTCATGTCTAGAGGTGACCTGTATTGAGATATGACATTCAGAGATTCACATTGCAAAATAGTTCTTCAATTTGGATGAATTATAGAAATGTGGGAGCTGATTTTCTCATTATTATAACAGCCAGAGATCTAGACTTATGCCAATGCATGGAAGGTTCTTATAGGTGCCACACATAATGTGTGAAGGGACCACATTTTGCATTTTAGATCGGTGGTGTCTTTTAGGTGGTATCACTTATCCTGCCACGGACTTTACTTATCCAATGACAAGAAGTTAGTGTCCACAGAGCATCTTATGTTTGCATTTTCTTTGAGTGAGGCCTATTTCGATCATATGCACAGCACCACAGCACAGGCAATCTTGACAACAGTATTTGTAAAAACCACAGCACCTAGGAAATCTTGACAACAGGATTTGTAAAAACCACAACACCTAGGAAATCTTGACAACAGTATTTGTAAAAACCACAGCACCTAGGAAATCTTGACAACAGTATTTGTAAAAACCACAACACCTAGGCAATCTTGACAACAGTATTTGTAAAAACCACAACACCTAGGAAATCTTGACAACAGTATTTGTAAAAACCACAACACCTAGAAAATCTTGACAACAGTATTTGTAAAAACCACAACACCTAGGAAATCTTGACAATAGTATTTGTAAAAACCACAACACCTAGGAAATCTTGACAACAGTATTTGTAAAAACCACAACACCTAGGAAATCTTGACAACAGTATTTGTAAAAACCACAACACCTAGGGAATTTTTACAACAGTATTTGTAAAAACCACAACACCTAGGAAATTTTTACAATAATATTTCTAGAACAGTAAAGCATCTAGACAATCTTGAGAACCGTATTTGTAAAAACCACAACACCAAGGAAATTTTGACAATAATATTTCTAGAACAGTAAAGCATCTAGGTAATCTTGACACCAGCACTAGTAGAACCACAACATGGAAAAAGTCTTAACAACAGTATTTTTAGAATCATAACACTAGGCAATGTTTACATGCTTTAGATTATCTCAGCCCTTTAGTTTCAGCTGTACATGTAAATGCTGTCAGAAAATGTTTCAATGGTTCATTTTTTTGGAACATGACTGTGAGCTTACATGGTTGTGGTCTCTTATTGTTCTAGTGGTTAGAGCATTGCGCTTTGAACCATGAAGTCTCTCACTTCTGGTCAGCACAGGTTCCAGCCCCCTTGGAACCTAGGCTGATTTTTTTGAGAAAGTTTGCCAGTTTACTTGCGGAAGGCCGGTGGTCTCTTCCCGGGGGTACATTGTAACCCGATTCTCTCCTCCACCACAAAAAACTAGTCACCACCATATAACTGAAAAAATTGTTGAGTGTGGCACAAACACAATTCAAAATCAAATCTCACTGTTCTGTCAAAGCTTTGCTAATTTGACTGTACATATCACCTCTGTCATTGTCCTCTATTACACTATCGGCTTACGGTGCTCTGTAAAAGAGCATTTGACTCTAGATTAAAAGGACTCAGGTTTGATTCCTGTTATTGCCACAGTTAGTGACTATTCCTTTTTAAAGCACTTGGCTAATGAAATGAAAGTCTGTTGATTGAGATTTGAAATTAAATTCTCATGTGTTTTCAAATGCATTGCACGTCAAAGAACTCACTGAATTGGTCTCTGTCCGTAGCGTGGGTCCAAAATGCATTGCACGTCAAAGAACTCGCTGAATTTGTTTCTGTCCAAAGCGTGGGTCCAAAATGCATTGCACGTCAAAGAACTTACTGAATTGGTCTCTGTCCATAGCGTGGGTCCAAAATACATTGCACGTCAAAGAACTCACTGAATTGGTCTCTGTCCATAGCGTGGGTCCAAAATGCATTGCACGTCAAAGAACTCACTGAATTTGTTTCTGTCCATAGCGTGGGTCCAAAATGCATTGCATGTTAAAGAACTCACTGAATTGGTCTCTGTCCATAACGTGGGTCCACAATCAGTCTCCACCATAGTGTGGGTCCAAAAGTTATGGCATTTGACCTAAAGCTGGTGACATCTCCATAGAATTGACAAATTTGTGGTGGGATGTAAAACGACAGGTCAAACAAAGCAAATGAATATTCGTACACGATACTGTTACCAATCTGTTCTGCCAGTTTATTTGTAGGTGTGGCTTGTAAAAGAACCCATTGGTGCCAGTAAAAAACAACAGGTCAAAATTTTGTGGCACTTCATCTTAAGTAATCATGGCATCTTCATTTAAGTGAAAAATTCTTGAAAACAAACCGTACAGCAATAAAAACATTACATCATGGACAGTAGTCTGGTTACACAGGCAATTATAAAATGCACACACTCACACATGTGCACACATACACACATATGCTCATGTACACATGCACACACACACAGGCACACATACATGCACATGCACACACATCTGCTCATGCATATATGCACACACACCTGCTCATGCACACACACACAGGCATACAGGCATATACACCCAGACACACACACAGGCACACACTTATTGCACATCAGTGCACATCAAAATCACTGACATAATTATGCAGAAGATAAAACGACATGTATGCTAAAGATAAAACGACGTCATCTCATATCAGATAATTGTAAGTGAAACAACATGCGAGATAAACAACTGAACATGATTTGGAATATGGAAATGCATATATGATTAACTTTGTATTTTCATCCAATTACCCCATCATTTTTTTTTTTTTTTATTAATAATAAGCAATTTTCTGATACCTCATTTTCTAATTAGTGAACACACATCTGATTTACAATCAGTAAGAAAACTTTTTCAATGAGTTTACTAAAAAGTTCAAATTTACTAGGTCATAAATCTTTGGTATTATGTAATCATGACGGGTCGTTTACCTGTTGCAGTATCAATCTCTGGGGAAAAAAAAATCGCAGGTAATTTGTCTACTTGCAGTAATGTCAGCTCATTAAAATGAGGGAATTGCAGACAAATTAAGTTGATAACGGATAACGGAAAAATCGTTCAGGTTTGTTAAAGCAGGATGATATGGTGCTTCTGAATACCGTATTCAACCCATTAAATGCCCAGGACTCTTCAAAAATCAGGAAAAAGGGGTGGGCGCCTAATGGGACCAATTATTGGTCAGTTTGATGTAAAACAGTTAATTTTTTTTAAGACATAGTTGTTGTAGTTATTACCGAGGACGCCTATCAACATAATTCTGTTGCTGGTGGGAGGGGCTACAGATAAACTCTTACTTACGATTTTTCAGGTCCACATGTCCTTGTCAAACAGCTAGAAAAGACTCTCAGTTGTATGTAAAAAGGGAGATGGGGCACTTATAGGAACATGGGTGGTTAAAGGGTCAAATTGTATTTATTCTTTGATGTTACATAAATGTGATGGGTCCCTTGACACCTGCATTGTGGATTGTGGTGATATACTGAGTGGCATGAAATATGATTGTATAGGTCTGTCTAATTGTTATGGCAATGTCTCTCCATCCGTCTGTCTGCTTTTCCAGCCTGTAACTTGTTTATGCTTTACCAGAAAATATTCATACTTCACATGAAAGTTATTTATGTAAAGATGGTGTGTTGTGACCTTGACTCAAAGTCATGTCTTAAAGGTCAAGGTCACTGTGGCAATCTGCCTTTTTTTTTTTGTCTGGAGCATATCTCGCACATCACAAAACAGAACGTTTTCAAACTTCCTCACATCAGTTGTTCCCAATGAAGCGATGTGTCATGACCTTGAAACCGCCCTGCTAATCAAACAACTTTGAGTCTGTTAGCTGCTCTTAATAGTCCGATTCTACTGTACATGTACTGTCCTTACGAGAATTTGGGGGGGGGGGGGGTACGGGTGGGGGTGATTCTGATTTTTTTTATGTTTTCAGAAACTTGAACATACGTTGATTTTAAAAAATACAATATATGAGAATGAACACAAACAAGAGCAATTATTTACATTTCTGGCACACACAATCTGCAAAATGGGAAATATTTTGTCTGATTAAATTCCTTGTCTTCTTGCATTTCTTTGGTTTTGTTGTAAGGACCCTTTTCTGAGCCTCTGGCTCATATTTCCTCGTTTGTATTTATACGCATACAGGTATACAGGTGATAGCAAAGCTATGATATTCTTTAATATGTTTTAAGATCACACTAATAACAATTATGAGGTCAAAGAAATGTGAGATTTCATTATCAACTGTAATTACCTAAGTCTATGAATGGTTTTGTTTTGTAACCAATGGGTCTGTAAAAAGCCGTCTTGATTGTCATAGATAATCATGTGACATCCTGATTTAATGATGTATGCAAAATTAATCATGACGAAAAAAAAGCTTAAAAATCCCACAAGACGGGTTTCTCCCTCACGAAATTGCATGCTTAAAACTGATAAGCTTTGTGATTGCTTTTTTTCTCTTCCGATAATTAGCATTAGCCTGGTTTCAGCCCAAATAATTTAATGTTCTAATTAGTGCTGGATAATTGCAGCAGTTGATCCTGATTTACTTTGATTGAGGAGAGAAATATACGATATTTGAGCATTATGGGATATCATGTTTCTTCTGTATCTAATGTTTGAATGGGTAAAAACGGAAACAGGATTTTGTTATTATCATGATAAACACTCACTTAAAGAATTCCTTTTTCATGATAGAGTGTCTTGTGTATTTTCAAAATTCACTTAAACTTATGTTTTGAGGGGTATTTTTTTTATTATTTTCAAAATTCATTTAAACTCATGTTTTGGGGGTATTAATAATTTTCCAAATTTACTTATGTTTAGGGTATTATTTGGTGATTTCCAAAATTCACTTAAACATATATTTTGGGTTAATATTTGTGATTTTCAAAATTCACTTGAACTTATGTTTATGGGGTATCACTTGATGATTTTCAAAATTTACTGAAACTTTGCACTTATAAAGATAGGTCGTTGTAAATCTGGTTTTATTCATGAGAATTTTATTTACGCATAATTTCTTGAGATCTCTCACTCGCAAAAATATAATGATCATGTAATAAAGCATGATGATAGTTTAATGGAATGGGCATTGGAAATTGCGAATATATCACCTCATGAATAAATTTAGAACTTGTGTTTCACGGAAATAAAGTCGCGTGAAAATTTCAAGATTGACAGTATGGTAATTTCAGAATGATTTCTAGTCTACACACTTTCTTAAGTTACAATTAGATCTAACTTTTTCTGAATTCACCGCAACTCGTTTTCTTTTTGACATGTTTGATTGCTGTTTTACATCCCTCCAAGAATTTCACCAGGATTAGGTGAAGTGCTACAAATTTTAACATGTGCTACTGACGGATGCCAATGCAGCGAGGATTCCTTTATGTGTTAGGCCTTCCGTGACACAGGACCTCGGTTTTCAGTCTTGTCCGAAAGACTCGTGACTTTAACTGTGTATGCCGAGCGTTTGGTGAAGCTACCGTTACTACCATTTAAAAGTCTTTGGTATGACCCAGTACCTGGAATCGAAACTGGAACCTTCTGCTTGCGAGTCGAATGCTCTATCAGTAGACCACACACAAGCAGTCATTGCAAGTTATGAGTATCACCCTCAGACCAAATCTAAGACTTATAACCTTTCATAAGACAGGCCCCTGAACTCGAAGATTTCATTCACCAGCCAGGATTTGAACTTTGAGCAACCACTGGTCTTAAGGTTTAATATTGGCCTTGCAAGATAAAGGTTTTGGGTTGGAATCCTTGTGAGGTCACAGAATCTGTAACACAGGTAGATTGTGACTGCTGCTCTGCCAAGTGGTGGCATTGTAAAGGTTAAGGGCCATGAGTAAAATCCAAGGTCAAAATTTATGGCGCTTCATATATGGCTGGGGATGTCTTTATTATAAAGGTGAAGTGTGAAATCTGAATCCAAGGTCAAAATTTGTGGCACTTCACTCATATAACTGGGGATGTCTTTATGTAGATGAAATTTTTTATGGAATTTTAGATGATATATTAAATCACCAACCCCCGTGTTCAAAATTAGACTCAACCACATCAATAAATAGCATAGTCTACTGACATTAATTCAGAGGTAAACAGGTTATCATTCCATGTAAAGTTATTGTAATATTTTATTTCCCAATCATATACCCCAGAATTCTGACATTGAATTTTGCCGTTCTTTGAAATAGGTGAGTCCAAATGGGGCTACAGGGGGTAATGAGTGGAGACAACTGAACTGGCCCATGAGATGATTATTATCATTGTAAAATACAGGTAGCATGTCACCTGTCTATGGTTTGTTGAAAAATTCAAAAACTTTTTTTTTTTTTCTTTCTCATCTTTAAATTAATTTCAAAAGATATTCTTTTCTTCATAGAGGTTAAAAATTGGGAATATTCTGGTCTGTGAAGTGCCATGGTGGCCGAGTGGTTAGAGTATCGCGCTTTGAACCACGAAGCCACTCACTTCTGGTCAGTGCAAGTTTGAGTTCCATGAGAACCTAAGTTGATTTCGTGAGAAAAGTTGCCGTTGACTTGCGGAAGACCCGTGGTCTCATCCCAGGTACATTGAGCATTGGGTTCTCTCATCCACTATTAAAAATTAGCCACCACTGTATGATTGAAAAATTGTGTAGTATGGTGTAAAACAGCATTCAAATTTCAAAAATCCAACCCCAACCCAACCCTCCCCCCCTTGAAAAAAAAACAAACAAAAACCTGAAATAGCAATATTTTATATTTTATGAGATTTAGAAAATTTTCAAATTTGTGATTTTTTTTATACTGTAGAAGGTTTTAATTCCATAGGTTGTAATTTTCACATTTTTCTATCTTCTGTTTTTAATTCACGGATCAGATATAACTTACACTAACATCAGGTCCTTTTATGTATATATACATATATACATTGTATGTGTGCATTAAGTTTCTATAAAAAGTTATCCAATGTTTCTAAAATTCACGGATTTGACAACCTTGAATATAGCAAATATTAAAACTGCGAGTTATTTTTCCCTGTACAGTATCCTTTTTTTAACTTTCATTTATTTATTTATTTAAATCAAGAAATCAAGGTTGCTCATCAGTCATTGAACTTTATCTTAAGTGCTATCACTTGTAAATCGAATGAACACAAAATCACCATGTGATCTAGGGAAATCCTAATTATCAATAACAAACTGATTATTGTAATGAACTTGTTCCAGGACTTGGGTCCGGAAATCGTATTACTTTTCTTGGACATTCTGGGATTTGCAAGTTTTTCAAAGATTGTTGTGTTTTGTTCGCTTACAGTTACCATCTAAGAAATGCTCTGTCCTGACGACTAATTAGAATTTAGGGTTCTTTCTCACTTATACAACTTTTTTTAATATTATATTCCCATTTGTACAACTTTTAGAAATCTCACACTTGTGGCTAATGAGTTGTACATGTAATCACACACAACCCAGGTAAAGTATGTCAAAGCTTTCATTTTTCAGTATTCTAAAAAAAATTTATAATTTATATAGTTTTTATTGATATTTTCTGCAGTGTTTCTGTGATATTTCATTATCTAGCTTGTAATAATTTAATAAAGTATGATTAAATTTGTACATATTCCCCATTGTATATACCCTACCTTTGTTTTGGTAGAAATTTCAAAAAGTTGTACAAGTGGAAAGACACTATTAGAAAGTGAGATGTAAATGATGAATAATTAAAATTCTGTTTATGTCTTCTGGGCCTGAAATCACCAAATTTACTCAGTACTCAAACTCAACTAACTTTTCATGATTGTCAAATAAATTCAGACAAAATTTATTCTGTAACTGGACATGTGTATATATTGACAACATACAATGGTAAATAATGATAAAAATTATTGCTCATTTGAAGAAAACTTCAGAAATATTCAAAAATTGTTTGAGTACGTACTCAAATTTTGAGTACCGTACTCAACACATTTATTCATTTTTTTACAGGAAAATCATAAATGTGATGCAAAAAATTATATGTGAATGATGATAAACAATAATATGTTTCCTAATCACTCAAACCCAAAATTTTTACCAACGATTATATAGTCAAAATAATGAAATTAAAGTTGAGCTTGAGTACTGAGTAAATTTGGTGATTTCGTGCCCAGGGGTACTTTCCAAATATTAATGTATTATTTGAAATTGATTCCTTGAGACTATTACGAACTTTATGATGCTTCGGTGGTCGAGTGGTTACAACACGGTGCTTTAAACCATGAAATCTCTTGCCTCTAGTTAGCATGAGTTTGAGGCATGCTGAATCATGCACTGATTTTGTGAGAAAGTTTGCTAGAGTAATTGTGGAAGGCCGGTGGTGTCATCCTGGGTACATGGTAACCAGGTTCTCGCCTCCGCCATTTAAAACTTGCCGCCACCATGTTACTGAGATATCATTGAGTGTGGCGTATAGCACCACTCGAACAAACACTAAATAATTGTTTTATAAGGTAGGGGGCATGTATCAATTTATGACAGTACTCCCAGAATGCTTGTTACTGCTGGGCTTGTATGTACATGTAGGCATTATAAGTCACAGAAATCAACAGGACACAGGAGAGCCATTCAAACACTCCCAATATGCGAACATCAAGATACATGTAATGAACTAAACACACTCAGAAATAAATACTAAATTGTGTTCAATAGATTGTAATGGGAAATGTCACATGTAGCGCTCAGCATCAGTACATCATTCTGTTCCAAAAACAGATTCTTAAAACAGTGTTAAAAGTAGAAATACTGCAGAGTTATAAATAGACATTTGAATAATTGTACACTGTTTTCTTTCATATGACTAACATTCCCAGCATTCCAACAGGAAAAAAAAAAACTAGGTTACAAACGATCACGTACACATGCTACCACTTAATATCTGAGCCATTATTTACCCTAGTAAAGATTTCAAAGTGCGCCATATTTCACATAGAGACAGAAACAAACAGTGCGATACCGACAGTGTGTTCTATTTTTGGCAACAAGTGCTTGTAATGATGTATTTCATACCGTATAGCAATCATTCGTATTCCTAAAATAAGTAAAATGTCCTCACAGTCAACAAATGAGTAAACCGAGGTCCCTCACTTCCTGTCAGCGAGGTCTCGTGTCGCAGTAGGTGTCGGCACATTGAAGAACCCTCACTGCTCAATGGCCATAAGTGCCAAGCATAGGCCAAAATTTGAAGCCCTTCACCGGAATTTATATATATATATATATATATATTGAAAACTGCCAATAATATCCGTTCTTGTGCAGATAATACATGATGATGTTAAAAGTTAATTGCCGATTTACTTATATAAACTGGAGCCGGCCTGGCTTTGTCCGTAGCGCGCTCGACTCTGGATCGTGAGGTCGTGAGTTCGAGTCCCGCCGGCGGCAGGTTGGTTTCCTGTCTTTCGGATGAGACAGTAAAAACTGGAGGTCCCGTGTCACAGTAGGTGTCGGCATGTTAAAGAGCCTTCACTGCTCAATGGCCATAAGTGCCGAGCATAGGCCAATTTGAAGCCCTTCACCAGTATTTGGTGACGTCTCCATATGAGTGAAAGATTCTTGAGAGGGACGTTAAACAACAACAACAAATTAGTAAATTACACATTGTATATATGAAAAATATGACAAAGTCTGGTTTGTTTCTGTATGTAGAGTTATATATTCATAACATGGATACAGTGAAACCTGTCTTGAGAAACCACCTCATCTACCACTGAAATGTGGTCTCTCAAGACAGGTAGTCTCTCAAAAGAGGTTTTATTTGAAGGATTAATTAGCCAAGTGGTTTTCAGAATGTGGTCTCAAAAGACAAATGGTCTTTCATGACAGTGGTCTCTTAAGACAGGTTTCACTGTACTGGCTGGTCACAGTTTCTTGCCCATTAACAATTTTTGCCCGGGTTACAATGGCGGCGACAGACTTTGGTCATATGACCAGTATTTTACTGATATTTCATACTGAAGAAACAGATTGTTTTTCTTTCAAATGGCAGCATGCTTTCTTTCAAATGGCAGCACATGCAGAAATATGAGGAATTCTTTGTCAAACTATAACCATCGTAAAACTTGGTCACCAACCAATAAAAACTTGCCATGTGTTTGACCTAGGAAAAGGAAATCATTTTGATGAGAGATAGATTTTGGTGTCAAATTAAGGAGAGCAGACTAAAAGCAACTCCATGTATTGGTGTCAGTCCATAGCACAGGTAAAAATTTGGGGTAATTCACCTCAAGCTGTTGACATCTACTTATAAGGAACAATCCTTGCCTCGTATAAAACAAGAATAAAGCAAAACAAATGGAAACTGAAATGAAACAGGTCATTCAGGGCTTCTCTCCAAATTGAAATACATTTGACATTTTTTATTAATTTCATTTAAATTATCTAGAGATGCTAATAACTACATTTTGAAACTTCTTTGAGATTTGAACAAATGACATTGGAAATTGACATTGAAAATTGGCATAGGATATTGAAGAATTTTTGAATTGCTACAAGATTTATCAGATGAGGATGTTTGCTATCTGACTGTGTTCTAACTATATTTTGAATTTCAAAGCAAGAATCGTAGAATTTCAGTCTCCTGTTTTTAACATACTTTGAATTTCTGAATATGAATCGTAGAATTTCTGACTATTTTATAAATCGTTAGATAAGACGATGCATTGCAATAGATCTCCGCTATGAGACAACTCATCTCAATCGTCTGTTTAGCAGAGAACTGTAATTTGTATTTACATATCTGAATTCCATCTTTTTGTGTACTTTTGTGGGACCTTGATAACTTCTTTTTTCTGTAAAGGATGCTTAATTCTCATTAAGATGAACATGGCAGTGAAAAATCGTGCTCAAGTTTTACAAAGAAAAAAAAATAATGCACTTTTTCTTCACATCACCATACATAAAGTAGCAGACATTTTTTTTTTTTTTGTATTTGTGGTCATTACTTATCCTTTGTTAAGACGAAAAGAGATGGGAATGTCAATTTTGGTCTGAAGATAGATTACTCAAATTTGTATTTTGAGTATTCAAAGTTGTCAGGCCAGTGTTAATAATGTTTTTAATGATATATTCAAGTAAATCCCAAAGTAAATTAAATGATACTTGTCGCAAATTTAAAATTGATCACGGTTGTCATGATTATGTGTTATGTAATACGGTAGTTTATGTTCCGGTAACTGCACATCAGTAGGAATCAACAATACAGGTTATTGTTCTCTTGAAATTCAATTTTTCATTTTTTTTTTTATCGTCAAATATTATAAATATATTCATGAATACAAAGTTTATCTAATTTACAACAGTTAACAAACAAATTTTTTACCACTTACCGTAATTGACCGGGTAAAGCGCCCAGGGCGCTTCAAAAATCAGGAAAAAGAGTTGGACGCTTAATGCGAACAGTAAATAGTCAAATTGACGTAAAACAGCTCATTTTTTATAAGACACAGTGGTAAAGTTGTTGTAGTTATTACCAAGGACACCTATCGACATCCTGCTGTTGCTGGGGGCTACAGATAAACTGTTACTTACGGTTTTTCGGGTCCACATCTCCTTATCAATCAGCTAGAAAAGATTTTTGATTGCATGTAAAAAAAAAAGTGGGAGGGGTGCCTATAGGGACATGGGCGGTTAATGGGTCAATTAGGGTCAATCTGATTAAAAACCCATCTCTAATCGCTCCTGTTTTCTGATATGTCGTGTATAGGATCTAACGCAATCTGCTATGGGGTCACATGCAGATTACCTCATAGGTGTGTCATTTTCGACCAATGAAAAAGTGAGTTACAGAATCTTGTAAATGATCAAATAGCAAAGAGATGTAAACATTTTTAACATTATAAACAACACTAAGCGCACAAATACGGTAGTACAGAATTATGTTCCTAACCCTGGATGGGTTCGAATCACAAAACATATTCTGATAGGATATTACGGACTGACGGTTTCCTTTTTTATAAAATAAATAACATTTCTGTGGCATTAATTTTTGTAAGTCGTATTTTTATTGGTTGAACATTACACATCTACAAGAGGTCACCCGCACCTGACCCCATAGCGGATTGCGTTGGATCCTCTACGCGACAAATCAGAAAACGGTAGCGGTGAGAGATCGTTTTTTATTAGATTGGATTATGGTGTATCACTGTCTCTTGTTGCAGGGCTCAATCAGTCGCCAATGTAGCCGATGGCTAATTTTTTTCAGGAGTGGCTAAAAATATTGTAATTGGCTAATTTTGTGGCAAATATTTTTGGGTCATTTTTATTACATGTTTTGTGTGTATCATAATTCCATTAATAAGTAAAGTGTAATATTATGTAGGTGCGTAGGCAGTCTTCTATGACTATCCTTAACATTTACGAGCTGTTTAGTTTTAGGAATTAAGAATGCAAGAGGGGTGTTCGTGATTTATCATTTACCTTTATTTTTTCATGTAATGTCTGTGTGAATATGTGTGAATGCATTTTGTGTGTAAGTGTGTACACGTGTATGAATAAGGTCATGTAAATGTGGAGTATGAGCCCGAATACTCCCTAGCCAGGAGGAGATGTAAAGGCCAGGGAGTGTAAAAATCCTGACTCAGTACTCTTTAATAAATTATTTAAAAAAAAAAATAAATAGTGCCATTGAAAAGAGAATGATATAGCATGATCACAGACAACTACTTTTAACAGTGCACACAACATCAGTTACAAGGGCATGCTTGATTTGTAATAGCAGAATCGTTCTGAAATTTGCCCAATGCAGTAAACCACCAGACTTGCAAATTGTGGCAGATGTACATGAATACATACCGGTGGTTTCCACTTGTCACCACCGTGTTACATAAAAATAAAAAAACATATTTGGTATCAATATCCATTGACCTGGCTAATAATCAAAATTTCAATTGGCTAAAATTATCTTAGTTAGCTAATTTTATAGCTCATAGTTTTGGGAGTCCAGGGTGAGCCATGTGGTTGGCTCTGATGTTGGTGTGAGAGGAAACCAGTTTACCTGGAGAAAACCCACGTGTAAAAGCTGGCGACCACCATATCATTTCACATATTAGGGATTGATATCATCAGCATGCGGGTCCTGTAAAAGACCCCATTCCCAATGCAAAATAAGCTGTATTTTTCCATATTTGGAGCTGAGGTTATGTTCACCATGTAGCTCACGTTTGGTATACACAGGAAAAATTTACATCTTACAAGTACAGTTCAATTAAAACCCCCAAATCTTTGGATGAACTCCATATTGTCAGTTTAATAAAAAAAAAAGGTTAAATGAATTTCAAGTTTAGTATCTTTCTTTTTATTAGTAAAATGGTTAAATGGCCATAGTTACTTTTTATTTTACCAAATTTAGCACATTGTGATGTAAAATTCCCAACTGAAAGGTTACTGGACCCTGTCCCAAAAAGGGTCTATCAGACCCTGCATATTTCGGTCATTCAACTCATCAGCTAAAAATAAACAAGCAAACTTTCTCACAAAATCAACTTAAGTTTCAGCAGGGCTTGAATCTGCACTGACTTTGGAGGTGAGAGACTTCTTGCTTTAACTCACAACCCCTGAAAAACAATGGACTCTTCTATTAATCAATTATTTAGGCCAGTCCAAATGTGTCTTTAAGGGTGAATGAGTTAAAATGTGATATTCTAATCAACCAACCAGCAAGGCCACCCATTCTGTTCTTGTTACATGGAGAAGTTTGCTAGTTCACCTCTCGAGACTTGGGGATTTTCCACACTCTTTTGGGAATGGGGCCAGGGTCTTTTGAATTGGGAATTTTAGCAACATTTTATTGAAATTGGGAAATCTTGGAAAATATACAAAACTATTTGAAAATACAAGAATCTCATTAAATTCATTGTCATTTCACTACAGTTGGAAATTTTGACTGCAAATTGTGAAAAAAAAAATGCATTTGTTTTTGCATTGACAATGGGGTCCTTATTTCGGCCCACGTATGATAGGGTGGAAAATCCCTGATGACTGGTGATCTCTTCTCGATTACATTACGTAATTAGGTTTCACCCACTGGCTTGAAAAAGATTGCCACCGCTGTATAACCAGGGAAATTGTTGATCGTGGCATTAAAAACCAGTAAAACAACAACAAAAAACAAATTCAAAATTCTCGAGAATGTCCCTTTCAAAATAAGCAAGCCAATTATTTATCGTTGACAGTTTTTTAACTTGACATTTTTGTGTGTTTGCCATCTCCAGCCTTTTTTTTTTTTTTTTTTTTTTTTTTTTTTTTTTTTTGATTAAGCCTTTGTTAACTGAAGTTCAAAGGTAATTTCTAATACCAGCTTTATGAAATGTAATCCTAAAAGACAGAAAATAAATCAGTGATTTGTGTTGGAACCAGATCATGTACGACAACACTTTTTTTATCACATGAGCAATGAGGAATGATATTTGTGAGAAAACCACTAATACAGCGGAATTAAGATTGATGATTGCAAATTTTTACGTATTTGTCAAGAAGTGAACGGGATTATAGAGGCATCCAACAGAGACTGTACGGATTACGATTTAAAAGTTCGGTCAGAATGTCGTTAATGTAGTGCATATCAAAGCAGGAGTCATGAAATTAGCTTTTTTTTTGTTTTCTGTTGCATCTAAAAGATGATGCATATTAATTTAGAGCAGAATTGGTTTCGGGGGAGAAGAGGTTGAAAAAAAAAGAATTTCACTATTACAGACAATACTGCATATTAATTTACAGGTTGATTCGTGGGGTGGGGGAGGGGGGAAGAGGTTGTAAAAAGGTATTCCATTGTTACACACAACGTTAACATCACACCCCCTAAAGTTACATTGACCCTAGAGTAGCAATGGATTGAAGTGGGTGAACTGAGTGGAAAAGACTTTATACACAAAAACAGAAATACAAAGTACATTAACGAGTTGTTGAATTTGATTTTGATTTGATTTTTTGTTTTACGCCATACTCAACAATTTTTCAGTCATATGATGGCGTCCAGTTTTTATTGGTGGAGGAGAAACCCCGGTTACCCGGGTAAAGACCACCGACCTTCCGCAAGAAAACTGGCAAATTTTCCCACTTAATTCGAAATGACCCTAGCGGGATTCGAACCAGAGGTGAGAGGCCGTGTGATTTAAAGCGCAATGCTCTAACCACTCGGCCACGGAGGCCCCCTACAAGTTGTTGAATATGAAACTTGGTGAAATATTTACTGTTCGTTAAGAAACCGTACAATCCTTGTATTATGTACATGTAGGTGACCTTGGATTCCTTTCATATTCTTAACCAGAGGTGTGTTGACATTTTCTGTGACAGACAACCAGATACTTCAACACCAATGCAATTTATAACGCCTACCTTTTTGTAAAAAAGAAAAATTAAAAAAATTATCATGTTAAGAAAGATTAATAAGAATGTGTAGTTGTACTTAGATAGTGTTATTATATTAGGTTATAAGAACAAAAGTTTGAAAATTGATCTTCCCACAAATAAAAACGGAGACTATAATAAGATTGAAGCACTAGTGAGATATCAATTCTCCACAAAATTTAATTTTCCTCAAATTTTTGCAAAATTCTTTTCAGATAAGATTGTGTAGATACTTTTTATAATTTGTGTAAATTATTGATAGTGATAAAAAAAACAGGACAATTCTATTTCAGAATGTAAATTTTTCTGAAAATTTTGCTTCCCACAAGTAAAAATGGAGAAACTGCAATAAGATTGAAGAACTAGTGAGATACCTGTGGGATACCAATTCTCCACAGATTCTCCTAAAATATTCTGAGTTGATTTCTGATCTTCTGGTAATTTAACCTAATTCACCCCAAAAGACACACTTGACTGGTCTAAGTCATTGATTTACAGAAGAGTCCATTGTTTTTACAGGGGTTGTTGATGAGTTAGCAAAATTTATCTTTTTACTCCCGAGATCGAAATGGAGAGAGGGAATATAGGAGTTTTTTTTTGTCATCTTAATTTTTTTTTGTTGGGGGGTGGGGGGGGGGTCCATCTATTTGCAACATGCCAAAACTTAAACTGGTTTTTGGTATGATGCTTACAATTAAACAAGGTATGAGTTTGATTATTGCCAACATTTGGTCATATTTGCCACAGTCATGAGACTTCAAAATCTGTATGAGTGACTGACCTCCACATTTGATAATGTATTATTTCGTAAACTCATGTCACTGGTTCTGTATGGGTTTTATTATTGTTTCATTAACTTTTATGGAGATCTAAGCTGATTTTGTGAGAAAGGTTGCTAGGTAACTTGTGTAATGTCATTGATCTATTTCTAGGTACAATTGGTAACCTGGGTGTGGTGAGAAATCACCATTTAAAAAAATGGCTGCCACCATTATTATAACACCATTATTATAACTGGGTGTGGCATGAACATCATTTAAAAAAATGGCTGCCACCATTATTATAACTGGGTGTGGCATGAACATCATTTAAAAAAATGGCTGCCACCATTATTATAACTGGGTGTGGCATGAACATCATTTAAACAAATGGGTGCCACCATTATTATAAGTGGGTGTGGCATGAACATCATTTAAACAAATGGCTGCCACCATTATTATAACTGGATGTGGCATGAACATCATTTAAACAAATGGGTGTGGCATGAACATCATTTAAACAAATGGGTGCCACCATTATTATAAGTGGGTGTGGCATGAACATCATTTAAACAAATGATGACAATAAAGAAGATGATACCATTTAAATACTTAGGGGTAAACGGTTTGAAAAATGAAAAAAATAATTTCATTGCCTGATTCACAAGTAATGGTGGAAATGAACATTATGTTAAAATTGAATACCACTCTTATTGAATACTGGCTCTGTCTTGTCTCTTATATCATGTGTCAAGAAGAAAGATGGTCGTTTTAGGACAGCGACAGCGTTAAGCTGAGGACGCAGATCACATAGAGGTAAATTGAAGATCAATCAATCAACATCTTTGTCAATTTGTGATGTTTCATCATTAGACATGAAGGATTTGCAGCCATCTTCACTTTTTGACACGTTTATTTTTATTAAGTTCAAATTAAGGTCAAATAATTTTGCTTTATTCTCTAGTTCATTGATTGATTGGTGTTTAATATAATATATCACATTTCTTTAACCTAATACTACAACGAAACTCAAGTAGGGCCGAGTAGTTTTAGAGCATCGCACTTTTAATCCTGGAACGTCCGACCTCTTACCTGGGTGGGGTTGAACCTTACTGGAATCTAAGCTGATTTTGTTAAAAAATATATTGTCGGTTTACTTGTGTAAGGCCGGTGACCTAAACTGGCTACGAACAATATATAGTAAAACCTGTCTTGAGAGACCACCCCATCTGCCACTAAAATGTGGTCTCTCAAGACAGGTGGTCTCTCAAAATAAGTTTAATTTACAGAGATATATAACTGAATGAAATTTAATGTCCTCCAAAGGGAAGTATCAGTATGCAAGAAAACAGTAAAACACTCAAAATTCACAAATTATAATAAAAAGGTTTACAAAATTTACAATTATTTAAGGTTTACAATTATTTTACAAAATCAACAAATTATAATAAAAAGGTCTCTCTATTAGGACATTAAATGCTTGTGGAGGTCTAGTGGTAGATGATCTGACTCACAAGCGTAAGGTCCTGGGTTCGATTCCAGGACCGGGTCATAGCAAAGATTTTAAAAATGGTAGTGAATGTTCCCCTCGACAAGCGTTCTGCATACGGAGTGAAAGTCACGGGTCTTTTGGATGAGACTTAAAACTGGGGTCCCGTGTCACGGAAGTTGTGACACATTAAAAAAAAAAACTCATTACATTTGTGTCAGTCAATAGCACTAGTCAAAATTTGTAATACTTAACCGAAAGCTGGTGACATCACAATATAAGTGAAAAATTCTTGACGGGATGTAACAACAAACAAACGAAATCCAAAACCAAAAAAAACAACAGAAAACAAAAATCAGTACATTACTTAATGGGGCATTAGCTGCGTATTCCAAATGAATTATTTTGATTTTTACTTCTAAGATTGATGTTCAGTAACAAAAAAAGATATATACACAACCTGCAGACATAAAAATTCTTACACTCCTGTATATTTTCGAAAATAAGGTCGGGTTCAGTGTCATACATGTTTGCATAAACAAATAGTAAGGTCGAATTAATCACTTGCAAACGAATAATTGTCAAACTGGGTTTCTCAAGCAATTTTCACAAAATTTATTGGAATTTAAGAATTTTTATTCCTGCGTATATCTATTTTTGATATTGTACATCAATGTAAAAAGTTAAAAAAGAGAGAAAAGTTTTTTGGAAAAAAAACAAAAAACACAGCTTAAATGCCCTTTTAAAATGGATGTTAGTTTCATATCCAATTTCAACAAAAAATTATACATTTTTGTATTGTGAAGATATATCATTTATTTCATATCTTGTAATGAAATTTTGGCTTTTTGCATATTATATTTATATAATGGTACATGTACATGTATGTTCTGAAATGTAAGCATATTTTGTTAATTCATTTATATCTCTTTTTCTACATTTTATCCAATTCACTCTGCAACAATTTACACTTCTGAAGTGATATGGATCCCCATGCTGTTTTACTACTTTTATGAACAATATCAGTCAGAAAGTGTGTGTTTACAGTATTCCGTTTCATTTATTCCCGTCTGTCAGATTCAATTCCAGTTTCACTGCCTTATTCAAAGGATAAAAGCCACAAATGAACGCATTTGTTCGAATTACTTCTGGTAATGGAAAGCATGAAAAAGAAATTATGTAATGAGAATGTGGTTGTCTCGGCTATAGATGCAATATAGATGTTTTATGACCGATTTCGTTTAAATTGTAATTGATTTTACGATTTTTGCCGTAAATAGGTTTCATGTACTCGCAGAAACTAAATAACACTAGTTCGTGGGCAACTTTGTTGTAATCAGGATGAACAAAAAAAAAAACAACAACAATACTTTGACATCAGGGAGATAAAACACTGACGTAGCTTTTATTACAGTGTAGGGACCTCCGTTGCCAAGTTGTAAGAGCATTGCACTTTGAACCATGAAGTCTCTCACTTCTGGTCAGCGCAAGTTCGAGCCCAGTTGGAACCTAATCTGATTTTTTTGTGACAAAGTTTGCCAGTTTACTTGCGGAAGGTCGGCGGCCTCTTTCTGGGTACATTGTAATCAAGTAATTCTCTCCTCCACCATTAAAAACTGGCCGCCACCATATAAATGAAAAATTGTTGGCATAAAACACTATTCGAAATTCAAATGTTACAGTGTAACGCAATGTAGTAACTGCCTCAGGTTAAAAGTAAAAAGGGTCTGTTCGATGTCCCCCAACACAACCTCATTAAAACCCAAAACACAAAATTAGTATCTCCGGATCCTGCCCACTGTAGTTATACAAATGGGTTCTTATGGATATTTCCCCTAATCTAAAGGGGCCAAAATAAGGTCCCATTCCCAATGTAACAAAAAAAAAATGCATTTTTCCCCAATTGAAGTCAAATGCCAATGAATTTGAACAGAATCTTGTATTTTCAAACAGTTTTGTGTATTTTTCGATTTCCCAATTTCAACAAAATGTTGCGAAAATTTCCAATCCAAAAGGCCCTGGCCCCATTCTCAAAAGAGTGTGGAAAATCCCTGGTTTGGCCCCTGACCATCATTATTCATTTGTTTGTCTCTTCATTCATCCAGTCAATACTGTTTCCAGAACAGATCTCTGCAAAAATGTTCAAGATAGCTTTAGGAAACATCGAGTACATAAACCTTGATGCAATTTGAAGTCTTGTCCTATTGCCGAATTTTCGATATTTTTTTCTGCTGTCATGGAAAAACAATTTTGATAATGAAGTGCTGCCTACAAGGGGAGCAACTAAACTCATCAACCCCTGAAAAACAATGGACTGCTCTGTAAATCAATGACTCAGACCAGTCCAAATGTGTCTTTAGGGTTGAATGAGTTAATATGTTCCATTTTCGATAACTCCCTTGGCTGACGGATCTTAACAACTATGTATTTGTTTAAACATTTTTTTTTCACCTAATTTATTTTCCTGTGAAATTGTTTTGATTTTTATTGTGAAATGAAAAAAAAAAACCGAAATAGTAAGAAACAAGGTGCAAAATCTATATTCCGTCCAAACTTTATTTACAAAGTGGATAAAAAAAAAAAAATGATTTTGTGTGACTGACTGACCTAATTTTGAAAACCTGGTTCAGGGTGAATAACACATATATATTTCTTTAACGATGGGCTTATTACACTTCAGAGCTTGCCTACCGGTTATATTTTGTAAATGATAAAAATATAATTTTTGGGGTTTCTTTCAGTGATCAATAAATTACAAATGCATAGAACAGTTTAGCTCCATTATAACTATTTACTTTATCGCTGGTTGAAATTTGCTTTAATTTCATGTATAATTATTTGAGCAAAACTTTATCACTGTTCAATTTTCAACATGATTGTTAAACAAGTTAATAATTACTGTAGGTTTGTGAATTAATATTTATCATTTATCGGTAGCAATCAGTATGGTTTTTCCGCCCAACTGTAGGATTAAGTCTAATGACAGGAAAACATACTTGGATTTGCTGACATGAAACCATATCTACTTTAGGTACGGTTTTTTTTATCAATCATATCTTTTTAATGCAAAATATCGACAAAAATTCCACATAATTAGTCCAAACATCACTGATGCATGTAAAGAAAAATAGCATTCGTGATTTGTTCAGGAAGTTTGATTTCACTTCTATAAGTAATGTGGTTGTGTGGGTGTGAGGCCTGATTTTCCTCTTTTAAGAAGAATTCTTTTTGCCACAAAATAATTTTTTATACAATTTGATTTACTGTTGTTTAAAGCCACACATTTATTTTTCTTTCTTGTTTGAACCATTATTTAATGATGAAGGAGAATCCCTTTTAATAATGACCCAGGGAGAAGTCAGTAATTACAAGGTACGCATACATTGTACAGCTTGCAAATGAAGTGATAAACTTCCAACCGAGACTTGAGTCAAAGTGGGAGGTCCTAGGGCCCATTTTACAAGACTTCCTTGGTCTGTGACTTGGTCTTAGGAACATATGACTTGTAACCATCTTACAAAGAATAGGGGGCCTCCATGGCTGAGTTGTTAGAACATCTCACTTTGAACCATGAAGTCTCTCACTTCTGGTCAGTGTAGGTCTGAACCCCACTCGTACCTAAGTTGATTTTTGTGAGAAAATTTGCAAGTTTGCTAACGGAAGGCCGGTGGTCTCCTCTTGGGTAACTGAGATATCTCCTCCACCATCAAAAACTGGCCGCCACCACATA
Organism: Atrina japonica; assembly: GCA_030159075.1. NCBI lineage: Eukaryota > Metazoa > Mollusca > Bivalvia > Pterioida > Pinnidae > Atrina > Atrina japonica. The sequence continues at coordinate 453,359 of BROG01000139.1, read as the reverse complement.
ACTGAAAAATTGTTGAGTGTGGCTATAAACACTATTCAAAATTCAAAATACAAAGAATTAGGACATGTGACTTATCGTCAAATTAGGTCATGTCTTTATGACCAAGCAGGGAAGCAGTTCATAGACCTCAGCCATTTTGTAAGTGTCATAATCTATCTTTTTATATGTAGCATGTACAGTAGGACCTGTCTTGGAAGACCACTGTCATAAAAGACCACCTGTCTTGGAAGACCACTGTCATAAAAGACCACCTGTCTTGGAAGACCATTCTCATAATAGACCACCTGTCTTGGAAGACCACTGCCATAAAAGACCACCTGTCTTGGGAGACCACTGTCATAAAAGACCACCTGTCTTGGAAGACCATTCTCATAAAAGACCACCTGTCTTGGAAGACCACTGCCATACCACTGACACTGCCATAAAAGACCACCTGTCTTGGGAGACCACTGTCATAAAAGACCACCTGTCTGGAGAGACCACTGTCATAAAAGACCACCTGTCTTGGGAGACCACTGTCATAAAAGACCAACTGTCTTGGGAGACCACTGTCATAAAAGACCACCTGTCTTGGAAGACCACTGTCATAAAAGACCACCTGTCTTGGAAGACCACTGTCATAAAAGACCACCTGTCTTGAGAGACCACTGTCATAATAGATGACCTGTCTTGGAAGACCACTGTCATAATAGACCACCTGTCTTGAGAGACCACTGTCATAAAAGACCACCTGTCTTGAGAGACCACTGCCATAAAAGACCACTGTCATAAAACTGACATAAAAGACCACCTGTCTTGGGAGACCACTGTCATAAAAGACCAACCTGTCTTGGGAGACCACTGTCATAAAAGACCACCTGTCTTGGAGACCACTGTCATAAAAGACCACCTGTATTGGAAGACAACTAAAAGACCACCTGTCTTGGAAGACCACTGTCATAAAAGACCACCTGTCTTGAGAGACCACTGTCATAAAAGACACCTGTCTTGACCACTGTCATAATAGATGACCTGTCTTGGAAGACCACTGTCATAATAGACCACCTGTCTTGAGAGACCACTGTCATAAAAGACCACCTGTCTTGAGAGACCAATGCTTTAAAAGACCACCTGTCTTGAGAGACCACTGTCATAAAAGAGCACCTGTCTTGAGAGACCAATGCTTTAAAAGACCACCTGTCTTGAGAGACTACTTTCTCAAAAACACTTCATTCAATAATCCCTTATATAAAACCTCTTTTGAGAGACCACCTGTCTTGTAAGACCACATTTTAGTGCCAGATGGGGTGGCTGTCAAGACATGTTACACTGTATAAGTATTCATAAACTACTGAGGTCTTATTTGAAACTTTGCAAATACAGTAAAACTTTGATGAGTCAAAGGTCAGGGGACCACCTAGAAAAGTTCGAAACATTGAAACTTTCACTAAGAGTCACATGATTTTTAGTTTCAGAGGTTTTATAAGGTTGCTTATATATATATCATATATATAATACATAAAATGTTACTTTTCATGAAATTAAAACGTTGAGTGTTTCTGAAGAGAAGAATTGTCAAGGGGCGATTTCATACACATTTAAATCTCAATTTGTAGGAATTTTCAATGTTTTTATAGAAATGGACCATAAAATTTATTTGAAATATTGAGAAATTCAACAAGGGACATTGCATCAGGACAATTAGATTTCTGGACTACAGTCAAACTTGCATTAAAGGATATCTCTGTAAAAAGGACACTTACCTATCAAGGTCATTCAAACAAAACCTTTGTTAACTTTTTTATAATAAACCTCCTTATAAAGACCACCTGTCTATATAAATGTCTACTTTTTCTGACCTCTTGAGTGGCGCTTATAGATTAAGATAGACTGTATTTGTCTAGCTTGACAAATGAAATTTTATACGGTTGTTGAACCCTGTAAATAAGTCAATGAGTGCACAAATAATTGGACGTGCTCTTCTACTATCACACGGGATTATGTTTAATGAAGACACCCACTCCATGTTGGTTTTGAACATTTTATATGTGTGATGTACTTTAAACTGATGACATGTGAGGAAGATACGCCTGCAAGGACTATACGCCTATTTTTTCATTTGTCTACATGTATAATTGATAAGCTTTATGAGGAAGGAGAGAGCAAACCCGGGAAATCGGAATTGAAACACCCACACTGGTTAATTCTTGGAGACAAGATTTATTTGTATAAGGCCAAACAGAGATATTTGTATATTATATGCATAATATTATTATATAGTCATTATTTGGGGTAATCATTAGTAACCATTGACCAATTGACCAGTTCTCTTATTTTATCAAATGTATTACATCATTTAGTTATTGAATTTCTTTACCATGACGTTTATTTTCTGCGTCTATAATTATTTATGGTGCCAGGGATTTAAATATCATCAACATGCATTCTCAATGCAAAATCAGCTCTATTTTTCCTAATAATGTTCACCGTGTATCATATATATACAGTAAAACCTGTATATAGGGGCCACCCAAGGGACCCAGAGAATATTGACCTTTATATGCAGGTTCAATTTAGTTGAAGTATGCAGTCAGAGACTGTATTGACCTTTAGACAGGTAAATCCTTAAATAGAGGTGACCTACAGCAGGGTTATATACAGGTATATAATTATATAGTTGAACAGTATGCAACGACCGTCAATGGGAATGACGTCAATTTGTCACACTAACTGGGGCATTTCTTTATAGTATCAGGTACATCCTTAAAACAATATTTAAGAGGTGAAAATATATAAATAAAATTCATGCAAGTTAATCTTAACGCAAGTTAACATTGATGCACAATTATACTTAAATATATTGGGTGATGTCGTATGAATCATGTACAAAATGCCCGAATGTGGTATATCTCCAGATTCCGTTTAAACACTTTATTGTCAAAAAAAAAATCGAGAATGCTGATGATAAATAAAGTCGAAATTCCTGGCAAGCATGAAATCAATCGCCATTGTTGAATGAACATGTAGCTGAACTTCAACGATTTTTATTTATCAATCTTATTAAAGCTTTTTTCAGTTATCTTCGAATTCCGGATTTATCAACATTAGGCCTATAGGTAAGGGTGATTCAAGCGCTAATTGTCTCACCTATCAGTGAGTTTAATTGATGAGTGTAATTGAATGGCAATTCCACTGAACACAACCATGAAGAAAATATATAACAATAGCCAGATCAGCTGGTGGGTTCTATGTATCGTTGTATTTATTTACACTGAGTTTTGTTTATTTGTTCCCGGAATCTATGTCGGAGTCGGATACCGAATATTCCGTTGTAATGAGTACTTTTTTTTGTGTATATTTGTTCCCCGAGCAATTCTTGCGGATACCGAATATTCCGTTATAATGAATGTCGTTGTAAAGCGGGTTCACTGTATATATATATATATGACTTATCAGTATCCAGTGCTGTTATGTTGAAAAAAAAATTTATGTCAAAGTTGAATGTCTGGTTCCCTTTTATATCTTTAAAATTTTTAATTTATATCATTAGGGGGCGGTCCCTTAGAGATAAAGATTATCATAATTAATACAAAAATGCTATGAATTATTTTTCTTCTGACTTAATCCATGCTTCAGAAAAAAAAGTAAATTTCTTAAGTATCTAATTTTTACCTTTACAAATTCAGTAGATTTCATAATTAATTATCTCCCAAATTTTAGATAATTTAGTATCTAAGACCTCACAAATTCAGAGATTTCTGAATTATCTCCCCTGAACAAATGCAATTACTTCCTTACCTGGACCTAATATGATGTCTCTTACTTCTGGTCAGCGCAGGTTCGAGTCCCGCTGGAACCTAAGCTGATTTTTGTGAGAAATTTTGCCAGTTTACTCACAGGAAGACCAGTTACCTCTTCCTGGGTACATTGTATCGGATCCTCTCCACCACCACCATTAAAAACTGGCTGCCACCATATAATTTGAAAAATTATAATTTGTAAAACAACATTAAAAAAATCAACAGAACTGACTATCATAATTTAACACCATAAAATCGGCGACAAAGATTCATATAGGTTTTACTATGGTGACAGGTCTGTATTGATTCATTCTTGTTTTACGTCCCACAGAGATTTTTTTTTTTGCTGACAAGAAAACATTGCAAGCTTGAGATGAAGTGCCACAAATTTTGGCCTGTGCTATGGTTCGATGCCTAATTTAGGTTAGTGAAGGTTCTTAGAGACCCTAGTTTTTACAATCTTATTTATCTGATGATGACAGCAATTTGTTTTTGCCTGATAATGAATGACTCGCATAAATAAATTGTTTAAGAATTTTTTACCATAGTCCTTTCAACCCCACAGAATAGAAAAGAAAAGTACTTACCATACAGATACAGTGAAACCTATATATAGGGGCCACCCAAGGGACCAGAAAATATTGACCTTTATATGCGGGTGACTCTTATACACAGGTTCAATTTAGTTGAAGTATGCAGTCAAGGGACTTAAAAAATTGGCCTTTATAAACAGGTAATCCTTATGTAGAGGTGGCTGCTATAGCAGGTTTTACTGTACATAGGTGTGAAAGGGTTAAGATTATTCAACATAAATACAGTCAAACTAGCATTAAAGGCCACATCTGTATAAGGGGCACCTGTCTATAATGGCCATTTAAACATAATCTTTGTTAACTTTTTTATAATGAAAATTCTCATTATAAAGGCCACCTATCTATAATGACTACTTTTGCCTGTTGCCTTGAGTGGTCTTATGGACAAGTTTGACTGTATACATACGAATTTATAGCAATTATATGTAAATTTAATGTTATTTGCTATGTAGCGTAAAAGCTTTTAGATTTAGACATTTTTCGTTGTACGTGATTCTCTGGAGTTTCAGTAAAATGACAATTCATGTTCCTATTATTGACTTTTGTGCAATTCTTAAAGTGATTTGCATCAATATTTGTTAATCAGTCATAATTGACAAGCAATGTCTGGTGGTGTGGTGTTTTCGTTTCTGTTTTATTGTCTGAATTAAAAATGTCCCCCTCCCCCTTGTTTTAATTTATATCCTCATCCAAGCAAAAGGTCTCATATCAGTCCATCTTGCCATCTGACAAGTGAAAGTTACACAAAGCATGTCCGAATCAACTTTGGTTAACATCACCGACACCAAAACTTTAAAATTACAAAAGCACGTTTCTACAAAGATAATAAAATCAACATTTTCTCCAATGGTTCACAAATTTTTCACAATTTTTTACAGGAAATGATTTCCTTGTCATTCTCTAGAGTATTGACAAGCCACACGTGATATGACATCGCAAAAAGAATTTATGACGTAGAACTTCTGTGGCTCTAGAATGCAGTACATAGTTATGTCAGACTTGACATAGATCTGTGTAGATTTACATAGACATGTATATCATGCGTAAATGGACATCGACATATATTTAAGACATGGGAGAAAAATAATCAAGCCCTACCTTGAGGGTGTGACAAAGGAATCTTAATCCGAGGGTAAGATTCTTGAATGACAAACCTGAGGCTTGCCGGCTAAAATTCTATTAATCAATCACATGAAGCCAATAAATGCTCCTTGGTAAATCATCAGCCATATTTTATCTTTACAGACATTTATGTTTTTTGCTAATCACATAATATGTCTTGCGTATGACCAGGTACCATTGGGAATTGAACCTGGAACTTTCTGCTTGCAAGTCCAAGGAGCTATCATTGAACTGCCACAAGTGGTCACTTAAATATCACTTGATTATACAGTCAAAATTGTCTACGAAGGAACAGAAAAAAGTGATTGAAAAAAATAATAAGTGGAAAAAAATAAAGCATTGCAATGTATTCTGGGAATGGAAATTGACCTTTTTCAAGACAAATGTCAAACACCGTCTTTTAGACAAATGGAGGTATCATACCCTATAGAACGTTCACTTACCAAAGTTTGAAGACATTTCAAAGCGCGATGTTCTAACCATTATTGAGGTCGCTTTCATAATAATTGATTAATGAAACGTGATGCAACAGAAAACTCAGGTGATATGCGTGGGAGTGAGTGATTACCTGAAATACAGCGTAAATATTCAGATTTCCCGTCGTTGATAGACTCTGCATCATGTTGTAGAAAGCTCATAGACTCTTTAATTGCACATTGCATCAATTCTTTTAATCCAGTCATCAGTTAGTTCTGATCATGATATGTGTGGTGAAATTGATCATTTCTAACCAAGTTACCTCTCATTTCGCTGATTTTGCATTTAATGCTTGACACACATTATAAATTTTTTATTTTCAACTTTCATGTTACATTTTCAGTTCTTGTGTTTTTTAGCTGAATTGCAAAGAAAAATGGTGTCTTGTTGTGTTTATGGGCATGAACAGGTTAACCTAATACAGGGAAACTACAACTAAGCATGGTATTTTTTTTCCCAGTCAGTGCTACTCACCTTAGTATATAATTAGTCTATCTGTGTGGTCTATATTTTGCTGTTTTGACTTTTTTCCCCAGTCAGTGCTACTTTGACACCCTACTGTATAATTGACCTGTCTGTGTGGTCTACATTTTGATGTATTGACCCTTTTATCAGTCAGTGCTACTCACCCTACTGTATAAATGATCTGTCTGTGTGGTCTATATTTTGTTGTATTGACTTTTCCCCAGTTAGTGCCACTTGCCCTACTGTATAATTGACCAGTCTGTGTGGTCAATATTTTGATGTATTGACTTTTTTCCCAGTCAGTGCTACTCACCCTACTGTATAATTGACTGTCTGTGTGGTCAATATTTTGATGTATTGACTTTTTTCCCAGTCAGTGCTACTCACCCTACTGTATAATTGACTGTCTGTGTGGTCAATATTTTGATGTATTGACTTTTTCCCCAGTCAGTGCTACTTCACCCTACTGTATAATTGACCTGTCTGTGTAGGCTATATTTTGTTGTATTGACTTTTCTGTGCTACTAACCTTACTGTATAATTAATCTATCTGTGTGGTCTATATTTTGATGTGTTGACTTTTTTCCCAGTCAGTGTGCTACTCACCCTACTGTATAATTGACCTGTCTGTGTGGTCTATGTTTTCTTTGTATTAACTTTCTTTCCAGTCAGTGCTACTCACCCTACTGTATATTTGATCTATCTGTGTGGTCTATATTTTGTTGTTTTGACCTTTTTCCCAGTCCGTGCTACTCACCCTACTGTATAATTGACCTGTCTGTGTGGTCTATGTTTTCTTTGTATTAACTTTCTTTCCAGTCAGTGCTACTCACCCTACTGTATATTTTATCTATCTGTGTGGTCTATATTTTGTTGTTTTGACCTTTTTTCCCTGTCAGTGCTACTTACCCTACTGTATATTTGATCTATCTGTGTGGTCTATATTTTGTTGTATTGACTTTTTTCCAGTCAGTGCTGCTTACCCTACTGTATAAATGATCTGTATGTGTGGTCTTTATTTTGTTGTATTGACTTTTTTCCAATCAGTGCCACTCACCCTACTGTATAAATGATCTGTATGTGTGGTCTTTATTTTGTTGTATTGACTTTTCCCCAGTTAGTACTGCTTGCCCCACTGTATAATTGATCTGTCTGTGTGGGTTATATTTTTTTATATTGACTCGTCCCTAGTCAGTCCTGCTCACCCTATGGTATGTTTTATCTGTCTGTGTTCGTTATATTTTTTTTATATTGACTTGTCTCCAGTCAGTGCTACTTACCCCACTGTATAATTGATCTGTCTGTGTGACTGTGGTCTATATCTTGTTGTATTGATGTTTCAGTTTCTAGTTCAAATATGTGTCTGTGGGTTATGTTTGCCATAATTGTCAATTTTTATTATTGGTTTTATTTTGAATTGATGACAAAAATGCCTAACGTCTAGTGACCCTGTTTAACCTGTTAAACATTAAACATGTAATAATGGCTGATATTGGATTCAGATCAATTCCAACACAGCAGGGCCCCAAGTCACCAAATTTACTCAGTAATCAAACTCAACTGTCTTTTCATGATTTAAATGTAAACACACTACATACACACACTGCAGCTGGACTTGTTCGTTTATTGATGATAGAAATATTCCAAAATTGATTTATTACATGCACATACTTTTAGAATCGTATTCAACGCATTCATTCTTTTATATTTCACAAGAAAATGAAGATAAGTGTGACCCAATTATTGTTTTATGTAAATGATGACCTGGAGTTGATCGAATGTCTTCAAGAATCTATCGGTAGAATCTGTTTCCATCAGGAAATATAGAGACACACATTTTTATGCAAACACTAACATTGACTCAATGTATTCATCATCATGTTCTTTTACATAAGTTCCGAAATCACCAAATTATTTTGCATACTGATATCCCAATGTATATAGGTACATACAGACAAAACATGAAAACTCTATTAACCCATTGACCCCTGAAAAAAAATGGACTCTTCTGTAAATCAATGACTTAGACTAGTCCAGATGTGTCTTTAGGGGTGAATGAGTTCAATTTCTGTAAATGACAGTATTGACCACAATTGGATGGTCTTCCAAGATGATTGCCAGCGACATTTACCGAACACATCGATACCCGTATAGTCCTGTTGGGGTCACAGGAGTTTATTTTAATTGAATGCTCAGAGATCACTTTCTGATATTAAACACAGCTAAACAACAAGAGCCATCTATGATGAAATTGATTCACCTTTTCCAGACCCGAGGGTCTCCATAAAATTACAACAAATTGAATTTTTCTCTTGAACATCAAAGGATTCATTTTTTGCAGTTATATCAACATGTGAGGAAATCTGTTCAAATTAAACACAATCTTTACTGTGAGGTATTTATTTGAAACAAGAGTTTTTATTTGAAAAATAAAAAAACAACAGGTGCCCTCGCCTGATATGTGTTAATATATATGAATTCTTGTGAACTCAGATTTGATTGTCTTAATTAAAAACTTTGAAGTCACTGAGGCAGTTTTACAAAGCAATTATCCCCTACAAACTGATGTCCAGGAAAGAATATAATAATACAATGATCTAGGTACATATGTACTTACCTGTGATGTATATATCATGTGTGTTTCTTCTTGTGTATGACATACTGGTGATATAACTTGGCCCCCATCTCCAATGCATAACTGAGTTCTTGTGTATGTGTGTGAGTTCATGTGTATGTGTGAGAGTTCATGTGTATGTGGGTGAGTTCATGTGTATATGTGTGAGTTCTTGTGTATATGTGTGAGTTCATGTGTATGTGTGTGAGTTCTTGTGTATATGTGTGCGTTCTTGTGTATATGTGTGAGAGTTCATGTGTATGTGGGTGAGTTCATGTGTATGTGTGAGTTCATGTGTATGTGTTCATGTGTATGTGTGTGAGTTCATGTGTATGTGTGAGTTCATGTGTATGTGTGTGAGTTCATGTGTATGTGGATGAGTTCATGTGTATGTGTGAGTTCATGTGTATGTGGGTGAGTTCATGTGTATGTGTGAGTTCATGTGTGTGTGTGAGTTCATGTGTATGTGTGAGTTCATGTGTATGTGTGGGAGTTCATGTGTGTATGTGGGTGAGTTCATTTGTGAGTATGTGGGGTTGAGTTCATGTGTATGTGGGTGAGTTCATGTGTATGTGGATGAGTTCATGTGTATGTATGTGAGTTCATGTGTATGTGTGAGTTCATGTGTATGTGTGTGAGTTCATGTGTATGTGTGAGTTCATGTGTATGTGTGGGAGTTCATGTGTATGTGGGTGAGTTCATGTTATGTGAGTTCATGTGTATGTGTGAGTTCATGTGTATGTGTGGGAGTTCATGTGTATGTGTGAGTTCATATGTATGTGTGAGTTCATGTGTATGTGTGGGAGTTCATGTTCATGTGTGTGTGTAATGTTCAGTTATGTGTGATTATGTGTATGTGTGGGAGTTCATGTGTGGTGGGAGTGTGTATGTGTGAGTTCATGTTGTGTGTAGTTCTTGTGTATATGTGTGAGAGTTCATATGTATGTGTGAGTTCATGTGTGTGTGGGAGTTCATGTGTATGTGTGGGAGTTCATGTGTATGTGGATGAGTTCATGTGTATGTGAGTTCATGTGTATGTGTGTGTGTTGTGTATGTCAGTTCATGTGTGTTCATGTGTGTTTTTGTGTATGTGTGTTGTGTGTTGATGTGTATGTGTGTTGATGTGTATATGTGTGTTCATGTGTATGTGTGTGTTCATGTGTATGTGTGTATTCATGTGTATGTGTTTGAGTTCATGTGTATATGTGTGTTCATATGTATGTTTGTGTGTTCATATCTATGTGTCAGTTCATGTGTGTTCATGTATATGTTTGTGTGTGTGTTTGTTCACGTGTATGTGTGTGAGTTTATGTGTAAGTTCGTTTGTGTGTGTGTGTGTGTGTGTGTGTGCGTGCGTGCATGCATGTTCTAATGGTTATGTATTCCACTCTGTCGAGCAACTCCTGATTTTCCTGATTTTTCCTAATTTTTGACAATTACTGATCTTTTCCTGAATTTTCAAGACAAACTCCTGAAAACTTCTGATTTTGGGCCTTCCTCACAAAAAGACACGGTGTAAAACAAGTTACTTGCTTATTGTAACTGTACGTTATAGATATCATATATATATATATTTATATGCATTATGTACTAGATGTTAGTTCGCTGTTCAACATTCAAATTGTGACATACATTTTTTCTATAGATGTCACAGCATGTTAGCAGCTACATCATTCAAATTATTGCTAAAAGTCATATTATTGACCTAAAATTCTTACTTATATGGGAGGAAGGTGGCCATTTGTGAGGTTTTGGGTACTGACTTCCTGATTTTTTAAAGCCAGAAAGTGCTTGACAAGTACATATTAACTGGTAAAATTCATTACGGAACACAATTATCTTAATTTCTTCCTTGTTTTATTATTATATTTTTATGCTTAATTTTTCCAAATAGTTGCATTGTCTTGTCATGTCGGAGTTCGTGTATCTACTAATTCATCACGGAACGAAATCAGATATAAAACCTGTATCTATACCAAATCCCTCCGCGATGGAGATAAGTAAAAAGAAAATCTAATATCCGCATTACCATCAGGAAATGAACAGATAAGTAGTTTTGACAATTTTGTTCTGTTCACAGAGTTCAAGAAACTAAGAAAACAGAAAAAAAAAATCCGGGATAATGGCCAAACATGGCAGCAAAGATATGTATATTATGTGTACTACAGTGAAACCTATCTTAAAAGACCACCCTCATGAAAGACCACCTGTCTTCAGTGAGACCATGGCCCCAAGTCACCAAATTTACTCAATACTCAAGCTCAACTTTTATTTCATTATTTTGACTATAAAATCGTTTGTAAAATATTTGGGTTTGAGTGATTAGGAAGCATATTATTATTTTTTTATCATTCACAATATAAAATTTTGCGTCATAATTAGGATTTTCCTGTAAAAATGAATAAACATGTTGAGTACGGTACTCAAAATTTGAGTACGTACTCAAATAATATTTTAATATTTCTGCAGTTTTCTTCAAATGAGCAATGATTTTGATCATTATTTACAATTATATCCCATCAATATGCAAAAAAGTCCAGTAACAGAATAAATTTTGCGTGATTTTACCTTAAAATCATGAAAAGTTAGTTGAGCTTGAGTACTGAGTAAATTTGGTGACTTCGGACCCATATTTTGAAAACCATTTGGTTTAACATATTCCCTTTAGATAAAACCTGTCTTGAGAGACCACATTTCAGTGGCAGATGGGATGGTCTCTCAAGACAGTTTCCATTGTACTAAGACATGCATCATAGTTGCAACAATTTTACTTCGGTTTTGACATATGAATATTTAGGGCATTTGTGACCAAGTGGTTATAGCAGTGTGCTTTAAAACAGTCTTTTCTGTTGTCATTAAGCGTTCAAGCCCTGCTGGAAACCGAGCTGATTTTGTGATAATGTTCGTCAGTTTATTTGTGGAAGACTTGTTGTCTTTTCCTGGGTATATTGTAAGCACTAATTTTTTTCTCCTCCACCATTAAAAATGGCTGCCACCGAAATGTTTTGAGTGTGGCATAAAACACCATTAAAACAAACGAACCTATGAATATCTATAGTACAGTAACCAATTGTAGAGAACTGAGTGATGTCATCCATGTACAGCATATATTTTGAACTACATTTACTTGTAAAAAATTTCAAGCACGATATAGAATTCTACTTGTTGTAAAATTCTGAGCTTGATGTAAAATTGTAAGCTTGATGTAAAATTGTAAGCTTGATGTAAAATTGTAAATTTGATGTAAAAGTCTGAGCTTGATGTAAAATTCTGAGGTTGATGTAAAATTCTGAGCTTGATGTAAAATTGTTAATTTGATGTAAAAGTCTGAGCTTGATGTAAAATTATAAATTTGATGTAAAATTCTGAGCTTGATGTAAAATTCTGAGCTTGATGTAAAATTATGGGCTTGATGTAAAATCAAGAGCTTGAAGTGAAATTATAAGCTTGATATAAAATTTTTGAGTTTGATGTAGAATAACTTGCTTAATGTCAAATTATAACGTTGCCATTGGTGTCAAATTAAGAATTTGGTGTAAAATTATAAGACTGATGAAAAATTACAAGATTGATGTCAAATTATGGGCTTGGTGTACATTTTATGAGTTGGCCAGTTTTACATTAGTAGTGCGGGGTCAAAGTTTTATTTCTCAGCCAATAAAAATGCTTAGAAGACAATGTTGTTTATTTCCTAAGTTAATCTACCACAGCTTTACCATTCGAGAGTGAAGTTAAACAATGCCAGTTATGGTAGAAAATAAACAAACATGGATGTGCCGAGGAGTTTAGTGAGATCTCAGTTGCCATGGCGACAATCTGAAAACAATACTCATTTTTATTTAAACGGGCATTAGCTGTGTTTACCAAAAAAAATTTTTTTTTTTTTTTTTTTAACTTTTACTACTTGTACTTGAAGTACAATAACAAATAAGAGCTACACATAGGTATAAAAAAAATGTATATACCTATATATTTTGTGAAAATAAGGTCAGGTCCAGTGTGATATACATATACAAATGGTAAGGTTGAATTAATCATTTGCAAGTAAACAATTTCTAAACTGGGTTTCTCAAGCAATTTTCACCAAATACATATTAATTTAGGAATTTTTATGCCAGTGTATATCTCCTTTTTGTTTTTGCATATCAGTCCAAGTAGTAAAAAAGGAAAGAATATTTTTGGAGAAAAAGAACAAAACAAGCAAATGCCCCTTTAATTAACCACTTTCATTACACATTCGCATAAGATGAGAATCAGAACAAGATATTTACTTTATTTTAAGCTTGAGTACCAAAATAATCAGCCATGGAATTAATAATCTGTAAATTTAGATGTTTTCACCACTTTGTCTGCGGCACTGTCGTCACAACTTTTATTTTAGAAATTGCAGCTATATCGAACAATTTGCAGAGGAATTTGACGTCATAGGTCCTATTTTAGAATAATTTCTCAAGCTCGGCATTTATCTTCCGAAGATAAAAGACCAATGAAAAATTAGCTATCAGTATTTCTGGGTAACTAGGCAAGAAAATACAATCACAATTAGTTACTTTTGTACATTCGCAGAATACTTATTTATTAAAAGAAAAAGTTCACATTTTGAGTTGTTTAAGATCCATGTACTACTGGTATGTACTATGAATTGAAGACGAAGAAAAAAAAAATAATGTGTTGGTAACTTAGCAACATTTGTTTAATTCAAATGCCACCATTCCACAAGTAAAATTGTTTCGCTTTAGGTTAAGTTCTAAGCTTGGAGATAATTTTCATTAGATTTGGTTTTATGCTTGGGAGGTTCTTGTTAATTGCATTTGCTCAACAGTGAAATTATATTATGATTCTGTTAAAGAGATCATTGAAGAATTGGACTGTATCAAAACAGAAATTTTTATTTTTCAATGAACTGCAACCTCGATCAACTTTGTCAAACTTAGTTCACCGAGGAAAATGATACATGTAGTTATTAATTGTAGATATAAAATAGTAATGACTTTATAATTCATGTTTATCTGTGTGTGTGTCTGTGTGTATATCTATCTATCTATTTATCAATCTATCTATCGATCTATCAATCAAATTATCTATCTGTCTGTCTGCCTGTCTGTCAGATCTATCTATCTATCTATCTATCTATCTATCTATCTATCTAACTATCTATCTGTCTGTCTGTCTGTCTGTCTGTCTGTCTGTCTGTCTGTCTGTCTATCTATCTATCTCTCTCTCTATCTATCTTTCTATCTATCTATCTGTTTATCTATCTATCTATCTATCTATCTATCTATCTATCTATCTATCTATCTATCAATCAAATTATCTATCTGTCTGTCTGCCTGTCTTTGTGTCTATCTATCTATCTGTTTATTTATCTATCTATATTTATCTATCTATCTATCTATCTATCTATCTATCTATCTATCTATACCTATCTATCTATCTATCTATCTATCTATCTATCTATCTATCTATCTATCTATCTATCAATCAATCAAATTATCTATCTGTCTGTCTGTCTATCTATCTATCTATCTAACTACATCTTTCTATCTATCTATTTATCTATCTATCTATCTATCTGTCTGTCTATCTATCTATCTATCTATCTATCTATCTATCTATTTGCATATCTATATTTATATCTATCTATCTATCTATCTATCTATCTGTCTATCTATCTATCTATCTATCTATCTATCTATCTATCTATCTATCTATCTATCTTTCTTCTTTCTATCTGTCTATCTATTTATCTATCTATCTATCTATTTGCATATCTATATTTATATCTATCTATCTTTCTTTCTATCTGTCTATCTATCTATCTATCTAACTACATCTTTCTATCTATCTATTTATCTATCTGTCTGTCTATCTATCTATCTATCTATCTATCTATCTATCTATCTATCTATCTATCTATTTGCATATCTATATTTATATCTATCTATCTATCTATCTATCTATCTATCTGTCTGTCTATCTATCTATCTATCTATCTATCTATCTTTCTTTCTTCTTTCTATCTGTATCTATTTATCTATCTATCTATCTATTTGCATATCTATATTTATATCTATCTATCTATCTATCTTTCTTTCTATCTGTCTATCTATCTATCTATCTATTTGCATATGAATATTTATATCTATCTATCTGTCTGTCTATCTATCTATCTATCTATCTATCTATCTATCTATCTATCTTTCTTTCTTTCTGTCTATCTATCTATCTATCTATCTATCTGTTTGCATATCTATATTTATATCTATCTATCTATCTTTCTTTCTATCTGTCTGTCTGTCTATCTATCTATCTATCTATCTATCTATCTATCTATCTATCCATCCATCCATTGATTTAGAGTTTCACACTAATTTCAAATGACGATAGATAATGATGACATTAGTTGAGTATGACCATCATGTTTTACCTTGACCTTTACCTTTGACCTTGATTTCCAAATTCCAGATGCATTCACATTATATGATAGTTTTGAATTACAATACTTCATAGTTCAGTCATACTGCCTTTAGCAGTTTCTTGTTCTTCCAAAGCTTGTGAATTATCTAGGAGTTATGAAAATTGGTGAAAAATGAAATTTCAGCAAGGTCAGTGACAAATGATGTGTAGATAGCTTTAGGATAAAACAAATACCTTGTTTGATATCATTTGTTGTTGAAAAATGCTTTTATAAAATAACTTTGGTTTTCTAATTGTTTCTCACTTATGTTTTCATGGCGTGCTTCTGTTGATACTTTACATTGGATGTTTGTTATTTAAAAATTGATATCTGAAAACAAAAATAATTGGGTTGATTGAATAGTTTATGTAAGGGACAAGACGACTGGTTGAATCAATGGTTGTAGGGAATGAGGAGACCAGTTGATTAAGTGGTTGTAGGGAATGAGGTCCTTGGTTGATTGAATGATTGTAGGGAATGAGGAAATATGGTTGATTAAATGGTTATAGGGAACAAGGAAACCGATTGATTCCATGATTGTAGGAAAAGAGAAATCCAGTTTATTGCATGGTGGTTGGGAAAGAGGAAACCGGTTAATTGCATGGTTGTAGGAAAGGAGGTGGCTAATGAAATAAGGCAACATTTGAAATCACAATTTGGTATAGGGATAGGTGAGTGTAAATACAGAGTATTTTTTTTTTTGCTACTGAGTTTGTGGTGACCTTGATTTATTGACCTCTTGACCTATAGACAGATTCAGTGGTGACTATTTCTGTTGTGCCGGGATATGATCCGATTTTCATAGTTCACTATTTACTTTGTCTCTAGTCAAAGAGATTTAGATACATGTATTTTTTTCAGGTTTCTCAATTCTTCTAATCTGGATACAAGGTATGTGAGTTGTCGCAATCTCAATTTCCGCAATCTCCGCAAAAACTAAATAAAGTAGCGTGACAAAGCAGTTAATGATGTGGCAGCTAGGATTAAGTGATTAAGATTGACAGTTCGTCAATGCGTAAGCCCAGGTTGCATCAATTTAAAAGCTTGATGTGATCTTTTTTCCTCCGTCATTGATTTGACAGTATTTAATCGACGCAGAAATTTGATGTAATATTGGTGCATACGACTTAGATCGGATATTTTAGATTTGTTTGATGCATGTCATGCTGGCCTGAGAGTATACATAACGTCTCAAGTGTCGGGGATGCCTGCGCTTCCCATCTTGTATCTCGCCATCCTCTGATGATAAATTGTATTCCTGATTCCATATTCGATACCAATGATTAAGTAGGCGCCTGGTCATCTTATCAATTGCACAGAGCAAATCTTATCAATATGTTTTTACACTACATGTATCATTTTAAAGGGAACGTTTCAACATGGAGACACTTTACGTATGTAAAAAATTTCGGTTCTGAATGCATTGTAATCTGGTTATGTTCTCCAATGGGAATTTGGGGGTTGGGTGGGGGAGGGGAGTAGGGGATAATATAATGAAAATATGCTACCATTTTTTTTCCATAAAAAATACCAGAGAATTTCTTAATTAAGTAGGATTTTATGAACCTGGCAGGGATCAACAATCATTGAAAATTTCAATTGACCTGCAGGGCAGGTATAGGTCTACCAAAGAAAATTGGCACATGTTTACAAACACAACAAGTCTTATTTAAATCTTAACAGGGGTGACGGGCTTCTTGTTGACACAAAAATATTAGAGATCCATCAATGCAGTTTGTTTGTTTGTTTGTTTATTGTTGTTTAACGTCCCACTCAAGAATATTTCACTCATATGGAGACGTCACCAAATGCCGGTGAAGGGCTTCAAATTTTTGGCCTATGCTCGGCACTTACGGCCATTGAGCAGTGAGGGTTCTTTAACGTGCCGACACGTACTGTGACACGGGACCTACAGTTTTTACTGTCTCATCCGAAAGACAGGAAACCAACCTGTCACCGGCGGGACTCGAACTCACGACCTCAAGATCCAGAGTCGAGCGCGCTACCGACTGAGCCAGGCCGGCTCTCCATCAATGCAGTTGGAATCTGTGTAAGGCGACACGTTTTATCTGTACAACCTATTTTTGGAAAATAGACATTATTTTTTTGGTTTTGGACAGAACCCGGATGTGCCACTTTACTTTGTTCTGGAAATCTACGTGATGGAATGCAAATCTTAATTGCCCAAAAATTGATTGTTTTATAATTGTTTTTGTTGGTTTAGAACAAATTCAAAGTTTCTGAAAAACTTGGCGTCAATATATTTGATGCAAGTTAACACCGAAGAGATTGGAAAAAGCTGCTTTTTTTTTACATATAGCTTGTCCTGTCTGAAAAGTTCTGATTAATTTGCATTTTCCAAAGTGGAAAATGGACTTGACAACAAGAACACGTGTAAAATTTGAGACCTGCGTTTATTGCCATTTCATAGATTCTTTCTTATTTTGTATGTAAACATTTAGTACAAGCTTATGTTACCAATAACAAAACATTTAAAGTGTGCTATTATTGTGAACAACACCATGGTTATCATCTTTTATGTCTCCATGACAATCCATTCCATTGGTGAGAGATTCTATCGTACTATAATGTTCTCAGACTTGATACGAGTAACATGTATATTATTGATTCGTTGTAGAATTGTAAAATTTAAATCATTTACCTCTTTGCGTTAAACAAATGGGAAAAAAAAGGAGAAAAATTTAGCATTGACAGTTGTCATATTGTTCGTATTTACGAAACGCGTGTCAGCTCCTGAGAGTTGTGGGAGGATAAAATACTTGATAATCGTGACATAACGATTCTGACATTATTACCGGAATTAGTCTTTTTGTCACTAAAGCTGTTTCCTCGTCGTCAATCTATTGTGGCTTTGTAATGTGAAAATTGCAGTCGTAATTACTGCTCGAGATTTGTCCTATAGTTATTGTCAGCTGTGACAATGATTGTAAAATTCTGTATCCCTAAGACTTGTCCAATATATGGTGCGTAATTACAAACGTGACCGATCAAGGGAGACAATAGCATTGCCTTCAGTTGGCGGCGTGGGTGGCTTAAAATACAACAATGATCAATCATTCCATCGTACAAAAAGTTCACAGGTTTCAGTATGAAACATTTGTTCCTTTGTCTTGATATCAACACATAATTTCATGCCCCCAGCCTGAAAGGTTCGCTTTGGGGAATATAGTGTTTGGATCATCCATCTGTCTGTCTGTCTGTTTGTCTGTCTGTCCGTAATTCCGTCCCGCTTATATATAAAGTACAATATTTCAAGTTTGGATTGTGATACAGTAACCAAACTAGGACTGTACGTTCATCTAAGGGTTGCTCACACTTCACTGACATCACATGCCCCTGGGGGTGGGGTTGGGTCAAAATGTAGGACATTGCAATATTTTGCCAGCATAGAAATTTGTTGGGACTGGGGGCAATTGTGTTTCACAAACACATCTTATTCTTATCAATAATTTTACATTGAGCTAATGTCATACCGCAGCATCATCGTTGTTGTTGTTGTCGTCATTGTCATTGTCATCATTGTCGTTGTCGTCATTGTCATCATTGTCAGTAGACAAAACTTTAACCTGGCCTTTATCTTTTGAACTGCAAGGGACAGGGCTCTGATATTTCACATATAGATTTCTTATGACCAGAACTTTCATCTGGTATCTTGACTTTTGACCTAGTGACCTTGACCTTGAACTATGACCTATTCAAAAACTTTGACCTAAGCTATAATTTTTTAAATCTCAAGGGACAGGGCTTTGATATTTCGTATACAGATTTCTTATGGCCAAAGCTTTCATTCAGGGTGATAAACTTTGACCTAGTGACCTTGACCTGAGACTTTGATTTACTTTTCAAAATCATTAACGTTGGCTATAAATGTATCTGTTTTAGTATAAAGAGCTCAAATTATTTGTCTTCTTACAACCCTTACTGTACTTGTTTTTAGCCTGCGGGGACAAAATATCTGGAGAGCTAATGTCTTACACCTGGCAGCATCAGTAGTTGCTATGGACATAGATTTACACTGGGCTATATCTTTTGAAATATAAGTACTAGAGCTTTAAAAGGGCATTAGTTGTGTTTACCAAAAATATTGTTTCGATTTTTTTCTACTTTTTCTCCTTTTACTTGATGTAAAATAACAAATAAGAGCTATAAACAGGCATTAAAATCTTGTATTTCTGTATATTTTGTGAAAATAAGGTCAGGTCCAGTTTGGTACCTGGTATTCATATACAAATAGTAAGGATGAGTTAATCATTTGTAATTTAAAAATTGCCACACCTGGGGTTTTTAAGCAATTTTCATAAAATATAGGAATTTAAGAATTTTTATGCCTGTGTATATCTTTTTTTTGTTATTGTATATCAATCTAAGTAGTAAAAAAGGAACAAAAAAAACAAAACAACAACAGCTAATGCCCCTTTAATATTTTATCCTTATGATCTGATAGCTCTCTCAGATAGTTACCATGACAGAAATCAAACTACTGCAAGAAGACAGATAAACAGACTGAAAATTGAAAATGCCTCTCCACCTCCATTTTTGTTTTGTTTTATCTTTGGAGCATAAAATACTTTTCTTCATATTTTGTATATATCAACTTTAGAATAGGGTTAATAAATGTGAATTTCATGACACGTACGTTTTCTGATGACCAGAAAGGCCCTTAAAAGGTCCTTTTGGTCTTTCAGTGTTTAATAGACTATTCTAAAACCGGTCAAAGAAGAGATGGATTTTATTATTTATAGTCTGTTCCCATTCTATCGTGGGTCCCATGTTTATTTCTGAAACTCCCATACACGATTCCATCTATTTGGAAGTCTGTTGTTAACAGCAAAATCATTTTTAAATTGTTTTTCAAAGGATTTTTTTTTCTGTCAGATGGAAAATGTTGCATAGTTGAATTTCACATGATAATATACAGCACCCTGCCAAAAGTGAGTCAACAATTGCCATTTCCCCAAAACTTTCTATCTTAAATCAACATTTTTCAAATACCTGCCACAAAGTAATGCTTGTGTAAAATTTTTTTCAAAATTCACATATTCAGACCTATAAAAAGTCTATTCATCATCATCACCATCATCATCATCATCATCATCATCACCACCACCATCATCATCATCACCATCATCATCATCACCATCATCATCATCATCACCATCATCATCATCATCATCATCATCTAATATCAGTTTTAAATTCCTTTGATAATTTGTTTCTGAGAAGCAATATTTTTTTCTTTGCAGGAAGTATTTTGTTGACACCACTTACTGTTAACAAAGAAGGAAATAACGCTGTAAATCTCTCTTGTGACTTACAACAAAAATCTTTAGTTTTCATGAAAAGAAACTGACACATTCCAAACCAATTTAGACAGATGGTCCATAGACTGCAGCACAAATGTGCAAAAGTTTACAAGATTTCACTGAGTAAATATAAGTCAGGCGAGTTATTTCTAAAAAGTTGATTTAGCATAGAAAGCTATGAGAAAATGATTTTATAGGCGACTCAGTTTTGGCATGGGAGTATATATTCAAACAATGTCAAGTGCAGCAATATAATGGTCCGCCAAGATACATGTTGACTTGGTAACCATGGTATCATAATGGTTCCTATGGCGCTAAGTAAGTTTATTGTTTTTTTACATTTGCAGTTGCAGAGTTTGCCCAACAGATGGCAGCAGTACATGAACATTTCTCAAAGGAAATCCAGTCAGTTATAGCAACTTTCCGACGCAAAAACTACGAACTAAAGAAAGAAAGGTAATGACAGTTATTAGTTATGTCAATTATAAATCATATAAAAACTACGAACTAAAGAAAGAAAGATAATGATAGCTTTTTGTTATGTAAATTATAAATCATATAAAATAATTATTACTTAGACTACAAAACAACACGTGAGCGATCGTTCAGGTTACATGGAGGCTACGAGAAATACAAATCACGTAACTTCGTTTTCGTTTTTAATGAGTAAGTCTTTATTATCGCTATCATAACCTACAGGTTACAGTCATTCCTTTTAGTGTAACCTGTAAATGGGTTACGACTATTTTTGTTATTTTGTGGCCTGATTACATAACATGTGTGAAAACTTCAAACTATGAATTTAGAAAGTAAACTGATACATTTCCCCACAATATAAGCGGATATGGTCAAACAAATCTTTAATTCTTGTGGATAAATAAGTTTAATAATTAAACTCATCAACCGTGAAAAGTAATGGATTTTCCTGTAAATCAATGACTTAGACAAGTCCTAATGTGTCCTCACAGTGGCTTCTATTTAATTTGAGGTACCGTATATGACCCAATAAGCACCCAGGGCACTACTGAAATCAGGAAAAAGGGATGGGCACTTAATGGGACCAATTAATAGTCAAATTGATGTAAAACAGTTAATTTTTATAAGGCACAGTGGTAAAGTTGTTGTAGTTATTACCAAGGAAATTAATATTCAAATTGATGTAAATCAGTAAATTTTTAAATGGCACAGTGGTAAAGTTATTACCCAGTACACCTATTGCCATTCTTCTGTGGCTGGGAAGCTACGGATAAACTATTACTTACGGTAATTTTCAGGTTCACATATCCTTGTCATCCAGCAAGAAAATATTCTTGATCATGTGCACTAAAGGGGGAGGGGCGCTTATAGGGACATAGGCGCTTAATGGGTCAAATACGGCAATTGTTTTAAAAATCTGTTTTATGTGCCTGACTAGTACATTCAAACTTGCATTAAAGTTCATCTCTGTATAAAGGGCACCTGCCTATAAAGGCCAGTGAAACATCATCTTTGTTAACTTGTTTATAATGAATAAATCTCTTTATAAAGTCCATCTGCCTATAAAGGCCATTCAGATATAACCTTTGTTAATTTTTTCATAATGAATAAATCTAAAGGTCACCTCTCTATAACGGCTACTTTTGCACGTTCCCTTGAGTGGTGGTCTTTATAGACAAGTTTGACTAGTTTTAAAAGTGGGTTAGTCAGTAGTCAAATTTTGTTTGAAATTTGATATGTAAATTAGATAATATTTTAGATTTTTGATAAGAAAACAAAAATGATAAATGGGCAAAACTGCCGAAAAAATTTTGGGGGTTAGAGATTTTTATGTGGCTTAATCAGGACATGTTTTAAAAATTTTTTTTTTCATTTTTAGCCTGAGTAACAATCAAATACATATATATTATAAACTTTTAAAGTTAATTTTTATTGACATTCTCAGACCAGTAGATACACCATCCTCTATATATGCAGCATGGGAGAGTTTACTACAGGGAACAGAAATAGATGCTCAGGTAAGCTCAGCTAATTATGCTTTTCACAGGTAAGGCAAATTGTCAAGTTTCACATCTTTTTCTTTTTTTTATAAATTAGTTTGAAAACTAAACTGAAATAAATATATAAATATGTATATATACACCTAATATTAACTAGGGCCAGGCATCAACTCACAAAAATATTGTTATTTTGTTAATTCTGTTATGAGCTGAATATTTTAACTATGGAACCTTGGTAATAGTATTGGTGTCTTTTCTATATATTATATAAGTTAAAATATACTTTGAAGAATTGGAGATTCTTGGACAAAATCAATTTCATGGTCATTAATGTCTTTCTCGACAGTTTTCTTTTTTTTTAAATTGAGCAAAACTTTTCACTTTTTTTCAAATTTGATATTTTGTATGTCATCATGTACAAATATTACATACTAGTATGCCAGATTTTAAGATCTTGGAGTATGTTTGGCCTTGACCTTTGGTGTCTGAATTTGTTAAAATATGTTGCACTTTTGTCTTTACATGGTTCATACAGACCTTGAAAAGTGCTTAAAAATAATAATACCCTTGAAAAGTGCTTGAAGTTAATGATAAATGCTTGATTTTGTTTGTTATAGTGCTTGAATTCTATTTGTACAAATGTACATGTATGAGTTTCTTCATCTCTAAAAGAAAAAAAAAGAAATTAAATTTTGACCTAGGATATTCCATTTCAGTAAAGTGTTTCTGTGCTGCTGTACTGCTGGAACTCTTTAGTGTTTAGAGGAAGTTTTAAGTGGTATTTTGGGAATTGCCATTGAACTGAGAAGGGACCTTACTGACAGTATATATGTTTTGGTCTTTGGTTTGGCTTGTAAGACCTTTATAGCTAAATAAACATACCCATTGAAAGTGCTTTAAAAATGCTTGAAAAACGCCATGAAAAGTCCTGGAAAAGTGATTGAAAAACTACAGTGAAACCTGTATATAGGGGCCACCCAAGGGACCAGAAAATATTGACCTTTATGTGCAGGGGACCCTTATACACAGGTTCAATTTAGTTGAAGTATGCAGCCATGGGACTTGCAAAAACTGGCCTTTATAGACAGGTGATCCTTATACAGAGGTGGCCACTATAGCAGGTTTTACTGTATTTTCATTTGCTGTATGAAACATGTTATACTTTTTTTTATGTTCTTCAGGCACACCTTGATGCAGCAAGTTTGTTAATTAAAAATGTGTATAAACCTCTGGAGGAAGTAGCAACACACAAGCAAAGCCAAGCCCAAAAATTAAACACATTCCGGGATCGATTTGAGGACACGCTGTACAAAGCGGAAGATCAGCTTCAACAGGTAAGTGAAGAAAAAAACAACCAAACATGTAGGGAGAATTTTTTTGCAAAGGTATTGTGATTTTGTTGTCAAATGATAGCCCTGGTGAAAATCGATACTTTGCAAGAATTCGAACTTCTGGAAATCAAAAGTAAACTTTTGGTTCGTAATATAACAGAGTTACGTCCCCTTTTTATGATTTAAAGTTGAATAATCAATTAATAGGATGATTGATATACTGGACTTTTTGTAAGTCGATGTTTGACTTTTTACTGGTAATTTTATTTTGTCACACATTATCAAATAATTAATCTTAAAAATAAGAAAATAAGATAGTTTTCCCTTTTTATTTTCTGGAAAATTAAAGGGATGGTTTTGTTTAAAATGATTATGTTTCCTTGTATATGCTGAATGTTTTCTGGAAAAAAAAGGTTTTTCTAAGAAGATACAGCTGTTTTAGGACATAATACAGTAAAATATGCCAAGATAAAACACTGTTATGAATGTTACCAATAATGCACCACCATATTCTAACAGACATTTTGTTTAATATCTTTTAAATTCAACTTCCGTTGTGACACTGCCTTTTTTGAAAGTGATATAGCTAATACAGAAATTATGGAGCCATATTACATGATTCTCATAACTCATCACCCCCCTGCGGTCACATTTAGACTCCCCCAGATCAATAAATAATACGGTCTACTGTCATAACTCCGGAGTGAACAAGTTCATATTGCATGTAAAATCATTATAAAATTTTGATTCTAATTCATACACCCTGAATTCTGACAGTGGACATAACCATTTATTTGAAATGGACAGGTCCAAATCTTCTTTCAGTGATTGATGAGGTAATACTTAGATGACTAAAGGTGAATGAATACCTTACGATTTAACAATCACATACACAGCTGCCTCTGTATCTAACCAAAATAATTAGACATAGATCTTGATATATCCGTTGTTTTACCGGGTATTGACCACAGTGTAATGACATTTATATTAAGTATCATGAATAATGGTACCATATGTATATTAACAATTTCATCAATAAACGAAAATAATATTGGTTAAAATTATCTCCCACAATTCATCACGGACATTTATCTGATGCTCAAGCACACCTGTGCCCAGCGGATGTAATTGGTTGTAAATTTAGGTATATGTCTCCATTTACTGACCAAAACGCTGTTTTTATTCGTTTTATTCCTAGATATGGTTGGAAAAGACATTTTGTATTGGTAACAATCATCGTATTATAAAAATTACTTGTCTGCAATATCACAGACGAATACCGAGATATTTGCATCAACTATGCACAAGCTCCTGAGGCTTCTGTCCTAATGAAGACAAATTTCAAAGAAATACCAAAATCGCATAAAGTATAGGGCAGTTATGACCGGAGGAAGAATTAACAAATATAGAACAATATAATGTTGAAAATATTGATAACGCAGCACCGAAACCTACTTTATTAGGGATTGTTGTATGTAAAGTCACAATTTTTTTTTTATGTAAACTTATCTTTTTAGTAATTACTTGAACATCTGTTTATTGATTTTTAAAAGACAATATAAATGCAGTCGAACCCAGATATATTGAACTTTAAAGGGGAATGGATTTTTTGTCAAATTAACAGGGGTTTCAAGTTAACTGGGTTATAAAGGTAATAAAGAAACTAGGTCAGGGAATGATACTCATTTCAAATACATGTGAAGCAGGATGTCAATGTAACAGGGTTCAATATAAGTGGGTTCCACTTGAACCAAATTGTCTATAATTATTTGATTATTTACAGTGTGGCTGTTATTGGCCTGGCCAGATTGTGAAACAAAAACTGGTCTATGAAATGCCAATGTCTGCCTGTCCATCTGTTTTTATGTCTGTCTGTATCAGCAATTTGGTTTGACTGTTGTGTTTAGCTCCGTTGTGAAAAAAACATTTTAAGTATTACGTTGCAACTTCGCGTCATGATAGAATATGACAACATTAGTTGACTATGACCTTCGATACTGGCCTTTTGCCTTTGACCTTGACCTTTGAAAAACACCACTTTAAAATTGGGCCATATCGCCTTTAGAGGTTTGTTGTTTAAAGGGATGGTTCACCCTAAACACAAGTTGGGTTTATTTGAAAGAGATTATCTTCCTGATTCCAACACCGGAAAAATATTTTCAATCGGACCAGGCATTTGCAAGAAATCAACTTTTAAAGTTCAAAATTAAGCTGCTATGGGGAAATCCTGCTTCGTGATAGAGGGCGCTGTTTTCATGACGTAGGTTACACCGTTTCTGAATAGCCAACAAGCCAGGAAAATGCACTCTGTAATGGTATTTTTTGGTCACTGACAACAAATGAATTAATTCAACAGAGAAGTATGTATCATTCCTTGTTTGAATGAATAAGTGATTATATCTTTTTAGCTCACCTGGCCCGAAGGGCCAAGTGAGCTATTGCTATAAGCCAAAGGTCCGGCATTCGGCGTCCGTCTGTTAACTTTTGCATTTAAACATCTTCTTCTCAAGAACCAGTGGGCGAATTATAACCAAACTTGGCATATAGCATCCCCATGTGAAGCCGAATAAAGTTTGCAAATGAAAAAGGGATAGGACCAATAGGGGCCCTAAAAGGGGCCAAAAAGGACCAAAACTTGGTACATTTTTAAAAATCTTTTTCTCATCAGATAAGTTTCAAATTTTGTATGTATGATTGTAAAGTCAATATCTACAAATTTTGTGAATGAAAATGAAATCTGTCCATAAACAAGCCACTAGGGGGCACTTCAGTAACACAGGGTATATTTGTATTTCAAATTGTTTAATAACTCAAACTGATTGACTTTTTGTATACAAAGATATATGAGAAAGTTGTTAGGAATTATCTGAGGATCAGTTTGACAAAATTTTAAGGTCATGGGTCAAAGGTCAAGGTCACAGGTACCTAAATAAATGGAAAATATAAGTTTATTTTGTAAACTTTTCAACATTTTTGACTATTTCTCCAGAACCATTTGACCAATTTGAACCAAACTTGACAGGAAGTATAACAATGTAAAGCTGCATAAAGTTTGCAGATGAAAAGGGGCTAGGACCAAACATGGCTATCAAGATTGGAACTGTACTTAACTCAAATGATCCCCATGTACCATAGATGTGTCTTTTGGAGTACCAGAGCTAGTTTGACCTGATTTCTGGAAAATAGGTCACAGTCACTGAAAACCGTTTCCACTGCAAAACTCCTAAACTACTTGGTGGATTGGAACCATACTGCACAAAATTGATCCCCATGTACCCTAGTTGTGCCTTTTTGGGTATCAGAGCTGGTCTGACCTGATTTCTGGAAATTAGGTCATGGTTACTGTTATCATACTTGGAGCTCTCTTCTTGTGAATGTTTGCCAGTTTTCTTGCGGAAGGCTGGTTGTTGATTCCCAGGTATATTATAACCGGGTTCTCACTTCCATCAATAAAAACTGGCTGCCACCATGTACAAATGTACATGTAACTGAAATCTTGTTAAATGTGGTGTAAAACGCTATTCAAAATTCAAAATTTGATTTCAATCATAGAGCTATATTTTCTTTCCTAAAATTTTTACGAAAATTTGTATGTTGCTTTATATTATCAAATGATTTTGATTTTGATTATATCTAACATTTTGTAATATTTGCCAGAGTTGTGGGACTTTGAAAATTGTTCATGAGTTAATTTGCTGTCAAGGGCACAGTAAAGTGGAACCTGTTTTGAAATACCACTTTGATAAAAGACCACCTGTCTTGTGAGACCACATTTTGAAAACCATTTTGTTAAATAGTTCTTTAGATAAAACCTCTTTTGAGAGACCACCTGTCTTGAAAGATCACATTTCAGTGGCACATTCGGTGGTCCTTCAAGACAGGTTCCACTGTATTTCTCCAACACAACTTGTTTTTCTTCTTTTTCATTTCAGGCAGAAAAGAACTATAACAGTACTTATAAATACTATCAGAGCTGTAACACGCCCAGCACCCGAGATAATGCCAAAATTAACTTTTATAACTCACACAACGAATACGTTTTCCAATTACGGGCTTCCAACAGAACCATTGATGAGTTTCAAAACACAATTCCACAAATTTTAGAGGTAACAATATACGGTCACTCCATATACACTTATCATGAGATCAGTCAGTACAGACTTATAGTGAGATCAGTCAGTAAAGACTTATTATGAGATCAGTCAATACAGAGTTATAGTGAAATCAGTCAATACAGACTTATTATGAGATCAGTCAGTACAGACTTATAGTGAGATCTGTCAGTACAGACTTATAGTGAGATTAGTCAGTAAAGACTTATAGTGAGATCAGTCAATACAGACTTATTATTGGATCAGTCAGTACAGACTTATAGTGAGATCTGTCAGTACAGACTTATAGTGAGATCTGTCAGTACAGACTTATAGTGAGATCAGTCAGTATAGACTTATAGTGAGATCAGTCAGTACAGACTTATAGTGAGATCTTGTTTTGAGATCAGTCAGTACAGACTTATAGTGAGATCATTCAGTACAGACTTATAGTGAGATCAGTCAGTATAGACTTATAGTGAGTTCAGTCAGTACAGACTATTTATGAGATCAGTCAGTACAGACTTATAGTGAGATCAGTCAGTATAGACTTACAGTGAGATCAGTCAGTACAGACTTATTATGGGATCAGTCAGTACAGAGTTATAGTGAAATCAGTCAGTATAGACTTATAGTGAAATCTGTCAGTGCAGACTTATAATGAGATCAGTCAGTACAGGTCTAGGCTTATTATGAGATCAGTCGGTAGTTACTTACGAGATCAGTAGGTACAGACATACTGTGAGATCAATCTGTACAGACTTATTATGAGATCAGTCAGTACAGACTGATAGTGAGATCAGTCAGTATAGACTTATAATAAGATCAGTCACTTCAGACTTATAGTGAGATCAGTCAGTACAGACTTATACTGAGATCAGTCAGTATAGACTTATTATGAGATCAGTCAGTAGACTTATTGTGAGATCAGTCAGTACAGACTTATAGTGAGATCTGTCAGTACAGTCTTATTATGAGATCAGTCAGTACAGACTTATAGTGAGATCAGTCAGTACAGACTTATTATGAGATCAGTCAGTACAGACTTTTAGTGAGATCAGTCGGTACAAACTTACAGTGAGATCAGTCAGTACAGACTTATAGTGAGATCTGTCAGTACAGACTTATTTTGAGATCAGTCAGTACAGGTCTAGACTTATTATGAGATCAGTCGGTAGTTACTTATGAGGTCAGTCAGTACAGACATACTGTGAGATTAATCATTACATACTTATGAGATCAGTCAGTACAGACTTATTATGAGATCAGTCAGTACAGACTTATAGTGAGATCTGTCAGTACAGGTCTAGACTTATTATGAGATCAGTCGGTACAGGTCTAGACTTATTATGAGATCAGTCGGTACAGACATACTGTGAGATTAGTCATTACATACTAATGAGATCAGTCAGTACAGACTTATTATGAGATCAGACAGTACAGACTTATTATGAGATCAGTCAGTATAGACTTATTATGAGATCAGTCAGTCGAATTATTATGAGATCAGTCAGTACAGACTTATAATGAGATCAGTCAGTACAGACTTATTATGAGATCAGACAGTACAGACTTATAGTGAGATCAGTCAGTACAGACTTATAGTGAGATTAGTCAGTACAGACTTATTTTAAGATCAGTCGGTACAGGTCTAGACTTAGTATGACATCAGTCGGTAGTTACTTATGAGATCAGTCAGTACAGCCATACTGTGAGATTAGTCATTACAAACTTATGAGATCAGTCAGTACAGATTTATTATGAGATCAGACAGTACAGACTTATAATGAAATCAGTCAGTACAGACTTTTAGTGAGATCGGTTGGTACAGACTTACTATGAGATCAGTCAGTACAAACTTGTGAGGTTAGTCAGTACAAGCCAATGTGTAAAATGATAAATTCATGTTGCTTTTGGTTATTCATAAAATATGCATGCAGATGAAAATTACAGTCTTTTAGAATGTTTTACAATTTTTACTCTTTTTTTTTTTTGCAGGAATTGGAAGAAATCTATATTGACACAAGTAACACCATTAATGTTGCAATAGAGAGTCATGCTTTGTTATTATTAACTAAGGTAAGATGACAGTAGAGAGAATTCTGGAGCTACAATATATACTCTGTAATTATTGACTTGCATTTATACAGTCAAACCCACTTATAATTAACCCAGTTACATTCAAAGCCTGCTTTACTTCATACGATTTTGATTCCCTGGCCAAATCCCATTATAACCCAGATATTTTAAAACCCCTGTTGATTTGAATTCCGGTTTTGACTTCAATATATGTGGGTTCAGTTGTGAATGATACGATGGCAGCCAGCAAACAGGTGTAGCTGAACTTTGTATGTAGATAGAAATCAGCAACTCTTTTCTAAATAGTAGCAAAAATAGCTAATTATTTGCATTGCTTTATATGAAAATAGTGGACAGAATCTATTAGAAAGGGCTGGTCGATGACCCTTGAGCAGCTAAGCTTTGCTTTGAATTAACTAAATGATCCTTCACACGTATATTATAACAGTGAAACCTCACCATTAAGATCAAAGTGGTTCCTCTGTATATTTATATCCTTATTAAGTCACCCACCCCTATGGTTGCATTTAGAATTACCCAGATTAATAAAAAGTATAATCTATTGTCGTGATTTAGGGATGGACAAGTTAATAATAATGCATATCAAATTATTGTAAAATTTGGATGCTAAATAAACACTCCTGAATTTTGCCTGTGGACTCTACCTTTTGTTTGAAATGGGTGAGTTTAAATGTGACTACAGGGGTCAATGAGTTAATCAGCAAACTAGATCAGACTGGGTATACCTGGACTATTCACCCTCATTGGGTCAACTCTGACATGATAATCAGAGTTATCTTTCTTTGTTTATAAATGGATAGGCTATTATTGTGAAATACTCAAACTGAAATTGCCACTAGAGGTCATTTAGTAATAGCTTCCTATTTTTTGTCAGATGGCAGGAAGCATGTATGCACACTCCCATAGCACATAAAAGTCAAATTTGTTGTAGAAATATTAATTTATAAAACTGCCAATGTATTGAAAATTGAAAAAAATTGCAAAAGTTCCTGACAATAATTCATAAAATGGCAGATTAAACATTAATATTCACAATAAAATAATTAACAATTCCATTTAGAATGGTACTGAAATGATTTTGGCATGATGACAATTAAAGAATGGAAAGAGAACCTAGTTACAATGTACATGGGAAGACACCATCAGCCTTCCGCAAAAAAAAAAACTGGCAAATTTTCTCACCAAAATTAGTTTAGGTTCAAATTGGGTTGGAACCTGTGCTGACCAGAAATGAGAGACGTCGTGGTTCAAAGTGCGATGCTCCAACCACTCTGTCATGGATGTCCCACCTTGCATTTGATATACGTCTTATGATTCTGATCCTGTGCTACGTGTATGCTTCAAATGCTAGATCAGTCCTGTGTATTTTGCAAAAATGACCCTGTTTTGGACTTAGTCTATTTTTAATGCTACGGTTAAGAATATTGGTTGAGGTCAGGTTAACTGAGAGGAATGTAAAATATGTGAAGTGAACTTTGTAATCTTTGGAATATCTCTTTTTGTGAGGAAAAATATATTTTGTACATTTAACTTGTCATTTTGTGTATGATAGATCACATCTTAACAGAAACATCCTATTTATAGTTACTACGTAAAAGATGTACAGACACCAAACCTGTCTGGAGAGATCACTGCCATGAAAGAGCACTTGTCTATTGAGACCAAATTTTGAAAAGCATTTAGTTTAAAACCTCTTTGAAGGGACCACCTGTCTAGAGAGATCACATTTCAGTGACTGATTGAGTGGTCTCTCAAGACGTTCCACTGTACTATCTAATAACAACACATGTACATGTATCTCATTTGTGGAAATGCATCAAGGGAAGTAACTCTTGCAAGCAACTGCTGCCAATTATCCATGGGGGATAACTCTTGCTATCATAGCATGCATAATTTTTGTGTTTTGAATATATTGGGTCTTGAGGTAAATTGAAACAGTTTCAGTGTAATCTAATCTCCAATTTACGAATTTTAGATTTGACAAATATATATATGTGTGTGTGTGTGTGTGTGTGTGTGTGTGTGTGTGTGTGTGTGTGTGTGTGTGTGTGTGTGTTTTGTGTGGAAACGTAGCCAGCCATAGGGAAATTTTGGATTAAAAGGTGCTTTTACATAGGGGTTCAGAAAATTCTATTGTTTTTTTTTTTATTTTATTTCTTCATAAAGTGTTCTTGGATTTTGAAAAAGATTATCATTCACTTTATTGTTTTGAAAATTGCATCCCAAATTGAGACTCAATGAAGTGAAAAAAATCTATACCGACTATAAATTCTACAAAACCAGTGCTGAAATAACGGCTTTTAATTTTGGTTATTTTATGTTCTTGCACGCCAGTGTAGTTATATTCAACTCATCATGTTATTACCAAAATTGGAAGTTAGAGTGAAAATAATATTTTTGACCCTACTCCTACACCGATGATCCATGAAAAAAAATCACACTTGTAAATTGTGTATGTGTTGATTGTGAAGCTGGGATTCTAACAATGAATCACATGCAAGTGTTTTATTTTTTACGATATCTATATTTCGACTTGCAGGCCAATGAGCAGCACAGACGATTCGAGGATCTGCTGAAGATTTGCCGTCAGGTTAATCCGCAGCTTGATATATCTTACTTTGTTAATGCACTAAGCCCGGATTGTGCCAAGTTTGAAATGACCTACCACCGATTTCAGCCTGCTGATGTAACAATAATTAACTCGGAGGTATGTGGTACATGAATTATTGACATCAGAAAAGCTTTCATTGTAAAAATCTTTTTTTTTTAAATCAACATTTTTAGCCAAATGAGCTTTCATCATCGCCCATTATCCATCATCTGTCATAATGGTACATATTAGGGCTGTCATTGATGAGAAATTCTATATCGATATATCGATAAGTAAAAAGTATCGATATATCGATAAATCGAATAATTTGGTACTTCTATAAAATGCATTCAGAATAAATAGATTCTTTATAATATTTAGGTGTTTTCTGGTGTATTTGACTATCTGAAGATAAAAAAAGCAATCAATACAAGGAAAATATTGTTTATGTGAACAAATTAAACAATTAGAATAAAATGTAATATACATAGTTCAAGAACATGAAGTAAAATGAATGGAAAATTTTGGAAACTGTATAAGAAAAAATATCCTGTGAAATGCATTATGAAATGTATCGATACTGAAGAAATGTATCGATTATCGTATCAATTCAATTTTTATATCGCTACATCGATATCGAGTCTATCAATGACAGCCCTAGTACATATCTAAAAATCTTCGCAGGAACACATGATCAGGGTCTAGAACCTTAAAAAATATAACAATTTTACTCAACTTCGGTTAATCCTGAAATCTTATTGACTGAGCAGGCCAAATTGAGAATAATATCAGACTTGAGTAAATTCTCAAGTTTTATGGTGCCGGGCCCAGATCTTTTTAACGCGAGGCCTTATTGCTATGACAGGCTAAAAACTCCTCAGGTTTTTTACGTGTACTCAGTTGAGCATCCGCGAGCTTTATCGTACAAAAATCAAAATGCCATATGATTGGCCTAACTACTTTAAATTATGCTGTAGAAAGTAGTTACCTGAGAATCAACCACTAAAACACTTCTTTGTGTTTAATTTGAATCTTGTTTCTTTCGCATACTCTCACATTATTATTCCTGAATGAGGATGCCATTCTTTTAATTTGAAAACACAATGAAACTTAAGTGAACAATGAAGACAGTCGAAAATGCTGTGATGAATTATTTTTATAGTCACGTGACATAGGACAAACTGTCGAAAAGGGGAATTCCCTCAGTTCAGCTTAACCGATTTTGACATTGATATGCATTATATTTCGGGCTTTTTTAGAAACTTACATTGGTCATCGATTCCTTTTTATTCATACCACGTGAATTTTTTCTTTAGTTAAACACATAACTGGTAAATTATTTAGGTTTTCAAGCTTACTTGCCGAAGTGTTCATAGACAAACTCTCTATTAAACCTTTCATGTCTGACAACAAGTAGCATGCATTCCTGCCCTAGTGTGCTGTAAATTCTGTTTGTTCGCCCTGTTACTCGATTGTGGTTCTGGTCAGATAGCACAGACTTCAATGCAGCTAGTGATGGCATGGTTCCTTACAGTAACAGAGTTTTGAAATCTAGCCAGGTAGTTTTTGTCAATGTTTTAACACCGATAGTGTTTCAACCTTTAATCAGTTCGACCCAATGTTTAAATGTTTTAACCCAATGTGTATTTGAGACATCAATCTACATTTATTATTCTGTTTTTACGTACCAAATAATGATGTTATTTTAAGTTTGCTGAATGAATGTATTGCTGTTTATAAAAATTAGGAAGTAAAGGGAACTGAACAATGCAACATTTTTTAAAGATGTTGAAAGTCGTGATAGATGTATGTGTAAATCTAGGTCCGATTCTGTATGTCTGCTCTTTTGTAATGTAAACATATCGTAAAATGAATAAATTTCTACTGATGCATATACAAACATCTGCATCCACTAATTTCTTATATTTTGAATAAATGTTTTGGTTTCTAGATGTAGCATGATATACGACAGCCTATACTAATTTGTGATTTTAGTAGATCTAGGCTGTGTATTCCCAGGTCAAACAGTAACTACACGTACCTGTAGGTTATTATTCGAAAATTACATGTACCTGTTATAACTAGGAACTATATATAACTGGGAACTATAAATGATACCCAAATTTTCAGTGTTATAATACATGTGTAAATATTAAGGCCGAAAGCTTGACTCTATCATCAGACAGATTCAGCGCTCTACAATGGGACCAAATCACTCGCAAATGCGACCATATTTTAGGTTTTGTTGAGTGTTTATTCTAATTCAGTCGCCACATTGCGACCAGTTTTTTCCTGAGCTGGAAATCAAAAGTTTGTCCGTTTTCAGTGTGAAATTACATTATTGAAATCATGATGTTATGCGCTGTACAACAACCAATTTGGCTATTTAGTTTTGATAAACTAGAGTGTCTAACTCACGTTGATTACTGTATAAAAACACTTTGTATGCTAACTCGAATAATTCAAGCCTGCTCCGTTTCCAATTCTCTCCATACTACAAGGTTAATGCAGTGATCGTAGTGAATGGAATATAACGACTGAATTATTCGGGTTAGTTGTATGCTGTCATGTTTTCGACTTGACACTTTCCAAACAGAACACGATGACATTTTCTTTTCAGTGTCGCTTTCAACAGAAGCATCTACCTCTTCATTGCACACTAGCAAATATAAACGTAGTTAGTGTTACAGGAATACTGGAACTGAGTTATGGCTAGTGTTCGACGAGGAGGGCGGGCAGATCACAGGCACAGTCGGAATTGAAAATTTTATCTGTAAATTAAAATCGAGAGTCAAACACCCGATTTTCGCACAAAAACCTTATAAAGAATTTTATAGGTATTTGTCTGAAGATCGGATGTTTGACTCTCAATTTTAACTTACAGATAAAATTTCAAATTCTTGTGGGCAGAAACTGTTTTGTAAATTCTGTCGAAAACAAAGTGTTATAGATTTAAAAACGGAGTTTAAGTGTGCCTCAATATTAGAGCAACAAATATGAAAAATATAGGCATATAAACACTCACGGATTTATTAAAAAAATGCACAAAAAGGTCAACAATCAATAACATTTTTTAAAATGGATTGAAATAATAAAAAGTCATGTCATCTTAAAATAATTAATAAGTTTTATTTCATTTCATCCAGCAGAATCTTTTTTTAACAAGTACACACACACACATACAATATATATATATATAACAAGGCACCTATAAACACACCATGCCCCGGCTGGGGTTCGAACTCTCAACCTACAGCACCAATCGCCTGGCCCTCATGCACAACGTCCTAACCACTGCGCCATCTACGCATTCACAAAATTAATATTTCGATGACAAACAGCAAAAATACAAATGTTTGTATGATTTATTTTCACAGAATAGTATCATTTCTGATCCAAGGTCCATAGTTAATGTTCAATGTTGTAGTGATATTTGTGCTTTATATATACTTGTACTTCTCTACACTACATGCATCGTTTAATCGATCCATTGTCGTTAACATTTGGATTAAATACCTTTCACCTTTCTCTACGACCGAGTTCTCATGTTCGGAATTCTACTCACAGTCATCGAAACATTCATTTTATGAATGCGTAGATGGCGCAGTGGTTAGGACGTCGTGCATGAGGGCCAGGCGAATGGTGCCGTAGGTCGAGAGTTCGAACCCCAGCCGGGGCATGGTGTGTTTATAGGTGCCTTGTTATTTCTGTATTTGTGCTGTTTGTATGACTTTTTTTCACAGAATAGTATCATTTCTGATCCAAGGTCCATAGTTAATGTTCAATGTTGTAGTGATATTTGTGATATATATATATATATATATATGATGGTGAGTAAAAGTTTCTGGCTGGCTAGCCAAATGAAGAGTGAATTTTTTTAGCATTGTAGAACCCTGGTAATATATGAATTAATTCAGAATAGTTTGTGTCTCAACAAATCTATGAAATATCAGAGTAGGCCTAAGTACACTGGTACCTTTGAATGATTTAATTTTTGTACATGTAACATGCCAGCAGAAACATACATGTACATGTATATGTGACAATGTTATGTATATACATGTATGTCTATGATACCAACTTAGAATGTTTTCACCATTGATTTGCATCCTGATATATAATCTTGTATAAGTTCACCAATTCAGATTTTACAAGGGACTTGCCTTTCAGGACATTCAGTCCTTTGATTTTACTATTATTTTGACTTATATAGTTGCTTACATTACTTCTAGATTTTGTTAATGAGAGGACACTTCCTTTTATTGTAAGTCAAATTTATGATTTTCCCATAAAAAATGAAAAATTCCTTGTATGTGGTACTGAGTATGAAAGCAAACTATTTTGAGTTATTTCTGAATTTTTCTTCAGATGGACAATGAGTTTCATAATACAGTGAAACCTGTCTTGAAAGATCACTCTTATAAGAGACCATCTGTCTTATGAGGCCACATTCTGAGGCCCATTCAAATAATCCTTTAGATAAAACCTTTTTTAAGGGGCCACCTGTCTGGAGAGATCACGCTTGAGTGGCAGATTGGGTCATGGTCTCTCAAGACAGGATCCATTGTATGCAACATATTTAAAATATGTTTTCTTCTTAGAATCATTAGGAATAAGTTAAAAGTCGGTCTTGCCCAAATTTGGTGACGTCCAGCCAAGAGTTTATATTCTGTTTGTATTTCTACATTTCTTCATTAGTGAAGGAATTTTTTTTTTTTTTTTTTTTCAGTTTTTTGTATGTCGTACTTATACTGACTTTCAAATCAATAGCACAGGGAATACCAGATATTCAACACATGAAATATAAATACATGTACATGTATATTTTTTTAATATCTGATTTTAAGTAAATATGCGTAGAATTCAAATCTTGTGAGTCAGAGGAAAAAAACTGGTTTTTAAAAAATTGTCTGCATGATTTTATCTATTCATATTGCACAGAATGTTTATCTCATAAATGTATAGCTAGTATTATATGATCTCTCTCCTATCCAGGACATAAGTGTTTAATTGACGCCCAACATATTCTGTCTGATGTTGTTTTAATGACACATTCATATCACTAGAGAAGAGTAAGATAAGTTACTTGAAATTATTTATCAGGACATTGAAGGTCATGAAATATTTGTAATAAATTCTTCATCGATAAACTCATACTGAAATATTCCATCCCTCTTGATATGAAGGGAGATAACTCTTACATGTTGCCTGTAAAAATGTTAAAATGCCAAAAGTTATTCATCTTCAATCATGAGAAGAAATTATTGACGATGTATTTGTAATCATTTTGATGGAAAGGATAAGACCTAAATATGCCGCCGATGACAAGAGATATTTCAGGCTCCGTTGAGTTTATGTGCGTGAAATATTGTTAGATATCGGAGGTATTTGTTACGTGTTGTTAATGACAAGTTACATTGCTCTTAAGTAGAATCTCATCAGTTTCCATCAGGTGTTGAGACACAGAAAATAGTGATAAGATAAAACTTATTTCTATGGATACATAAGTGTAGAAGAGACGTCACTCAAGCCTATTATGTTTTTGTGACATTTGTCAGTTTTTCGGGAAATTTCTTTTTGAGATGTGAAATATGATTATAAAATAGATTATGTATTACAGTAGGTTTTCAACATAGAAAAACAACAGTTAAACTGAAAGATGGGATTTTTTTTTAAAATCTTGAATATTTAAATACATTGTAAACATGTCTACTATAGCAGACAGAATGTTGTTGTGTTTTTTGGGGGGATTAGGGAGGGGAGGTTCAAGTAACAATTTTGAATTGGTTTACACTCAATCTAATTAAAACCAATCTCTAATCGTGCCTGTTTTCTGATATGTGGTGTACAAGATATAATGTAATCTGCTATAGGGTCACATGTGAATGACCTTGTAGATGTGTCATTTTGGACCAATGAAAATGAGATTAATGCAATCTTGTAAGTTTATCAAATAGCAAAGACTTTTGATTATTCCAAAGCTAATTTCAAAAATGGCTCAGCGAATTTGGTAGGGGACAACAAAAATATGTGAATTTTATGACCCATTGTATTGGGGCCCAAAGTCACCAAATTGCTCAATAAATCTTCTGGATGTAACTGAATGGAAAACAAATTACTGTATAAGCAGAAATTT
Organism: Atrina japonica; assembly: GCA_030159075.1. Classification (NCBI taxonomy): domain Eukaryota; kingdom Metazoa; phylum Mollusca; class Bivalvia; order Pterioida; family Pinnidae; genus Atrina; species Atrina japonica. The sequence goes on along the minus strand of BROG01000139.1, from coordinate 414,304 downwards.
TAGTCAGGATTCAATATTTGGCATTTTTAGCGTTAGGTTGTTGAGATAGCTGAAATTGAATATCGCTAGCAATTTATTCCTCATTTATAGGTAAGAGTTATGTTTTTCAGTTATAAAATCGCTAAAATAACCTCTCGCTAAGATTATGTACCATATTTTTAGGACAAAACACTAAATTTGCATCTCACAAAAATTTTCCCTTACACAGTATTATCTATTTTTATTCACATTCAATACAATGGGTCAAATTTATGGATTTCCTATATAAAAAAAAAAAAAAAAAAAATCGTCTGTATGATACTCAAAATTTGAGTACCCAGTATGTACTCAAACTATTTTCATATATTCTCCGAAGTTTTATTCAAAGGAACGATAATTTTCGTCATTACATGTAAATTTATACAAAAATGTCCAGTTCAGCATAAACCTTGTGAGTTTTCATCTAAATCTATAAAAAGTTGGTCAAGCTTGAGTTTTGAGTAAATTTGGTGACTTCAGACCCAGGGGATCTATAACTCATATTCAGTCGACCAATGAGGCTGTTATTTTTGTGTATTTGAATTAGAAAAATAAATCAACCAATAGATTGTCATATATATGTTTGGTGCAAGGTGGTGGGAGGACCTTACTGTAATCAACAATTTTTTATTGTAAATGGACCACTGATTCTTCTAGGTCCCTCACAAGATTAAACAGGCAACTCTAGGTTTGCATTGTCCCTTTCCATCTCTCCATCCATCTGTCTGTCCATCCATCTGTTTATATTTTTTATCATTTTGTTTTTGTAAATGGACCATTGATTTTACTAAATTCCTCACAAGTTTACACAGGCAGCTGTAGGTATGCATTGTGTTCTTCAGTCTTTCCATCCTTCTGTCTGTCCATCCTTCTGTTTTGGGGGATTTTTTGGGTATTTTGTTTTTGTTTTGGGTTTTTGGGTGGGTAGGGTTATAGTCATACCTATGCAATTACTTCACATAGACTCACCATTTTCATCACAGATTCACACAATAGGAAGATGGAATATTTTGTACAAAAATTAGATGCCTACGACCATTATTTTTACAATTATTCCACCATTGTTGTATGCACATTGTATGACCTCTTGTGAGTTCATGGCATACATCATCCCACCCAATGAGAATGTAGGCGACTGTAATTCTTCCGAATTGCCTCGTTAATAGGTTGCTGTTGTACTGTAGAATACAGTCGATTCTGCCACCTTTAGTTATGTAGAAATCATGGTACGTAGGTAAATTCAGTTTGCCATGAATTAAATTTCCCATATCTTTGGGAAAATAGAGTATTGGTATCATTTTTGTTTGTTTGTTTTATTGTTGTTCAACATCCCACTCAAGAATCTTTCACTCATATGGAGACGTCACCAAATGCCGGTGAAGGGCTTCAAATTTTGGCCAATGCTCGGCACTTACAGCCATTGAGCAGTGAGGGTTCTTTAACGTGCCGACACCTACTGTGACACGGGATCTCGGTTTTTACTGTCTCATCCGAAGGACAGGAAACCAACCTGCCGCCGGCTGGACTCGAACTCACGACCTCACAATCAAGAGTCAAGTGCGCTACCGACTGAGCTAGGCCGGCTATATATATCTTTGATGAACAGAAAACAGGACAATAGTTCAGATTACTTAATTATCTTGTTTATTTAAATCTTCAATTACCTGGTCTTACTATACTGCTGCCTGGCTTTACATCGGTGATTTATATTTGACCAATTAGCCGATTCATTGGCCACGAACACCTGTGGCGATATATCGAAATAACTGACACTTTGAAGTGTATGTTTGTTCTAAAAAGACAGAGTGGTGGATGGTGAAAATAAATTTGGCGTTATAAAGAGAATTTTATATAGCAGGAAAAATGTTCCTGAAAAAATTATTGCGAAAATAGTGATGATTTGAGTGGCATTAATTCGAGAATTAACTGTATATCCCAGCCACCTATGGATTGTGTGTCTTCTATATGTAGATGACCTTGATGGGTTTTTGCAGCCAACTTTTTTAGTTTTGAATGTCTTATACAAACTCACTTGTAAGATTACAGGGGTTCTCCATGGCTGAGTGGTTAGAGGATCACACTTTGAACCAAGAAGTCTCTCACTTCTGGTCAGAGCAGGTATGAGTCCCACTTGAATTAACCTAAGCTGTTTTTTGTCAGACAGTTTGCCTGTTTACTTGCAGAAGGTCAGCGGTATCTTCCAGGGTACATTGTAACCGGGTTCATTCCTCCACCAATAAAAACTGGCTGCCACCATATAACTGAAAGATTGTTGACTGTGGCATAAAACACTTTTCAAATTCGAACAATAAGATTATACTTTTGGTGCAGAACAAATGTTAAATTTGTCTTCATTTAATCAGAATAAACCACATGCTTATTTTATTCTAATTTAGAACACATCTTGCAGCGGAATGCCCGAATGACAATAATTGTTCCAACTCTTTTATTTTCTTGCACGCCGACAAAAAAGAACTGGACATAGATATTGCATGTTATGAACTGAAATACGTCCCATAGGAATTAATTGTTTAAATTGTTCAGAACACATTTTATTTGTTGAAATACTTTATGATAACAGCGCATTTTCAGTTGTGTAAATTAACTGTAATAGTTGCGTGTATCATGGTTATTAAATGCAGAAATTTGGCACGGAAAAGTCGCAGTCCTCAGTTTTGGGTTTTATTTATTATACAATTTTCTGTAATTTTGCCCAAATAGTTGAAACGAATGAGATATTTTGCATATGTTTTATCAATTTGACAAATTTGTTGCTACATATGTTTCACAATCTATTTACGATGGATAAATGATACTGTATATCTCCAAAATTTTTCGCCCTTGGGTAAAGATAAATGGGCGTGTTTACTCCATCTTTAATTTGACGTAAATCACTATAGTCTCATGGCTGGCATGTTTGTTCGTTTTTCAATTATTTAGCTTTGAAAATTTTGCTTCCATTTTAAATTTGCAATTTCACCTTAGGATGAAAATGGCAAAAGTTAATGACTCCTAGAAAATAATGGACTATTCTGTAAATCAATGATTTAGACCAGTCCAAACGGGTCTTTAGGGATAAATGGATTAAACAGGAGTAAACATTTTCAGGCATACACTATACTGTAGTGTATCAGATGCAAGCCCAAAAAATAGAAGTGTTATTAAATCATTGTCCATTTTTATGCCCCCCCCCCCTTTATGTTGCTTTATATTAAAGATACCCAGAAAGAATTCAATTTTAGGTGAATTCTGTTACATGACTTTCAAATCACCATAGATGGATCGTTATGCAAGGATCACCATGGCGTATTGAAGCCTGATTGTGGGCCATAGTTAAATTTTACTGCCAAGCTCAGGTTTTTCCTCATTTCTTCAACTAGGCTCCCCATACTTGGTGCAGGTATACATCTTAAGTAGACTTGAGTGCACTGCCACCATCCTTATTTTTTAGAGTTATTCCCCTTTGTTGATTTTATTTGTCCAGACTTATCTAAGTCATTTCTTCACCTTTGCTCCCCATATTTGATACAGATATAAATCTTAAGTATAATTGCACACCTGCCCCAACCTCCAGAGTTATAACTCTTTGGTGTTTTTATTTTTCCAGGCCATACATGTATCCATTTCCTAGCGCCTCCGTGACCACGCTTTGAACCATGAAGTCTCTCACTTCTGGTCAGCACAGGTTCGACCCCTGCTGGAACCTAAGCTGATTTTTGTGAGAAAGTTTGCCAGTTTACTTGCAGAAGGTCGGCGGTCTCTTACTGGGTACAATTGTAACTGGGTCATCTCCTCCACCATTAAAATCTGACCGCCACCATATAACTGAATAATTGTTAAGTGTGACGAAAAACACTATTCAAATTTCAATTTCCTTTCTAGTTTGGTTCACCATATTGGGTGTAGGTTTGCATCTTAACTAGATGAAGTGATTTTGTCAGTGATATACAATAAAACCTGTATATTGGGGCCACCCAAGGGACCAGAAAATATTGACCTTTAAGTGCAGATGACCCTTATACACAGGTTCAATTTAGTTGAAGTATGCAGTCAAGGGACTTGAAAAAAAAAACTGGTCTTTATAAACAGGTAATCCTTATATAGAGGTGGGCACTATAGCAGGTTTTACTGTATCATAGTGGAGGAGTACAGTGGAACCTGTCTTGAGAGACCACCCTTTCTGCCACTGAAATGTGGTCTCTCAAGACAGGTGCTCCCTCAAAAGAGGTTTTATTTACAAAGATATTTGACAATGAAGTAGTTTTCAAATTGTGGTCATAAAAGACAGGTGGTCTTTTGTGACAGTAGCCTCTGAAGACAGGTTCCTCTGTATTAATCTTTTGAAGCAGTCATATGCCCTAACATGGATCACATAGGCATATTTGTTTTGGTCATACCATATATTTGTTTATCATTTTTTTCTGTCAAATAAATCTCATCAAATTTTAACCAAATTTGGTTTGAAGCTTTAAATCAATAAGAGTTACATGTATAGGACTTTAGAAACTAGAGGGGAAATGGCTGACTTCTCGGGGCGTAATTCTTCTCAAACACATATTGTCTGTACAGATAGTTTATCAAAAACATGTCATTATCAATGACATGCAGGTATGTACACAATCTGAACAATTACAACATGACGGAAATACCAATTAAAATTACAAATTCCGTATTTACGTTGTCTAAATCTTGGCTGACTAACCGTTGTGATAATTGTTTCATCTTAATTTGTTTGGTCCTATTTGAAACTTGTACTAATTAGCGCTACCGAAATATACATTATGTTTCCTTTTTTACTTTCACTTTGTATATAACTGTTAGTGCATGGCAGTGCCGTTTTTATACACCGACAGATTTAAGTTTGAGATAATGCTCGCAATGTGCTTACATTGTAGATATCTGATTCACCTCTGGTGTTAACTCGTTATAACACACGAGAGTCGTCAGATAAAATCAGCCGTCTTACTATGCTGAGGCTGTCGAGGCTGTGGAGGCTAATTATAAATAAAACATCTTCGTTATGAATCATACACACAAAATGTTCTGTTTATAAAAATAACAAATTACAGGTATGATGTTGTTTGTACCCAGGCTGAAATACATACCATAGTCTAAATATAACATATATAGACATGATGAACAGGTAGCAATTCACACCTGTTTTTTTTTCTTTTACTAAGATTATTGAGAAGACGCTTTGTTTAACAATATATATATATATATATATAATACAGCATTAATGCCATGATCTAAAAATAAACACTCGCAATAACAGGGGCTGCAAAAAAAAAATCACTGGTTGTCAAAATTTGTCGCCAGTTTCAAATTTTTGGAGCCAGATTCAAAGTTAAAAAAAAAAACAACAGATCATCAATAGTTTATATAAATGTGATAACATAGCCATTACTGTTAATTTCAATTTAAGAATTGAATTTCAAATTCAATTAAAAGAAATACAAAAAGACATTATTGTCTTTAATTAAAATTTATGTAACTGAAATAAAACATCATTTTTGTATTGAATTCATGAATTTTTATGATGCATCCATTACACTATATATGTTTTGACCACAACAGGTAATTGTTTTGTAATTAAACCCCCCCCCCTCCCCACCCTGCACTCATATGATAATATTACATCTCTGTATGGTCTAATGACATTAATTGATAAAAAAGTTTTATCAGTCGGTGTTCCTGATGATAATTTGGAAGATATGATTAACTTATGTAACGTAGATGGCTTTATACTTCAAAACAAGGAAGGCCCCAGATATATCACAAGAAGCTATATCTTGTCACCAGTTGAAATACAAATCGCATCTTGTGACATTAAAGTGAACGAAGCCCAGTGCAAACCTAGATGCAATAATGTGAAAATGAATATTGCACAGTCTCAAAATGTACTTGGTCTACGATACTTCCATGACATGACATGACAATATGACTTACTTCATGAAATATGGACTAACATGAGGTCAGTTTATATATTCATTAACCGAATCATACACAAATATACATTACGGTCAACAGAAATATACTGGATATCACATGACTATGTATATTGCACCCTTTTACTTGTTACGTGGTCTTCGAGAGTTCTATGTAAAGATGATATGACTCATTAGTACAGACTTATGTGAGGTCGATATATAATTATCGACCTCTATATCTACAGCGTATTGTACTATATCATACATCCTAGTCTACATGTATGTTTTTCCCCATCATCAATTGCATCTGACACAGTAATTATTTTGTAATCTATTTTTAGCAGTCTTGCTTATTATTTCTCCATTTTACTGCTCTGATGTTGTCAGTCAATTTGGATGACTCTGTGATGCAATAATTTTATAATCTGTTCCCTCTGATAGAAAATTTTGACGTGGAATTGAGAGGGCTGTTTCTCTTAAACAAACACAAGTATGATATTTCTGTTTACCTCACATCGGTTGCCTTTTATAAACCTGGTACATGTACATTCCTCAAATCCTCATCGTCTTATGAGAGTAAAGATGATGAAATTGACGAGCCGAAGGAAACAAAGAGTTGATAGTGTCACTTATATCTGTGATGGATGAGATGAAATATTGTACAGATTTAATGATTGGTCAAATCAATGGACAAATTTGGTTTAAATAGAAAAGCGCAAATCAGAATATATGTTGTTTCATAGTTGTTTTATATTGCACCAAAATTGCTTTACTTACAAAGAAACATTGCCAGCTGTCTATGTAGTGAAGAGAATTTATTTTTGCAATTGTATTGAGGGTTTTATAATATTTTATGCATTACATGACAAATGACTTTGCTACCCATGCATGACACATGACCTTCCTTGACATGAATTGGTCAACATCATTCATGACTGCAACCATGACAGATGAGTTAGCTACTTTACTCATGACTTTGCTACCATGGCATGTGAATTTGCTGTCATGGCATGACATCTCTGCCATGACATGAATAAATTAACCTGACTTCTATACTATGATCAATGACTTTGCTACCATGGCATGAGCCTGTGCTATGATGACACATGACATTGCTGCCATGACACATGGCATTGCTAACATGACTTCAACATAATGACAGATGACATTGCTTAAATGACACATGACTTTGCCATGATGACATAACTTACCTTAACTTCCATGACACATGAATTTGAAGGAGTTGGAGGTAAATGAAGAGAATGGGTTTGGAGAGGAGAAAGAGATTAACAGTTAAGTCTGTTATAGGTTGTAAATTACATAGAGAAATCTTTTGTCTTGGCAGAACAGGGAACATGTATTTTCACAGCTGTTATTGTGTTTTAAACAATGAAATATTAGTAACAATACAAAACCTTATGTTTAGTTTTGTAACAGTTCAAATTTGATGGAGCTATTATGAGAGATAGTGACACACTTTGGATAAAGTCCAAAAGTTCACTTACTGATTGCCTCCGTAAATAGTGATGGGGGAGATCTTGTCAGTCAATGACCTGCATGTACTTATACTATTGCCTTGAATATTTAAGGGTGGGGGGAGCTTTGTGGCCAAGTGGTTAGAGCATCATGCTTTTAATCATGAAGTCGCTCACCTCTTGTCCAAATGAGATACAGTAAAACCTGCTATAGCAGCCACCTCTATATAAGGATCACCTGTCTATAAAGGCCAGTTTTGAAAAGTCCCTTGACTGCATACTTCAACTAAATTAAACCTGTGTAGAAGGGTCAATTGCACATAAAGGTCAATATTCTCTGGTCCCTTGGGTGGCCCCTATATACAGGTTTTACTGTATATCCTTGCTGGAACCTGAGCTGATTTTGTGAGAAGTTTGATCGTTTACTTGTAGGAGGTTGGTGACTCTTCAGACCTGAGTTTTTCAGTCTCTTGATAAATATTTGATAAATACAGAACATCACTTAAGAGACTACATTATTCATCAGACCACTTTGAGTCAGTCAATTAGGTGGTCTTAATAATGAGGTTCCACTGTAACTGAAAAGTTGTTGATTAAAACATCATTAAAGCAAAAATAAACATAAGTGTTTATAAATAGCCATATCCAAAGAGATCATCCTTGTTATGCCTTGCATATTTAGCTGTATATAATAACATTTATATCTAAACACGAAACTGTATAAAAAAATGAATACCTTAATATTATATCAAAACAAAAATCATTAATTTATACCTTTAATATATGATGTTTTCTTGTAAGATAAAGAAGAATCTAGATCATCCCCATTTGTCCTGTGACTCTGTCTCTCTCTCTCTTCTCCTCCCCCCCCCCCCCCCCCCAATTTTGGGATAAGATTACTGATGATGAAAAGTGATGATGCCTCAGTATTCTGTTTGGAATGATAACATATTGTTTTAACACATCATTTTTCTTTCGTGTACAGCTGGTTTTTTATTCTCAGCGTATTGGTGTGGTGAAGACATTTTTGTTGTTCATTTCATATCCGTAACTGTACAGATATACGAAAAAACAGCACTGACCTTTACCAACTACATGTTCCTTATGTTACCAAGATCAATTGATTTCCATGCCTATGAACAAAATTCTCATTAATACCACGACCTCAGCCTGTAAACATTCAAAATACTATTAAGTGTAAAATTTTCATGAATCTTTTAAAAAATAACTAATTCTAAAGATTTCGTGAACAATCACTCTGCCATTAAATATTTCTATAAGGTTTTATAAACTTCCAAAAAGTAATACGTAAACATTTGAAAGGCATGAAATATCAAGATTTCATAAACATCCGAAATCTTGTAATTTTTTCTCCTCCCAGAAATTACAAAAGCACCAAATCTGGCGAGCAGTACGTAGACTGAGAGCACCTTGTACTATGTTACTTAGTGCATCTATTAGTCAATGAAACCGACACTTAATATGGCAGCAGAGTTGTTTCCTTGTACTACCTAGTGCATCCGTGCGACAATAAAACCCACACTTAATCTGTAGATTGTCCAGGACCCATAGTCAAGACTACAAAATAACAGAAATCATTGTAACTCATTTAGAGGTTACACTAAAATGAATGATTGTAACCTACAAGTTACGATAAAAACTATGAACACCCAAATATATATAGAATGAAGAAAAAGAATATTAATTGATAGATATCATCAAGAATGAAAAGGAGGTTAAGTGATTTGTTTTTGTCGTAACCCAAATGATCGCTCTTGTCTGCATAGTTATATATATACAGTGGAACCTCACTATTATGACCACCTCAATGACCCATCTCAAGTGATCTAACTACAGAGGTGGTCTGATTACAGAGGTGGTCTCTTAAGTACATGTAAGTGTCTGGACTTATCCAATATTTATGAAGAAAGTTTCAGGAATGTTTATACGGTTTTAAATTTAATGTGGTCTCCTGAGCAAGGTGGTGTTCTCATGAACATGATTGGGGTGATATTTGGTATAATGTTTTTTATCAACTAAACCATTCACCCTTAAAGACACATTTGGACTGGTCCTAGTCTTTGATTTACAGAAGAGTCCATTGTTTTTTAAGGGGTGGATGAGTTAAACATAGGAGGAATTCCATGATAATTCAGAGTCAACAATATTTGCCAGAGTTATGGGACTTTGAAATCTTTACAAATGACATGGCTAATGGGAACATTGTCTTCTATAAAGACATCTTGTTATAATTTTTTTCTTTTTGTCTATCATTTTATCTAAGTTTGCTTTCTTTAAAAGAAAAAATGAGAACCGGGTGAAGTGCTATGACATTCTCTGAAGTAGTTGAAGCAAACTAAATCCATCTAATTCTGAGAATTTAAACATGCACTGTATTTAATCCAATAAATAAATTGCTACAAAAAATAGGAAAAAGAATGGGACTAATTCATGTACCATGTGATACCCGATAACGTTTGTGCAGGACTATTGTTTCTATTAGTGATGGAATGACGTTAGAAGACGATATCCCGCGCTAACGTCATTTCAGCGGGAAGAATACGTAAACTTACGTTCCATCACCATTGGAGATACTAGTCCCACACAAATGTTATCGGGTATCACGTGGTACATGAATTAGTTCCATTAATAGTCACATTAACGTAAAACAAATAATTTTTTATAATGCACGGTGGTAAAGTTGTTGTAGTTATTATCGAGGACATTTATGGACATTCTACTGTTGTTGTTGTTGTTGTTGTTGTTGTTGTTGTTGTTGTTGTTGTTGATGTTGTTGTGGTGGTGGGAGGGGAGGACCTAGAGATAAACTGTTACTTATGTTTTTCTGGTCCACGTCTCCTTGCCAACCAGCTAGGAAAGATTTTCAATCATGTATAAAAAAGTGAGTAAATCTGACTTATATGAGGAGGGGCACTTATACATGTAGGGACTTGGGCACTTATACATGTAGGGACTTGGGCACTTATACATGTAGGGACTTGGGCACTTATACATGTAGGGACTTGGGCACTTATACATGTAGGGACTTGGGCACTTATACATGTAGGGACTTGGGCACTTATACATGTAGGGACTGTGGCACTATTGGGTCAAATACAGTTTATAGATTGTATTGTACCTAATACAAGCTTATTGTTCCTGATTTTATATATAAAAAAAAGATCTGATACAGATCTACTTAGACAACAGCTAGTGTTTTATCGTCTATGAGAACAGAAGAATGATATGGATTCCAGAAAATAAAAATAAGATTCCAATGTCGGAGAGGTACAAAGAAGGCACTGTATATTTTAACAAAGTGCAGCCACATTGCACAAAATATTGACATTGTGTATACACTGCACCACTGTTACTTGATTGAACACAGAAATAAATGTATGTCTTAACTGTAACATCAAACCTATGGTTTTTCATTTTGCACTGCAGACTTGCTACAGTTTTCTTAGTTTATTTGCATGTTAATATTACATTATTGCATTGGGGGAAAATAAAAGTTTTCATTGTGGGGATAACCTTTTTCGATTGGAATGGGGCCTTTGAACTACCCCCAAATCAAACTGGAGAGCTCTGGTGAGAGGCCTAGTGGGAGACTTAGTTAAAGGCCCAATGATAGGCTTGGTGAGAGGCCTAGTGATAGGCTTGGTGAGAGGCCCAATGATAGGCTTGATGAGAGGCCCAATGATAGGCTTGGTGAAAGGCCTAGTGATAGGCTTGGTGAGAGGCCTAGTGATAGGCTTGGTGAGAGGCCTAGTGATAGGCTTGGTGGGAGGTCTAGTGATAGGCTTGGTGAGAGGCCTAGTGATAGGCTTGGTGGGAGGCCTAGTGATAGACTTGGTTAAAGGCCCAATGATAGGCTTGGTGAGAGGCCTAGTGATAGGCTTGGTGAGAGGCCTAGTGATAGGTTTGGTGAGAGGCCTAGTGATAGGCTTGGTAAGAGACTTAATGAGAGGCTTGATAAGAGACCTAGTGATAGACTTGGTGAGAGACCTAGTGATAGGGTTCGTAAGAGGCCTAGTGAAAGGCTTGGTGAGAGGCCTAGTAATAGGCTTGCTGAGAGGCCAAGTGAGATGCTTGGTGAGAGGCCTAGTGATAGGCTTGCTGAGAGGCCTAGTGATAGGCTTGCTGAGAGGCCTATTGATAGACTTGGTGAGAGGCCTAGTGATAGGTTTGATAAGAGGGCTAGTGATAGGCTTGGTGAGAGGCCTAGCTGGATATCTGGTAAAAGGCTTGGTTAGATGCCTAGTGGGAGACCAGGTAGATGAATGGTTAATCAATTGCAATTTGAACCACTTTGCCTCTGATTTAGTACAACAATTCAGTGCCAATTCAAGCCTTACTCTGTCCTAAGCTGATGACACATGGGACATTTTCCAGTTTATCTGCGGACAGGATGTGGTCTTTTCCTGACCTCATAGAAACCAGATTCTTTCCTCCAATTTTCAACCGCCTATGGCATTGGTGGTCTAGTGATAAAGTGATTGACTTGCAAATAGAAGGTCCCAGGTTTGATGCCTGGTACGGCTCAATGAGGTAGTTACTACTACTTTGCCACCTGCTCGACATTAAAAGTGAAAGGGTCTCTCAGATAAAACTTAAAACTGAGGCTCTGTGTCATGGTAGACATGATTCATAAAAAGAATCCTTGCTGCATTGGCATCAGACCATAGTGTAGGTCAGTATTTGTAGCACTTCACCTAAAGCTGATGACCATAGGAAGTGAAACTTGTATATAAAGACCCTCCCAGAGACATAACAAAAACAGTCTTTATAGGGAGGTGGTCTTTATATAGAGGTTGTGTTGTACACAAATAGTACTATTGTGAACAGCAAAAACCAGTCTTTATAGGGAGGTGGTCTTTATATAGAGGTTGTGTTGTACACAAATAGTACTATTGTGAACAGCAAAAAAACAGTCTTTATAGGGAGGTGGTCTTTATAAGGTCCCAGGTTGTGTTGTACACAAATAGTACTATTGTGAACAGCAAAAAAACAGTCTTTATAGGGAGGTGGTCTTTATATAGAGGTTGTGTTGTACACAAATAGTACTATTGTGAACAGCAAAAAACAGTCTTTATAGGGAGGTGGTCTTTATATAGAGGTTGTGTTGTACACAAATAGTACTATTGTGAACAGCAAAAAACAGTCTTTATAGGGAGGTGGTCTTTATATAGAGGTTGTGTTGTACACAAATAGTACTATTGTGAACAGCAAAAAACAGTCTTTATGACCAGAAGGTCTTTATATACAGGTGGAAGCTAAAGCAGGTTTTACTGGAAAAATTCCTGGGGGATTTGAAGCAACAACAACAAAATGAAATAAAAACTCCAATTTTCAAGGTTAATCACTAGGAAAAATGAGGGTTTTTTTAGTGTACATAACTCAAAATGTTGTTATGAAAACAAAAACAGAATGACAAAAGAAAAATACGTTAAGTACCTCAGATGAAACAAACGAATGAATCCTAAATTGCAATAGAAATCAAATTAATTTGCACTTGTCTTTATTGCTTTTTCAATATTGGGCAATTGTTTTAAGTAATTTTTGTGTTCTTTCATTTAGTAGACATTACTAAAGTCATCTAAATCTGTAAATGTAAAAAAAATCAGAAAACAACTTGTTTGATGTGTGATAGTAGAGAAATATCTTAAGTAAACAAGAAATTATGGGAGGTAAAAATTATTATAAATATCAAGTCCGATAATTACCGTTTCCATACTATATCTTTCTACTTCAAAGATAAAATCTCGCTAATAATTAGAATCTATTGGTTGGTTTACGCATGTAAGTTTTACAGAGCACCAAATAATAACAGAAATAAAAGTCTTAAGTAGACTTCCATGTCATTTCGTTGGTTTTTTAATGTTGGCTCGCATTTCTTCTTTATAGTCTAATCAGTTTCAGCAGCATTTCATCTTCCAATTCTTGTCGGATAAGTACCGACTGACCTCTCCTTTTCACAGAAGAAAACATATTCTTCAAGACCTGGTGGATAACTTATAACGATGGTGTTCTGTAGCTAATTGATCTGTCACAGATAACAACGTCTGTCTACGATCATTAGGTGATTAACAACGAATGATAAACCGCTACTGTCACCCACACACACTTATTTCCCTCAGAAGAATGATATTCTTGAGTTTGTGTGTAAAATAAACATATATTTCGTATTTAACCCGCCCTGATTATGTCATTTTACATTAGAAATGTACAGAAGGAAGTGTAGAAAAAAAATGGCATCGGAAATGTATTTACAACCAATAGCTGTAAATCCAGTGTCCAATTCAATTTGATTTTCTGTCAGTCATCAGATACCCTCCATGCTAACACATTACTTGAATAACCTTAAAACTTGTTGCATCAAACTGGAGATATTTCATCGTGGCATGGCTGTTATCTTGCTTTTCCTTTTTGGATCGTTTGTATCTATATTTAGGAAGAAATCATATTATGTTATTTATCAATGTGAGTAAATAACTGTTATTTTTAGACACTTATGTGTAGTTGATGTTATTGATGGGGGATTTAATTTTGCTATATTTGTGGTCTATTGAATGAATACAAAACTAAATACCCCAAGGAAAGGCAATACCTTCTGAATAATTTTTTAACATATGATTCAAACCCTTTTATATTTCCCTTATTTTGGAAATGGTAGTGCGCAGAGTTTGAAAACCTGTCAATAAATTCTGATAAAAAAAAAAGTGAACTTTTTTCCTGTGAAATTGAACAACTTTACAGTATCTTCCTTATTTTTTTGTTTTTTCAGGATATGTAGATGTGTGTCTTACATCATCCTTCCTCTGACATGCCACATAGTAAATCACCTTTAACCTTATCATCCTTCCCCATGTAATGAACATCGTCATGATTACATATGAAACACAAGGAATGTTTCCTGATGTACTGTGAGACCTATTGGGATTGTCTTTTGTCTGTCCTCACGTGCATCGTCCGTTGTGCATCGTCCATTGTTAACTTTTATACATTTTTCGACTTCTTCTCAAGAACTTTGATAACGTAGGGTATAGTTTTTAAACAGAAAATATAAGTTTTTTATTAAAATTTTAGACATTTTTGACTTCTCAAGAACTTTTGAGCCAATTTGAACTAAACTTGACTGGAAGTATCCCCAAGTGAAGCCGCATAAACGTTCACTACTAAAAAGGGCTAGGTCAAACATGGCCATCATGGCTGAAAATAGAACAAATGAGTCGGCAGATACTTTTGACTCAATACATTTATCTCAAATACTATTAAAGCTAGATAAAAAAAAACGTTAAATAAAATAATTAAAAAATAATTAAAATAATCAGCTTGCAAAAATCTACTATTATGTCTACAGGGCGGAAATTGTCAGGTCGACTCTTATGGGAGTTTTTTCCCCTTTTACATGGATTTTTCATGTTTTTGGCTGTTTTTGGATATTGTGAAGTATAATTGATAGAGAGAAGGAAGCAAAAATGCTCATCATGCACAGATCTACAAAAATGTCAACAGTGCGGAAGTTATCGGACGGATCTTTATTGGAGTTATTTTCCCTTTTATGTGAAATTTTCATGTTTTTGATTGTTTTTGGACATTATCTTGAAAAGTATAATAGATAAAGTGAAAGTGAAAAAAGCAAAAATGTTCAGCATGCAAAGATCTACAAAAATGTCAACAGGGCAGACCTTGTCAGGTCTTTCCTGAATTCTTGCTAAAGGTGAGCAATTTAGGCTCTGTAGAGCCTCAGTTTTACTTCTGAACTATCAATTTTTTGACTTTAACCAAATTTTACAGAAACTTTTCCATGAGAAGCCATTTAATGTTTGCAAATGAGAATGGGCAACTTTCCATAGGGGCTCCAAAAGGGGCCAAATATGGGAATCATTTCACTCAGTTGACTGTCCAATTGGGTCTCTTGTTCTAAAAAAAAATTCTCAAATGGGGTAAAATTTTATCATTGTGTAATTAAGTGGAACTAGTGACTTATAGGCACCCCCAAATTACCTGAATGTGATTTTGGTGGTAGGTGAATTCAGCTCAAAGTGGTCTGGTTAGTGAGATGGTCTCTTCACTAAGGTTCTGTATTCATTATATATTTATCAAGAGGCTAAAAACTTTTGTTCTGAAATGCGAGGTGGTCTTCTAAGTGAGGTGTCCTTTAGACAAGGTTCCACAGTATTTTGTAGTCCTTGATGGAAAATATATCTTTGCAAGCTTAGGATATACTGCACATGTATTAAACAGAATAAAAGCTCAGAAGTTCTGTCTTTCATCTCTCAATTAATTAAGCTCCTAGATCAAAAAGTGTTGGATCTCATCCTAAGTTCTACAACATCAAATCCCTGATCACAGACCACTGAACATTCATAATTAAACCATGTATCCCTAAAGACACATTTGGACTGGTCTAAGTCATTGATTTACAGAAGAGTCCATTGTTTTTTAGGGGTTGATGAATTAATTCTTCTTGAGAACCTGTCTTTTAATCCAGTTCCTTTTTACAGGACCTTTACCAAAGTTTTACAGATTCCAAAATGTTGGCACCAAAGAACCGTTTTCTTATGTACACAAACAAAATCAACAAATCAAAAGAAATGTAACGTTATGTTTAGATTCTTGGTATTTATTTTGTAAGTAGTAAACTAGTTTGTGGGTTTTATCACAGACGACATAAAACAGCAGGTGCTTGTTAGGGAGAGAAGTGGTTTTTATTATAATTGTCTGTAACTAAAGTAGCATTATAGGAGAATTCTATATCATATTGTAAACATTGCTTGATTTAGGATTATATATATATATATATATATATATATATATATATATATATATATATACATATATATATATATATATGTATGTATGTATGTCTAGCCAATATTTGGTATTAAAAAAAGGTGTTTGGCAATAGGTTGAGGGAAATCTTAAATGAAATTGTAGGTGAAATTGAAAAGGGGGATTTTAAAAAATTGTGGCGTTAAGTGAATAAAATGGGGGTCTCATAAAGAGGTCTTACAGTGTGTGTGTGTGTGTATATATATATATATATATATACATGTATATATATATATATATATATATATATATATATATATATATATATATACATGTATATATACATAAAGAGAAATCTTAAAATTGGTTGATTCAAAATTTTGGTTATGTCAAAGTTGAATGGTCGGTCTTTTTTTTTTTATAGATGGATAAATTTGTTAGTTAAAATTTCAATTACCTCGAATTCCAGATATCTCGATCTAATAAAGGTGAATCCTTGAATATCAAGATAACGAGATTCTACTGTATTGTATATATATACAGTGGAACTTTGATGAGTCAAACTTCAATGAGTCGAATTTCTCGATGTTTCGAACTATTGATAAAGTCCCGAAATGTTTTGTTATGTAACGCCACTTATACACATTTTATAATTCAAATTTTTATGAGTCGAATTTCTCGATATTCCAAATAAATTTGTGGGCCCATTTTTCTAAAAACATCGAAAATTTCTATATATAATTCAAAGTCAAAATGTACATGCGTACGAAATTGCCCCATGATAATTCTTCTCCTGTTTTAATTTCATAAAAATTAAGTTCAATTTAACACTAATTATTATATATAATAATGGTATACAGTAAAACCTGTATATAGGGGCCACCCAAGGGACCAGAAAATATTGGCCTTTATGTGCAGGTGACCCTTATACACAGGTTCAATTCAGTTGAAGTACGCAGTCAAGGGACTTGAAAAACTGGCCTTTATAGACAGGTAATCCTTATACAGAGGTGGCCACTATAGCAGGTTTTACTGTATGTCTTAAATGGTTTCACAGCAGTCTTATGCACCTTATAGAACCTCTGAAACTGAAAACACCTATGGTTGTCAGTTACCATCCATGAGTCAAAGTCCTAATGTTTCGAACTTTTCTAGATGGTCCCTTGAACTTCAACTCATCGAAGTTCTACTGTATATATATTTCGGTAAAATATGATAAATATAACATTCCTTTGAGGGTGGTAGTGGAAATTGTCACCCCTTGAAAATCGTTGTCAACACTGGCTTTGCCATGCATCAATTTACACGTGCTATGTGTGAACCTTTGAACCTTTGAACATTTTTAATTTTCATTTCAAAATCCACCAGACCAACTCTTTCAAATTTGGTAGGTGCTAGGTTGAGAATCTCATTTTTCGCCATTTTCACCTTGACATGTAGATGAGAGGGGAATTCAAAATGAATGTGAACTTTTCAAGCTAACTGAATGATGTACAAACGTGCCACCCATGAGATTATGGTGAATTAGGGCGAGTTTAAGAAAGATTGAATTTGTTGTTGTTTTTTTTTTCAAAACGGCGAAAATAACCAGGGGCGAAAACTACATACAGCATGGTAATAGAACAAATAAATATACATGTATACTGTATATAAAAAGATTATACATGAAAAGAAAAAAATTGTGCACCACAATGCAAGTTTGATTTGAAGGTTGTTGAACCCTCGACAGATAGGTACCGGTATGATTTTATTACCTCCACTAACAAAAGAGTAACGTTACAAAAATTCTTACGCTGATTTTGATTTGCAGAGACTGTAAAAAATTGAGATCCGAAGTACAAAATCATTCTGAACCCTGGAAGGGAAAAAAATAAAAACAGTATTTTTAGCATCGTTTTATCTGAAATATATTGTTTGTATAGCTTTGTTTATGTATGGTGAACATATGCATTTTCTGTGTTTAGTAAATATGTGCTTGATATATTGCTGTTGGTAGACCGTCAGGCTAAACAGCCAATCAACTAGTCAAAATTATCGGTAAACACCTATGGAGGGTTACGGAAATATCCTTGCCTTGTCGTATTTCATAACTCATAACAATCTTTTGTCCCTCGTTTATATACAGCCGGAATTATGTAATCATTTTCGCAGTTGCTCATCATTCATTTAGATATGGTTTTATAAAAAGGGGACACGAATTGATTCATCAATGTTCTCAGAATGCTTGTTTTCGTGATTGAATAGTTGGTCATTTTCTGGGTATCTTGAATGTAAAAATCTCAAATACCAAAGTATAAATCTTCAGAATGTCCAGGATACAGATACAAATCTGTTGAATATTGGACAAACACAAACCTCTGGAAGTGCAGAGGTGGAAATCCAGAAGTGGTATCAGGTGCCATGGAGGAGTAATATTTCATTTTTTTCTACTTTTACTACTTGTACTTGATGTACAGTAACAAATAAGAGCTAAACACAGGCATAAAAAATCGCATATTCCTATATATTTTTGTGAAAATATGGTCAGGTACAAGTCCCAAACCTGTATTTCTCAAGCAATTTTCACAAAGTATATAAGAATTTAAGATATTTTATGTCTGTATATCTCTTTTTTGTTATTTTATATCAATCTAAGGAGTAGAAAGGAAAATTAAATTTTTGATAAAAACACAGCTTATGCCCCTTTAAATTTTCATCTGCTTCTAGGTGTCCATGAACAACCAGCTAATCATAGACCGATATACAGAGCTAGCTCTTCAGGAGAAAAGACATTTTTTACAGAAAGATGCCTCAGAATTAACATGTTATATAAAACAGAATCAAGATGTGATACACTCGCTGATGAATATATGTCAAAGGTACGTTGCAACTTCTAATCACTCTATAATGTCAGTACATTTTATCATGGTAAGACACTTTATGATGTCATTATATTTATATATAAT
The DNA here is from genome assembly GCA_030159075.1 of Atrina japonica. Taxonomy (NCBI): domain Eukaryota; kingdom Metazoa; phylum Mollusca; class Bivalvia; order Pterioida; family Pinnidae; genus Atrina; species Atrina japonica. The sequence goes on along the minus strand of BROG01000139.1, from coordinate 395,158 downwards.
CATTGTAAGACACTTCATGGTCTCAATGTTGTATCACAATGAGACACATTATAATGTCAGTATGTTTTATCATGTTAAGACACTTTATAATGTCAGTATATTTTATCATGTCTAAGACATTCTACAATGTCAATATGTTTTATCATGGTGAGATACTTTATAATGTCAGTGCATTTTATCATGTCTAAGGCATTCTATAATGTCAACATGTTTTATCATGGTGAGACACTTTATAATGTCAGTACATTTTACCATTTATATAAGACATTCTATAATGTCAGTATGTTGTACTGGTATCATGTTGAGAAACTTTATAATGTCAATACATTTTATCATGTCTAAGACACTATAATGTCAGTATGCTTATAGTTAGACACTTTATAATGTCAGTACATTTGATCATGTCTAAGACATTCTCTAATGTCAGTATGTTTACCTGTATCATGATGAGACACATGATGAGACATTCTATGATGTCAATATGCTCATGGTTAGGCACTTTATAATGTCAGTACATTTTATCATGTCTAAGACATTCTATAATGTCAGTATGTTTTTTTTCATGTTAAGACACTTTATAATGTCAGTACATTTGATCATGTCTAAGACATTCAGTCAGTATATTTTATCAAGTCAAGACACTTTATAATGTCAGTATGTTTTATCATGGTTAGAACTTTATAATGTCAATATTTCTATTTGATATTTGTGAGTCACTTCATGGTGTCAGTGTTCTATCACAGTGAAACACTTCATAATGTCAATATTTTTTACCACTATGAGACATTTTATAATGTCAATATATTCTTTCATGTTTAGACATTTTATAGTGTCAATGTTTTATCATGATTACACACTTTGTAATATCAGTATATTCTATCACAGTGATGTGTGAGAGAGAGAGAATCATTGTGCCATTAGCTTCATGATATTAACATCTTCCCACACATGGAAATCAAGCTGAAACAACAAAGCCCACAAGAGCCTACATCTCAATAAAGTTATTTTTAAAACAAAGAGAAAATTTATGACATAATATTGAAGTTTTATTAAGAAAAAGGAGTATGAATGGATGGATAAATGAAAGTTAACATATGTCTTTTCTATTCCATAGTTTATTTTACCATATATTCCTTACTATATTGAGTCTGGCTTAGGCAAACCAATGATGCAAGACTTTGTCTCAGTACAAAAAAATGATCTTCTGTTAGTAAAGAGGTCATGATGAAATTAGCAACATCATGTCTCGTGGGAATCAAAATGATATCTACATCTAAGATGATTCCAAATAAACTGTCTGCTTCAGCAACTAAATTGACCTATATTTTTCATCACCTTTGAATTTTTTTTTTTTTTTTTTCGTAAATATGATATGATTATGAGATCTAGATCATCAGGCATTTCATTTATTTGCATCCCATGTGAATTAATCTCGGAAAAAAAATACAATCAAAATACAATAAATCTCCGATGCTAAGAATTACAGCAATGTGAGATGCTGTCAACGTTATGTTTTGGGAAAATTTGGTTGAATAACTCTAAACCATTTTACTACAATTAAAACTGTCTCCGAGCATGAGATTTCTTACATTTATCAACATTCAAACCCACAAACAGTTTTTCAGGTACCGGTGCATGTATGAAATAAATCCTGTACACATGCAAATTTTCATTCCTGTTTAATTTTTGCCATTTTTTTCCAGAGTATAAAGGGAGGTGAATTTAAAATCGAAGTGAAATTTTCAAGCTAAATAATTGAAGCATGGATATACATGTCAGCCATGAGACTGGGGTTTCGGGATGAATTCAAGATGGGGCAAATATGTTTTCTGTCGAACAAGGGTGAAAATTTTCAGGTTTACAGTACTGTATTGCAATACAGTATTTTTCAGCTGTAATCGTAGTATGTAATTGACCTTTAGGTCAATCACTCAAGAAACCTTCAGCATGCTTTTGTTGAAGCTGAAGCAATCCATAGCAGAAAGATTATAGCATCACGCTTTAAATCATGATGTCTCTCGACTTCTTAGTCTACGTGGGTTTGAGTCCCGCCGATTTTATTTTGGAGGGAGTTTGCCAATTTACTTGTTAATGGTTGGTGATTTCTTCCTGTGTACATTGAAACAAGGTTATCTTTACACCATTGAAAACTTGCCACTGGCTATCATTTAGCTGAAAAGTTGGTAATTGTAGTGTGTATTGATTAAAACACCATTTAAAATTAGCAAATCCTCCGTGGCTATGCACAACGTTTTTTTTAAGTTCTGCTAAAAAACAAACTGATGATTTGTCGTCAGTTTCGGTAAATAGTATCTTGAGAGTGTTTTTTCACGGTCTGTAATGTGTAAGATCAGAATTTTATTTTTGCCGAAACTTATGGTAGATTTTTAGTTTTCTCTTGTTGGACAACCCCATCTGTAACTGAAAGGACTATCTATTTATACTCATAGGCTAGGACCTGTCTCCCTCTGAGTGAAAAGCCAAACTTCCCAAAGCAGCAAAGGGGAGATTTTCACCATTTTATTGCAACTTTATTGAGAGAAAAACAATGTTATGATCTAATTTTACTCATTATATGAAAGATGCATTGTTTGTTTATTTGGATTGACAAAAGGGCAGTTGGATATGTCAGTTCAAAAGCCTAGATCCTCCTATATGTTTGGGCTAGGTCTGTTCCATTGTAACCCCTGTAGGGCCTACATGAAAATGGTTGATAGGACAACAGTGCAACACAGACATTTTATTTATAATGAATCGGTCAGCCCCATGACCATTAGGACTAAGACTTAGGATTTAGGACTTACGACCTTTCGTAAAATGGGCCCTAGATGTTTTTTTTCATAAAGTGACAACTTAAATCCAAATGGAATTTTTCAATTTTTATAGTAACATTACTTAATTTCATGTACTGTGATCCATGTCGCTAAACTGTGCATTTATGTAAATTTATGGCATTGCAGAATACAAAAACACTATAAATTTTCCCAAAGTTTTGCAAATTCAATATTTTTTCGTTGCTGGACTAAAATCCATTCAGAGTGATGTAAGAGCATTTTATTCCTTTGTTAATTGTTGTTTTTCAAAAATTTGCAATATGTCAAACCAATTTTTAGCAATATTGAAAAATGGACTCATTTTATTGTTAGTGCATATAATATCCAATCTTTCCAATGAAAACCCTTTCACCTAAGTATCTAAATGGTATAATCTTTTTTATAGTTTAAGACCAGTCCATTGTGGTCTATAGGGTTGAAGGGGTTAAAGAAAAGAAACCTGCAGTGAAACCTGTATTTAGGGGCCACCCAAGGGACCAGAAAATATTGACCTTTATGTGCAGGTGACCGTTATACACAGGTTCAATTTAGTTGAAGTATGCAGTCAAGGGACTTGAAAAAACTGGCCTTTATAAACAGGTAATCCTTATATAGAGGTGGTCACTATAGCAAGATTTACTGTATTATGACAGTAAAATTTTGAAAAAAAAATGGAATTACGACAGAATATTTTATCCAAAAATTGATATTTTGTTCACCGCCATTTCTGTGTAAATGGACTAATCTACCAAAATTTAGAAAGATAGTCTTCTAGTCACATATGTATATTTCACTTCAGAGATTAGAAATAAAAGGTTTGCGAAATGAAACCAAATTAATCTCTTAATGACTTTCTTTGGTGCTTTGAAAAACAAACTGAAAAGTCGCTTGTAGATGTGATTGTGGCAGAAGTCAAAGAAGTAGTCAAGGACTATCCTTTTGTGCGGACATTTCTTTTAGTAGCTGCCATTATCAGTCTGATTTCCTCTGGACAACCACAATTGATATAATGGAATATAGGAAATACTATCATTAAGTTTTCCGGAGATGGCACTTAAGGAATTTCATTATGTCTTCCGAAGGCTGCAGTCTTTTGTATGTGAAATGGAGCACAGCTTTGATAAATACTGGTTATAATTTTAAATCAATGTAACATCTGAAGCAAATCTATATATATATATATATATTCTGGCCGTATTGTACAGCAAATTCAAGTCTATAAATTGAGATGTCTGTCCATCTATCTGTATGTTTATTCATGAGTCTGTGACATCAATTTGGTTAAACTATTTTGTTTAGATCTATTTTTAGAAACCTGGTTTAGCGTATCATGTTGTAACTTCACATAAAACATGATGGCAGCAGTTGACCTTGACTTTCCATTTTAACCTTGACCTTGGGATTCAAATTCTAGATGTAAGCTTATTAACTTAATTAATGGTGGTTTTGAAACAAAATTCCTTCATATGGCCTTTAACTTTTTTATCAAACCATTAAGTTACTCGTGGAATGTCTGTGGTCTCTTCCTGGGTACAGTTGTAACTGGTTTCTCTCCTCCACCATTAAAAACTGGATGCCACCATGTAACTTAAAAATTGTTGAGTGTGGCGTAAAACACTATTCAAAATTCAAACCATTAAGATATAATTTGTTGAACTGTAAACAAACACAATTTTGTTGTAAGTTTCTTAAATTATGTCCTTTAAAAGTACGTTCTTTTTACTGTCAATTAATGTTTGCTCAAGCCTTGAAGGAAATGGAAACTGACACATGTATGCCAGAAATATACCAAAGATATTTCCATAGATCCATGTGACATCTTGATCTGGTTTCCCCCCCTCCCCATAAATTCTTGAATTATTTACCATTTTATGTTTATTTATTGTCACTTGGCAACCGAAATATCCAAGTTTACATGACTACAGAAAATGACATCAATAGCTAGGCATTAACACAATCGTAAATTTAAAAAAATGGTTGTTCAAAATTGCACATTGGATATGTATGCTGGATCCAGTTGACTTCTCTTTTCTTTTTTTCCTCATAAATTGAGAGATCAATTACCATTTATACTTTTGTTTATTGTATCTTGGCAACAAAAACATCACATTTTACATAGCAACAGTGACAGCACTCGCTGTGCATTAGTGAAACCATAAAGTCAAAACCATTAGCATGTATAAGTTTTCCAAAAACTTAAATCAGACTTAGTTTAAAGGGGCATTGGCTGTGTTAAACAAAACAAATTATTTCAACTTTTTTTCTACTTCTACTACTTGTACTTGATGTACAATAACAAATAAGAGCTATACACAGGAATAAAAAAATCTTATATTCCTATATATTTTGTGAAAATAAAGGTCAGGTTCAGTGTGGTATGCATATACAAATAGTTAGGTTGAATTAACCAACTGCAAGTAAATAATTGCCAAACTGGGTTTTTCAAGCAATTTCACTAAATATATATAGGAATTCTATATTTTTTAGCTTGTGCGTCTTTTTATAATATATATATATATATATATATATATATATATATAGTATTTGTAATCAATATATATTCCTGAATTATTATTGATATCAGTTTTGACTCACATTTTGTGCATGTGTTTGTCTGTGTAATTTTTCTGTCTGTGTTTTTCTGTCAGTGTTTGTCTTTCTGTGTTTGTCGTACCATGTGTTTGTCGTACCATGTGTTTGTCTGTGTAATTTTTCTGTCTGTGTTTTTCTGTCAGTGTTTGTCTTTCTGTGTTTGTCGTGCCATGTGTTTGTCTGTCTGTGTTTGTCGTACCATGTGTTTGTCTGTGTAATTTTTCTGTCTGTGTTTTTCTGTCAGTGTTTGTCTTTCTGTGTTTGTCGTACGATGTGTTTGTCGTACCATGTGTTTGTTGTACCATGTGTTTGTCTGTGTAATTTTTCTGTCTGTGTTTTTCTGTCAGTGTTTGTCCATTTGTCTTTCTGTGCTTGTCGTACCATGTGTTTGTCTGTGTAATTTTTCTGTCAGTGTTTGTCTTTCTGTGTTTGTCGTACCATGTGTTTGTCGTACCATGTGTTTGTCGTACCATGTGTTTGTCTGTGTAATTTCTCTCTGTGTTTTTCTGTCAGTGTTTGTCCATTTGTCTTTCTGTGTTTGTCGTACCATGTGTTTGTCTGTGTAATTTTTCTGTCTGTGTTTGTCTTTCTGTGTTTGTCGTACCATGTGTTTGTCTGTGTAATTTGTCTGTCTGTGTTTGTCTTTCTGTGTTTGTCATACCATGTGTTTGTCTGTGTAATTTTTCTCTCTGTGTTTTTCTGTCAGTGTTTTTCTGTCAGTGTTTGTCTTTCTGTGTTTGTCGTACCATGTCTTTGTCGTACCATGTGTTTGTCTGTGTAATTTTTCTCTCTGTGTTTGACTGTCTATGTTTGTCTGTCTGTGTTTGTCTTTCTGTCTTTGTCGTACCATGTCTTTGTCGTACCATGTCTTTTTCTGTCTATGTGTTGGTCTGTCTGTGTATCTTTGTGTTTGGGTGTGACCGGTTAAATTGACTGTTGAATTAAATTTTATGAATTTAATTAGGACAGTTTTAACCACTATAATCAGTGTTGTAGTTCTGTGAGTTACATATGAATGTTTGTTGTTCATGTCCTATGATGTGCGAATTATATAAGACTCGCTGGCCACTGGTCATTTCTATTAACAAGGACACTTTTCACCACTATAATCACTTTTAAAGTTCTATAAACTGCATATAAATCTTATCTACTGGTAAAACACAAAGCTGTTTGTCACTCCATAGCGTGTTGTATAACGTGAGAATTATGTAAGACTCGCTGGCTATTGGTCAATGATTTCTTTGGCTGTAGGTCACTGTTTTAAGTAACAGATTCTGAAACTGACATTCGCATAAACAAAACAATATGTTAGATATGTACATGTCTATTTCATTCCTGGCAATTACACACCTATCAGAATACATTTAGTTTTGTCTGTTTATCACTACAGGGTAACCAGGGTTGATTATCCAAGTCAAGGTATGATCAAATGATGAGGCATACAGGAGACCATAAATGCAAAATAATCATTAGAAAGTCGTAAATTTCACATACATCTATCATCAGTTTCACATATCTTAGCGGGGCAGAGTAACCTTTTGATCATTATATGATTACTGTTTACCTGGAAAATTTTCGCCCCGGTTATTTTTGCCCTTTTAAGACAGAAAGTATCTTCATCCCGTCTTAAATTTGCCCACCTTGCCATAGTCTCATAGATGGCATGTATGCCCATGCATCAATCATATAGCTTGAAAATTTCACTTTCATTTTAAATTTGTCCTCTCATCTAAGAACGAAAAAAGGTGAAAATTAAACAGCAGTGAAAATTTCCAGGTATATGTATACAGCGGTTCTGGTCACTTTTCAATTAAGACCCATAGGTATTTTGACAAGTCGGAATGATTACTTACCAATGTAATTTTAATGTCGTTACGCTACATTACCTAAGACTGAAACTCGTCCAGGTCAAAAAAGAATACACGAGACTCTGCCTCGCCAGGCTATAGAAAATGAGGCTGAGAGGTCCCTGTCGATTGTCCTCATCTTACCTACAAAAAAATACATACCAGGTATCATGATATACGGAATATTTAAATTACTTAAGATACGTCTTTCTGGTTTTTTCTGGGGGTATCCCTCATAAACACATGGACAAATTCCTACTGGCCGAGTCTTTGTAAATCAGGCTAGTTAATTTCTTTTGCTGAAATAGTGTTCAAGGGCCTGCTTTTATTAAACAGCAAAAGTTGACCAAATTTTGCTGCTGAAATGCTTGCAATGGTACGTATTTACTTTTTTACAGCGGTGGCATAAACAAATTTGCTGATAATTCTGATTAATCACACAATAAACGAGACTAAATTTGGCATTGTGTGTGCAGTAACTCAATCGAAATGAATAGTTTGAATTTTCTACCCTCTCAGACCTTGTTACCTCCACCCTAAATGCCAGATTTGAAGAAAATTTACTTTGCCATTTTTAAGATGTTTAAAGTGTTGAAACGTTTATGCTAGATGTGTGGGGAAGTTCGCCATTTTGGTCACAGATGACTTCCAGTCATTTTTTTTAATATAACGTTGTGAGTATTTTATAGTTAAATCCATATAACCTGGCGGGATGGAGTCTTGTGAACCTTTTTTTACCTAGATGAGTTTAACTTTTAGGTAAGAAAGCGTAACATTAAAATTACACTGACTAGAGTAATTGTCACTACTTGTCACCATACATAAGAGAGTAACCAGTGAGGAATAAAACATTTTTCCCATGCAGCTTATCATAACCAAAAAGTGACTCTGCCCCACCATCGTAGCTTTAAAAACGGGGGCCTCCACGGCCGGGTGGTTAGAGCATCACTCTTTGAACCATGAAGTCTCTCACTTCTGGTCAGCGCAGGTTCAAGCCCCTCTGGAACCTAATCTGATTTTTGTGAGAAAGTTTGCCAGTTTACTTGCGGAAGACCAGTGGTCTCTTTCCAGGGATATTGTATCTGAGTTCTCTCCAACACCATTAAAAACTGGCATGCACCATATATATATATATATATATATAACTGAAAAATTGTTGAGTGTGGCGTAAAATGCTAATCAGAATTCAAATTCTATTAAAAACTGTTTACTGTTTCATTATCCCGTCAATTTTCTAAATTCTGCTTTGATTTTCATTTATGATAGACAATTGAGGAAACTTTTTACAATATTTTTTTCTCTCAAAAATACCTGCAAAAACTCACAGACAGTACAACATGATAGAAGTTTCTAGTACCACTTAAAACGATAATTTCTATTACCACATTAAAAACCTTTTTATCTTGGTACCGCAGCTGTAACCACATGTTGGTAAGCTGTTGTCCTCTCGACCTTCCATCCATATTACTGTGTAAGACGATTGCATTATTGATAAGGGTCAACAGACAGATTACGTATAAAACAGATATCTGTCGGAAAAAATAATAATTAACATGAAAGTAAGATGTTCTAGTTATTAAAGAAATTGCAGTTGTTTTCGAGTAGATACGTTTTTTTTTTAATTGTTGAACTGTGTTAACTACTTAAAGACAAATTGTCTTTGGTATTTTCACTTTCATAATTTCAGATTCCACATTCATTTCCCAGAGTTCATTGTCCATGACAAGTACAATACATTAATGTTTTGTTCTTGAAATATTTAGTTTCAAATGAAGTGTTTCTGTATTGCATGCACTATTAGGTATGGAAGTAGAAAAAGGTGAACGTCTGGATACGGATTTGTTTCACAAATTTTATGGTCGGAATAAAAGTCTTGTTTTGGGATTACTCTGTTTCACTAAGTGAAATGTTGAGTTACCTGTTTGATAATGGTTGGTGAGATGTCTGTACCAATTGTGACGAGGATTTGTTACTCACGTATTTCATTTAGATTTGACTGTGGACTCACGGCAGGTGTGACTGGTCGAAAAGGGATGCTTACTCCTTCATGGCACCTGATCCCACCTCTTTGATTTCCAGAGCTCCGTGTTTGTCCATTTTTTACCAGATTTGTGATTATATCCTGGACATCCTGAAGATTTTTACTTTGGTATCTGAGATTTTTTTCTATTTGAACATACATAACAGTTGAAGTACTTAGAATATCACAATCACCTCATGTTTTGCTGTTACTCCATCGTCTATAGGCAGTGACTACTAAAAGTTTGAATTAATGTCTTCCATGATAGACATGCCTCAAGTTTCCAGAGCCATTTTTGGGCTTGGCTACAGGACACATTCCCAGTGTAAAACATAGTCTGAAGGCCCACTTGTTTATACTTCCATTATTTTTATATATGCCTACAACTACTACATTATGGGGTCACTAGACTAAAGGCCCACTTGTTTATAATCTACTATTTAGATCTATGTCTACTACTACATTATGGGGTCACTAGACTAAAGGCCCACTTGTTTATACCTCTACTATTTAGATATATGTCTACTACTATATTATGGGGTTTCTAGACTAAAGGCCCACTTGTTTATACCTCTACTATTTAGATATATGTCTACTACTATATTATGGGGTCACTAGACTAAAGGCCCACTTGTTTATACCTCTACTATTTAGATCTATGTCTACTACTACATTATGGGGTCACTAGACTAAAGGCCCACTTGTTTATACCTCTACTAGATTTTAGATATATGCCTACTACTACTACATTATGGGGTCACTAGACTAAAGGCCCACTTGTTTATACCTCTACTATTTAGATATATGTCTACTACTATATTATGGGGTTTCTAGACTAAAGGCCCACTTATTTATAATCTATTATTTAGAAATATATGCCTACAACTACTACATTATGGGGTCACTAGACTAAAGGCCCACTTGTTTATAATCTATTATTTAGAAATATATGCCTACAGCTACTACATTATGGGGTCACTAGACTAAAGGCCCACTTGTTTATAATCTATTATTTAGAAATATATGCCTACAGCTACTACATTATGGGGTCACTAGACTAAAGGCCCACTTGATTATAATCTATTATTTAGAAATATATGCCTACAGCTACTACATTATGGGGTCACTAGACTAAAGGCCCACTTGTTTATAATCTATTATTTAGAAATATATGCCTACAGCTACTACATTATGGGGTCACTAGACTAAAGGCCCACTTGTTTATACCTCTACTATTTAGATATATATCTACTACTACATTATGGGGTCACTAGACTAAACGCCCACTTGTTTATACCTCTACTATTTAGATATATATCAACTACTATATTATGGGGTCACTAGACTAAAGGCCCACTTGTTTATACCTCTACTATTTAGATATATGTCTACTACTACATTATGGGGTCACTAGACTAAAGGCCCACTTGTTTATACCTCTACTATTTAGATCTATGTCTACTACTACATTATGGGGTCACTAGACTAAAGGCCCACTTGTTTATACCTCTACTATTTAGATATATATCTACTACCGTTGTAATCAGGGGTCACTACATGAAAGCACCACTTGTTTATACATCTAAGAGGCCCATTTGTTTATACATCTGCTACTTTGATGTATGCCTACTACAATTATATTAAGGGGTCACTACACGTAAGGCCCACTTGTTTATACATCTAAAAGGCCTACTCATTTATACATCTGCTACTTTGATGTATGCCTACTACAATTATATTAAGGGGTCACTACACATAAGGCCCACTTGTTTATACATCTAAAAGGCCTACTCATTTATACATCTGCTACTTTGATGTATGCCTACTACAATTATATTAAGGAGTCACTAGTCTGAAGTCTCACTTGTTTATGCCTATTTTTATATGTCTACTACAATTATATTAAGGCACCACTGGTCACAGAACCTGTAACCTTTTTACACTACTCTGATGAATCCCACATACCGGCGGTGGCAAGCCACCACCATGAGAAATGTTTTACTGCATTTTTACAAGGATTTTTTATGACTTGGATTTGATACCATCATTTGTGTGTTACTGATATACAGTACGCACCAAAAATAGATACTGATAAGTTTGTGTACATGTACAGAACAGTATAAAAGATCAAGTAATACGTAAAAAAAATCAGTGATCAAACACTTCATTTCACATGAATATAAAAATTGTTGTCTATCAAATGACTAGGTCGCTTTTTTTTCAAATTTCCATGCATTTTTCAAAAACAAATATATTTGCCACCAAAATTTTATAGTGCTCACCTATTGTGAGAGTATGTAATTTATTTTTGATCGGTTCTGTATAATTAAAGGCATTCGGAATGTCTACTTTACACACATAAATGCATCTTGTCTTAATCTTAATCTTAATGCTAACAAATACAACATTGACAGTTATACATACATAATCATACTAATTACAAAATAACTGCTACTTTTGTCAATTAACTAATTTATTCATAATTTATGGGGATATTCGAGATGCTCACAATCTTAATGGTTGGCTAATAAACTGGGTAAATATGTTCTGTTGATCTTGTTGTAAAGACCATTGTGAGGACAGAATTTGGCTTTATTTTTGGCTTTATCTGTTATGAGTTTCACTTTTATATAGACTTTACCTGTACAGTGAAACCTGTATATAGGGGCCACCCAAGGGACCAGGAAATATTTACCTTTATGTGCAGGTGACCCTTATTTACAGCCTCAATTTATATGAAGTATGCAGTAAAGGGACTTTTCAAAACTGGCCTTTATAGACAGGTGATCCTTATAAGAGGTGGCTGCTATAGCAGGTACTCTGATGTAAATGAAACATTCTTTAGACGGTGGCCAAGCCTACTGACCCACCTCTAAAAATCTACTTTTAAACTCATCGATCCCTGAAAAGCAATGGACTCTTCTCTAAATCAATGACTTAGACCTGTCCAGATGTTTCTTTAGGGGTGACTGAGTTAAAACACATCAAACCATTTTTTTTTTAAATGCTGCTGTATCTATAAGAATGATGTTTTGCAATAATGACTTAAATACATCATTGGTAAACCTTTGTTTCTTTTATTTATGGTGTGTGTGGCTGGTCGGCAGGCGATGCTGACTCCTCCATGACACCTGCTCCCACTTCTGAATTTTTCAAGATTTGCATGCTCATCCAATGGGCCTCTGATCAATTGGTCAGAGCATCGTGCTTCAAACTATGACATCTCATACCTCTTGTCAGCACAGGTTTGAGTCCTGCTGGAACCCAAGCTGATTTTTGTGAGAAAGTTTGCCAATTTACGTGCGGAAGACCGGTGGTCTCTTCTCAGGTATGTTGTTGCCAGGTTCTCTTCCCCACCATTAAATACTGGCTACCACCATATAACTGAAAAATTGTGGAGTGTGGATCAAAACAGAATTCAAAAAATAGAAATAAAAATTATTTGATTTCCATATTATCATCTTGACCATCTAGCAATTTGACATCTGTACCATTTATTTTTTATTGTCTCTGTAGGTATTACCTCCCCCTTTATATAGGTGATTACAGTATTGTCTCTGTAAGTATTACCTCCCCCTTATATAGGTGATTACAGTATTGTCTCTGTAAGTATTATCTCCTCTTTATATAGGTGATTACAGTATTGTCTCTGTAAGTATTATCTCCTCTTTATATAGGTGATTACAGTATTGTCTCTGTAAGTATTATCTTTAGACTTTATATACGTGATGTAGGTATTGTCTCTGTAGGTATTACCTCCCCCTTATATAGGTGATTACAGTATTGTCTCTAGGTATTACCTCCCCCTTATATAGGTGATTACAGTATTGTCTCTGTAAGTATTACCTCCCCCCTTATATTCTGATTAGGGTATTGTCTCTGTAAGTATTATATAGGTGATTACAGTATTGTCTCTGTAAGTATTACCTCCCCCTTATATAGGTGATTACAGTATTGTCTCTGTAAGTATTACCTCCCCCTTATATAGGTGATTACAGTATTGTCTCTGTAAGTATTATCTCCCCTTTATATACGTGATGTAGGTATTGTCTCTGTAGGTATTACCTCCCCCTTATATAGGTGATTACAGTATTGTCTCTGTAAGTATTACCTCCCCCTTATATAGGTGATTACAGTATTGTCTCTGTAAGTATTATCTCCCCTTTATATACGTGATGTAGGTATTCATACTCTTAGGTATTACCTCCCCCTTATATAGGTGATTACAGTATTGTCTCTGTAACCCAACCTCCCCTTATATAGGTGATTACAGTATTGCTCTGTAAGTATTATCTCCCCTTTATATACGTGATGTAGGTATTGTCTCTGTAGGTATTACCTCCCCCTTATATAGGTGATTACAGTATTGTCTCTGTAAGTATTATCTCCCCTTTATATACGTGAAAAAGGTATTGAGTCTGTAGGTATTACCTCCCCCTTATATAAATAGATTACAGTATTGTCTCTGTAAGTATTACCTCCCCCTTATATAGGTGATTACAGTATTGTCTCTGTAAGTATTATCTCCTCTTTATATACGTGATGTAGGTATTGTCTCTGTAGGTATTACCTCCCTTTTATATACATGATGAAGGGATTGTTTGTGTAGGTATTAACCCCCCCCCCCCTCTTTATATACGTGATGTAGGAATTGTCTCTGTAGGTATTACCTCCCCCTTTATATACGTGATGAAGGGATTGTTTGTGTAGGTATTACCCCCCCCCCTTTATATACAAGCTGTAGGTATTGTCTCTGTAGGTATTATCTCCCCTTTATATACGTGATGTAGGTATTGTCTCTGTAGGTATTATCTCCCCTTTATATATGTGATGTAGGTATTGTCTCTGTAGGTATTATCTCCCCTTTATATATGTGATGTAGGTATTGTCTCTGTAGGTATTATCTCCCCTTTATATATGTGGTGTAGGTATTGTCTCTGTAGGTATTATCTCCCCTTTATATACGTGATGTAGGTATTGTCTCTGTAGGTATTATCTCCCCTTTATATATGTGATGTAGGTATTCTCTGTGTAGGTATTACCTCCCCTTTATATACGTGATGTAGGTATTCTCTGTGTAGGTATTATCTCCCCTTTATATATGTGATGTAGGTATTGTCTCTGTAGGTATTATCTCCACTTTATATATGTGATGTAGGTATTATCTGTGTAGGCATTACCTCCCCTTTATATACGTGATGTAGGTATTCTCTATGTAGGTATTAAATCCCTTTTATATACATGATGTAGGTATTGTCTCCAAGTATTAAGTGACCTAGGTTTGATCCCTGGTTTGACCTAGGTTTGATCCCTGGTTTGACTTAGGTTTGATCCCTGGTTTGACCTAGATTTGATCCCTGGTTTGGCCTAGGTTTGATCCCTGGTTTGACTGAGGTTTGATCCCTGTTTTGATCCTTGGTTTGATTAGATTTGATCCCTGGTTTGACCTAGGTTTGATCATTGGTTTGATCTTTGTTTTGGCCTAGGTTTGATCCTTGGTCAGACCTAGTTTTGATCCCTGGTTTGACCTAAATTTGATCCCTGGTTGTTACTTGGTTTGATTCTTGGTTAGACCTTGATTTGATGTCTAGCCGGACTTGGCTTTGAGCCCTGGTTAGATCTAGGGTTGATCTCAGGTTGGACCTAAGTTTGGTTTTTTTTTTCTTGGAACTTGGTTTGTCAGGTTTGACCTATATACCATACATTTATAAATCCTGTTCCCATGCTTCAGTAAAGATGAAAACTGAATCAGCCAGAATGAACATATTGCAGTCTGTGATGAATTGCTCTTGAAATTATTTAAGCGTAATGTCAGTGCATTTACAGGTAGTCATTTTATACTTGGCTGATTATGTCATTAATTCAGATTCTGTTATCAGGGTCATACAAGTGTAGAAGTTTTCTGTTTGACATACAGTATAATTTACAGATTTTATACATTTGTTTGAATCTGAGTATTACATAATTCTTTTCACTTAATTTCGAAGGTCCTCTGTCACCTACAGTGATGCAATGTTGTTTAACATGTTTATTCATTTTTCAATCATAAAATGCTTCCATTGGCTGACAAATTACATCCCAAATGTAGATAGCAGAGATTAGTAGCTCAGTTAGTAGAGTGCCTGATCTTAACATGAAGGTCCCTGGTTCAATCCCCGATCTTACCAGAATTTCTGAGATGAGTTTTCATCTCATGTCCACATAGCTCTATGTGTAGATGAAGGGTAAATGGTTCTTGGTTGTACATTTTGATTCCTTAGATGGATGGTACAAGTATAGTGGTACTTAAAAAGCCACTGGAAATATTGACCACTCAGTTCTCTCTTTCTTTCTCTCTCTCTCTCTCTCTCTCTCTCTCTCTCTCTCTCTCTCTCTCTCCTCTCTCTCTCTCTCTCATCTCTCTCCTCCTCACCTCTCTCTCTCTCTCTCTCTCTCTCTCTCTCTCTCTCTCTCTCTCTCGTCTCTCTCTCTCTCTCTCTCTCTCTCTCTCTCTCTCTCTCTCTCTCTCTCTCTCTCTCTCTCTCTCTCTCTCTCTCTCTCTCTCTCTCTCTCTCTCTCTCTCTCTCTCTTTTCTTTCTTTGGATAAGATTACCAATGATGCATAAACTTGCAAACTTTTTCACAAAATCAGCTTGAAGTTCCATTGGGGCTCGAACCTGTGCTCACCAGAAGTGAGAAACTTCATGGATGCTCTATCCACTTGCCCATGGAGGCCCTAAAAGTTCATCTAAAAATTATAATTACATATATTGCGAACAGATGTCACATGAGAGATCATCCCATGTGCAATAAGAATGTGGTCTCTAAACGCAGGTGGGCTCTCATGAAAGGTGAAAACCAGAATTATTTAAACAAGGCATCACAAGTGATACTAATCCCCTCACAATGGAAATATTGTACAATACCTGTAGAGCGCTGACAATAATATTTCAATGAAATAATCAAAGGGCAATAACTCAGTAAGGGAGCGCAGGTTATGAAATGCGATCTCATCCGAGATATTACCATAGTAAACACATGCATCAAGTTTCATGACATTCCATTGAAAAATAAACTTGTTATAATGCTGACAGTAATATTTCAATGAAGTAAAGGGCAATAACTCTGTAAATAGGGGAGTGCAGGTTACAAAACGCAAATTCATCCGAGATATTACCCTTAGTAAACCCTTGTATCAGGTTTCAGGAAATTCCGTTGAGAAATAGAATTATTACAGCGCTGACAAGAAAGTGTAACATACATACGTACATACAAGCCTAATCCTATATCCCCTCCAAACTTCAATTGCTAGGGGATAATAATCCTTTAATACTTATGTATCATAATGCAGCAAAACGTGTCATGAGAGACAGTCTGTCTTACAAGACAGGTGGTCATTCCTGACTGGTCTATTTGGGTAGATTACACTGTTACTCTCTATGTGATCTTACAAGACAGGTGGTCATTCCTGACAGTGGTCTATTTGGGTAGATTACACTGTTACTCTCTATGTGATCTTACAAGACAGGTGATCCTTCCTGACAGATGTCTATTTGGGTAGATTATACTGTTACTCTCTATGTGATCTTACAAGACAGGTGATCCTTCCTGACAGTGGTCTATTTGGGTAGATTACACTGTGACCGTGTATGTGATCTTACAAGACAGGTGATCCTTCCTGACAGTTGTCTATTTGGGTAGATTACACTGTGACCGTGTATGTGATCTTACAAGACAGGTGATCCTTCCTGACAGTGGTCTATTTGGGTAGATTACACTGTTACTCTCTATGATGATTATAATGTCAAGTCACAAAGGAGGTTGACCTAGTTATACTTCATTGTTAGTCTTCCTAACAAGCATCATGGGATTGATTATGGTTTCCATTGTCTGTCTTCATCATGTGCATCATGGGATTTAATGTCACTTTCAATATAGGTTCTCTGAAAATATCTGACATTGTTCTCTTTAGAAAACATGTTTTTTATTACTCTCAGGATTCTGTTTTTGGGTAGTGATATGGCCATATTGTTTTAATTACATCTGTTCCCGTTCACTAGGTCACATGACAGAGTCACTCACCATAATAGTAACATTAGTGACTTTGACAGGAAATAGACCATGCGAGTTGACTATCGGATCCATTGTACAAAGACTCTGACTCCATAAGTCATTATATTGCTTGTTCGAAATGACAATATATTTTTGTTGGAATAGGCTAGTGGTTGTGTTGCTTGTGATGATCTAGTGGTAATGCTGCTTGTGATGATCTAGTGGTAGTGCTGCTTGTGATGGTCTAGTGGTAGTGATAGTGATGTGGTAGTGTGGTGATGGTCTAGTAGTGCTAGTGTGATGATGTTTTGTGTTGCTTGTGGTCTATTGGTAGTGAAGTTTGTGATGGTCTAGTGGTAGTGCTGCTTGTGATGGTCTAGTGGTAGTGATGTTTGTGGTGGTCTAGTGGTAGTGCTGCTTGTGATGGTCAAGTGGTAGTGCTGTTTGTGGTGATCAAGTGGTAGTGCTTCTTGTTGTGGTTTAATGGTAATGCTGCTTGTGGTGGTCTTGTTGTTAACCACTAAACCACCACAAGCAGCACTACCACTAGACCATCACATTAATAATTGCTGAAAAATTCCTGATTATTTGGGAATATTTGTGGTTGAAACTTGCTGGATGCGCCAAATTCAGTAATATTCTTAAGAAATTGGTTTTGCTGAACATAATAATTACTGAAAATTTTTTGAATATTCCCTAATATTTTCAAAAAGTGTCATGCTAAAATCTTGCTGGAATGTGCCAAATTCAGTAATTTTTAAAAAATGGGTCTTATAAAGTGTTTCAGAAATATTTCAGTAATAGTTAAGAAAAATTTTAGTAGCATGTTCAGAAAATTTTCAGTCAATTTTTGTCTTGCCTGCGAAGCCAAAGCAAGACATATTGATCTCTAATTCCGTCCAGCATCATCTTCGGCGGTGATGGCGGCATCAACATTTCGTTTCCAGGGCAGAACTCCTAAACTATTGGGTGAATTAGAACCATACTTCACACAAATGATCCTCATGTACCCTAGATGTGCCTTTTTAGATACTTTTTGGAAACTAGGCCATGATCACTGAAAAATCATTTGTGGAGATGGATTCCTAAACTGCTGAATGGATTGGAACCATACTGCACACAAATGATCACCATGTAACCTAGATATGCCTTTTTGGGTATCAAAACTGGTCTGACCTGATTTCTGAAAAGTAGGTCACAGTGACTGTTATTATTGATTATATTTCACCACAGGCGAGACATATAGCTCCTTGGAACTCTCTTGTTTTCATGAGGGTAGTGCTGGTTGTGATGGTATAGTAATAGGAATGTTCATGGTGGTGTGGCAGAGAAGGGGCTCTGAGTTCAAATCTGGATTAGACCTTACATCTTCTGTCATGTGTGCCTCATATATTCATAATCAATTCTTTTAGATGAGACTTCAAACTGAGGTTCTGAGTCATGGTAGGTAGACCTGTCCAAGAACCCTCGATGTAACAACCCATAGCACAGGTTAAAATTTGTGCTACTTCACATAATGCTAGTGATGTCTTTTTTGAAGTGAAAAAAATGAAATGTAAAAATAAATTGAAACAAAAACATAAAATCTGATGATTGACCAATATGTCAAGCTGATGAGACGTTGATGCTACAAAATTAGACAGTTTACGTGTAACTGACGATAGAGAATAAATAACTGCCTTGCAGAGGATTTGCCAAATCATCCGTTGATAATGGCTAAAGAAAGTCGTATGTAAAATCAGACAACAATAGCAATACACCAGAAAATTATATCATAATATTATCTCTGTATCTACCGGATAATGAGATAATTAGATAATGTTTTATCAGAACACAGAAGTCACAAAAAATCATAGTAGCTGAGTTACTACTTTCTTGGCTGATGTATATATCTGTGGGTTTCACATGCCGTAGTTGTTGCAGTCAATAAGCCTAGGGTGAAGTGAAATTTAGGATCCACCAAAAAGAGACAAAATTTCCATGGCACCAAAGAAAAGAAAAAAAAAAACCAAATAAAAGTAAAAATATGATTTGCATTATTAAGGTCAATAAATATACTGTATGCCTTGACATTTTCTCTCCCATTTAATTTTCGCAATTTCGTCCTTAGATGAAAAAGGTGAATTTGAAATTAAAAAGTGAAATTTTCAAGCCAAAAAATGAAGCAGGGAAATACATGTCATCCATGTGACTCCTGGTGATTTAAGGCGAATTTAATGAAGGATTGAATATTTTTTCTATTTTCAAAGGGCGGAAATAACTGTGGGCAAAAATTTGCAGGTATACAATAGTAGTATTGTGTGAAATATACACATGAATTAGGGCATCTTTGTGGTCAGGTAGTCAGAGCAATAGCCATTACACCATATTATCTCTAACCTGTAGACGGTCCATCTTCCACCCTTAAAAAGCCTTAACGTTGGTTTTGTGGGGAAGTTTGCCAATTTATTTGCGTAAGAGCTGTCTGTCTTTTCCTGTGTAAGTCGTAACAGGATTTTTACCATCACCACTGCTTGAGGTGGTCTAGTGTTAGAGCTTTTGACCTGCAAGCAAGAGGTCCCAAGTTTGATTTTTAAAACAAAGGAAATGTGAGGTAGATAAAAAATCCATGTTGAACTCGTGAGATTGTTTAACTTTTAACAATGGTAGTGACTGTTCCTTCACCAGGCGCTTGTCACATGATGTGAAAGTCACAGATCACTAAAACTGAGGTCCCGTGTCACAGAAGGTGTGACATGTTAAAGAACCCTCACTGTATTGGCATTAGTCCATAGCACAGTTCAAAATTTGTAGCACGTCACCTAAAGCTGGTGACATTGCAATATAAGTGAAAATATTCTTGACAGGATGTAAAACAACATCCAAACAAAACAAAAATTTGACCTTCAACAGTAAAAAATGGCTGCCATTGTCTGATTGAAGAGTTTTTAGTGTAGCTTTCAATGCCAGTAAAACAAAAACATCATTAAAGCATATGACCTTGTGAGATCATAAAAAATCAAGACAGTGGAACCTCTCTTGAGAGACTACATCATCTGCCACTGAAATGTGGTCTCCCTTTAGACACGTGGTCTCTCAAAAGAAGTTTTATTTTCAGAGTTATTAAACTAATGGTTTTCAAAGTGTGGTCTCAAAAACAGGTGGTCTTTCACGACAGTGGTCTTGCAAGACAGGTTTCACTATACTCAAATATTGAAGCACCATGTTTTGGTGTGTATAGGCCATAACAATGTATCTGCTCAGCATGAGTAATTTGACTTTCTCAGTTATACAGTCAAACCCAGATGCATTGAAATGGATGGGGGTTTCTGGGGGTTTTCAAATAAACAGGGTTTCAAAATAACCAGGTCATAATGGTAATAAAGGAATTTGGTCAGGGAATCAAATTCATTTCAGGTGAAGCGGGATTTCAATGTATTAGGGTTCAATATAAGTGGGTTGCACTGTAGATGTCATACTATTTTTCAAATTTCTTGGCATCAATGCCGACGAAATGCCATTTCTTACCAGAAGAAGTGGTGTAAACTTTTGACAAATTCATACTATGCATCAATTATTTAACACGCGGTAACATTACGCGTCAGCCAAGCAGCCATTAATCAAATGTTGAAGTTGGCAAATTATAGCTTGTACTTGGAATGCTGATGGAAATACAAAATTTCGGAACAATTGCTCTATATTCTTCATTGTTTCATAACAATCCAACAGCTTTCTCCTACTTCATAATGTTTTGTTTCCATTCTGCATGCCAAATTCTGTGTTTGTGTACTTCAAACTTAAATATGAAGAAGATAATTACAAGGGGAGGTAATTCAGTATGAAGTTTTGGTATCATGTACTATAAACAGTTATTTTGTTTTTATTTTGGGGGGGAGAGGGGAGGGGGCAAAATATTTCCAGCATAGAAACTTAAAATCTGATTATTATTTTTATTACTTGTTGTTTAAGTTTGAAGTACTGTACGTGTAATTATTTTAGCAGTATAAAATAATATTAGCACCTTTCGCACTCAAGTTTTTGCGCTAATTCAGGACAGAGCTAAAATTTCTCCACCCTGTCATTCTGTATACACGACAAATCTAATGAAATTAATTGTGCGAATTTAAGATTGTGCTAATAAGTCTATATCCCCTGAGAGTGCTAAAATATGAGTGTGCTAATTTGAATACAATAAGTCTATATCCCATGAGAGTGCTAAAATATGAGTGCGCTAATTTGAATACAATAAGTCTATATCCCCTGAGAGTGCTAAAATATGAGTGTGCTAATTTGAATACAATAAGTCTATATCCCCTGAGAGTGCTAAAATATGAGTGTGCTAATTTGAATACAATAAGTCTATATCCCCTGAGAGTGCTAAAATATGAGTGTGCTAATTTGAATACAATAAGTCTATATCCCCTGAGAGTGCTAAAATATGAGTGTGCTAATTTGAATACAATAAGTCTATATCCCCTGAGAGTGCTAAAATATGAGTATGCTAATTTGAATACAATAAGTCTATATCCCCTGATAGTGCTAAAATATGAGTGTGCTAATTTAAATACAATAAGTCTATATCCCCTGATAGTGCTAAAATATGAGTGTGCTAATTTGAATACAATAAGTCTATATCCCCTGAGAGTGCTAAAATATGAGTGTGCTAATTTGAATACAATAAGTCTATATCCCCTGAGAGTGCTAAAATATGAGTACGCTAATTTAAATACACATACAATATAAGAATATTGAGTCACCATGTTTAATAAAAAAGTTAAGATATTGACACCAAATTTGAATATGTAAAATGTCACAAAATTTTTTTTTTTTTAAAAGTTGACACCATAATCTAATTTACACAATCGGTAGAACCTGTCTTGAGAGACCACCCGTCTTGGTCCACAATATCCCAGGAGGAACCACATTATCCTCATCTAGATTTCATGTACATCCCAGGAGAAACCACATTATCATCACCTAGATTTCATGTACCGGTACTCTACAAAAATGTTCCCCAAGAAGCCACAAAGTTTTGAAATGTTTTAATATAAGACCATTTTCAAAGACTTACCAAAAACAGAAAAATATATATATATATATATACATGTACAGGTATTAAACTTTCTTTTTGGCACATTATAAATTCTCTGTAACCCTTTCAACCCCACAGACCGAAATAGACTGGTCCAATGCAACAGATAAGAGCATACCATTAAGATACACAGATGAAAGGATTGAAACGTGACAGATTTCGAGAATTACAAATATTCCTAGCAAAGTGATAAACCGTTTACATATTTCGAAAAAGCAAGGTCAAACACGACATCTTTGTTATTTTAGATGCAGATTTCGTAATATTTTCCACACAAATTGAAATTGAGTATCAAGTCCACATATCTCTCCTTACGCAAACATTCCATCTATTTCTGCTTTATAATGGCCCTTTGTCAGCTGTAAATCACTCCTGCACATTTTCTGTTTGTCTGCGATATCTTTTCTCAGAAAGCTCTTCAACTAAACTTGTCAAAAGTAAGATAACACAGAATGGAACAGTTAAGTCATTATCCATTTAGAAAATTTAAAATTTTATTTTAATTGTTGCCGTTTTGACTTGTGTCCGGGGGGGGGGGGGGGGGGGGGGGGGGGGGGGGGAACAGATTTCAATGTCAAGTAAGTGCCGGACAAATTTCTTATCTTTCGATTCTTAAATGAAGTAGATAACGATTTTAGATATGCATCATTGTTACATCTGGTGGAATTGGAGCATTTAGGGAACTAACTTACACCTACCAAACACATGGGCTAACCAACATGCAGAAGGATTAAGCATATTAAAACTAGCTGCATTATGGAATTTTCACATTATCACTATAAATTTTCATGTGAAATTTAATTGAAATTTTCACACAAGTTTCCAAGTGAGCCCTCCATCCCTAAATGGTTTGAGCACCAAATATAAGATGACCTGACTGCACTAGACAGTCCAGGTTTGAACTTTGAACTTTGCTAGATCCTATCCTAATCATGTGGTAAAGTTTAACAGTTTACTTGCTAAAGGCTGGTGGATTTTTTACTAGATGCGTTGTAACTGGGTATTCCACCATCATTAACCCATTCACCCCTAAAGACTCATTTATTTAGCACATGTCATTAATTTTAGGTAGATTGTATTACTGTTCAGGGTAGATGTGTTAAGAACTTGTTTGTACCGGGCATTGAACCTGAGACCTTCCTCTTCCCAGACAAACGCTCTACCACTAGACCACCGTATGCGGTCTACTGACCGTAACAGACAGATCTAACGCAATAGAAAGGAACATATAATATCTAAAACAATGCGATTGATGATTTTTATTCATTTATTTTTTTTTTTTAGTAAATAGAGACTTATTTTCATACAGAAAAATAAAAAGAGTTATTTTGATATTCTGTGAAAGAATCTTAAAAGCATTACACAAAGACTCAGAGTATAGCACTGTAGAACTCGAATGCTCTTTAATCTTCTGCGATAATAAACCTTTGAATAAAAAACGGTCCTTGATACATTGTCAAATCTTAGTATCACAAGATCTCTATGTCTGGGCGTGTATGTAAGTAAAATAAATAAAATAAAACTTCAAATGCCAAATTATCTCTAGCGATACTTAAGCTCGTATCAAGATATCTGAAGAGTGTGTGTTCTGTTCAGAAGGTATCGCTTTTATATCAGATGCAAACATTGTGTTTTATCCGGAAAGACGCAGTAACTGTGTTGTTTTGTGTAAAGATCGGCTAATGATGCCGCTACTTAAGTAATTCAAACATTTATACAATTATTTGAAGAGTGTGTTTCAACAGTACACCGTCCTCTTTGTAAATTTTATCTTTCCTCTCACATAGCCAAAGACCACAAACACAAGTGGATTTATTATAAAACTGCAAATTATTGTAATTTGGTAAAAACGGCAGGAATCATGTCTTTGGCAATTGTCTTTAATCTCGATTCCTGGCAATGAATAGAAGAAATAAAAAGAAAAGTAACACTAGTATATTATGTGGAATTAATTAAATTTTGAATAAATAAAAAGAATATAAAAAAAAAATTGTGTATTTGGCTAAAGATCAGATAATGATTTTTTTTTTTATAGTTTGTAATGTGTTTGTTATTTTCATAAAGGATAGTAAAATTTACACAGAAATTCTGAAATGCTACTAACAGATGGTATAGGATATGTGTGGGCATAGTGATTCACATAGGCTAAAGGGATCTTTGCTTTTAGCAACCAGCTGGTATACCTGTGAAATACTTAACATAGATCTAAATTACTTACTTAAACTGCCCGTCATCTCTTTGGCATAACGTCACGCCTTTGACATATCGTCACGCCTTTGACATATCGTCACGCCTTTGGCATATAGGGCAGTAACAAGTTCTGTCCTTTCCTGTCAGTCGCTGGCTAGCTTCTGAAGTATGTTCCAGTTTTTATTTTGCTGTTTAATTTCAGCCTCCATTGTACGTCACCAAGTTACTTTGGGTCTCCCTCTTTTCTAATTACCCTCTGGTGTCCAAAAGAGGACTGTCTTTATTATGCTATCAGAGTCTCTTCTGAGTACAAGCCCAATCCATTTCCATCATCTTTTGGCGATGATTGTGGTCATGTTCTCTTGTCGGAATCTGTTAAGAAAGTCCTGGTTTGAGATGGTATTTGTCCGGAATATTCTTAGGATCCTTCTTTGTGCGGAATGTTGACAGCTTGTTTAGGTCACTCTCCGTCATTTGCCAAAACTTTGATCCATGTAAAAAAAAGATGCATAGAATGCAGCTTTTATACAGATGGTATATTGGCTTCTGTAATGGTGGAAATTTACGCATGGGGATTATTTACACTAAATATGCGATGAGTTTTTCGCGTAACTTACCTTCCGCGCACCAGTCCCACATTTGTACTAAGAATTATCATCAAACATGGGACTACTCACTGTAAGTTGTGACATCCCATAGAAAAAAACAAAACACAGACACACAACATGCAACCACCTATGTATAAAGACCACCTAGTCACAAAGACCCTTTTTTGCTGTCTCCGGTAGTACCATTTGTGTACAAACTAAACTTTATATAAAGACCACCTCCCTATAAAAACTGGTTTTCTTGTGTCCCTAAGGAGGTCGTTATGTACAGTTTTCACTGTATCCACATTTTCAGTTATTTTTGGCATCTTTATGTAACTATCACAATATTACCTCCCATTCCTGTCTCCTCCTAAATTAATGTCAACAACCAATAAAAACCAAGATTGAAAGTCACATGTCTAATGTAGCCCAGTTGACTGATTGCAATGCATGGCAATTGGTTGTCATGGATGCATTGGTTATGTCCATGTACATCATGTGTAAAATTATGAAAAAAATTTTAATTTCTCCCTTTTCAATTAAGACAAATTTCACGGAGAAAAGCTGGATACCTGTAGGTTTAGTGAAAACTTATGTTAGTGAATTTTTATGCCCTTATGCTGCATTACCTAAAACTTAAACTTGTCCAGGTCAAGCCAGGGTTCACGAGACTCCACTCAGCCAGGTTATATGAAATTTGAGATCAAATAAGGTGATTACACTATACAGAAAGTTGCTACAGGTGCAAATGGGAATAAATATTAATAAAAATTAACAACTTAAATCATTTTATTTGTTTGTATATCATTTTATGCCACACTCGATGATTTTTTAGTATTATGGTGGAGGAGAGAACCTTCCACAAGTAAACTGGCAAATTTTCTCACAAAATAAACTCACGAACCCGCACTGACTAAAGGTGATAGACTTCACAGTTTAAAGCTTGATGCTCTAATGACTTAATGTTAATACAAAACCTGTTGTATAATTATCATGGATGCCCCAAACTCCGTTGATTAGACAAACAAAAAAATGACAACACCAAATTTGTGTTGATACGGTGTTAGATAGGATAATGTGTTAGAATTAAATCGGAAAAATAGTGTATTGGTGTTATTTATCAACGACTTGATAGCAAGATTTGGAATACAGCGTATGGTGTGAAGCAAAATATGGTGACTATTTTGACAGATTTTTATTTAAGCTACATGTACGATATGAAAAAAAATAATGGTTAAAACTGCTTAAAAATGATTACCGTATTCTACTCAATAAACGCCTATGTCCCTAGAAGCGCCCCTCCCCCATAGTTCAGGATTACTCACCTTTTTTATTTTTTACGCACAATTGGGAATCTTTTGTAGCCAGTTGACAAGGAGATGTGGACCAGAAAAACATAAATAAAGTTTACCTCTAGTGCCCAATCCCCCTCCAACTACAGAAGAATTTCGATAGGTGTCCATGGTAATAACCACAACAACTTTACCACTATGCCTTATAAAACATTTACTGTTTTTTGTCAATTTGGTCCCAATATGTGCCCACGCCTTCTTCTTATTTTTTAAGCATACTGGTCACTTTTGGGGTCGAATATGGTGATTTGATTTTCTGTAATCTGTAATAACATGCCACTATTTGGATCAGACTTGCAACCTAAAGGTTCACCCACATCTTCTATAAGCTGTGTATATATATTATATTTATATATATATATATATATATGTGTGTGAGATTTTGTAAAACAAAACAGAATAATAACAATTAGTAATCAGGTAATGAAACACCTAAGCTCAGCACCATCAAATCTAATGAATAATGAACATATGGTAAACATAAACATGAACAACTCTTGGCAGATTTAAAAAAAACCCACCAAAAACTCAAAAAATGATTTTTATCAAAAATATTAAGAGACATGAATTTTCCATCCAAAAAAAAAAAAATATTAGTATGGTACTCAGAAGTTAAAAACGCATTATACATGGACACAAGGTCTTAGCAAAGTCCAAATTTTATTGCATTTCCCTGTTTGTTCCCCTTGTACATGTTCAAGTGAATAAATGAATTAAACGTTATCGTCTAATAAAATGAAAACGAAACAGATATTAGCGGGATACAAAACAACACTCAGAAAAACAAATATATTTCTGTTTTTGTTTTTGGATTTGGCCTTTTCTTATCAATTTATTCCGTACCAATGCCCTCAATAATCTCATGAACTTCTGATGACATTGCAATTTCTATCGTTATTGTAAAAAAAGGGATAATCATTGTGCGTTCAGTGTATCTAGCATAACCTTCGATTTTACGATAAACCTAAAATGTTTTTTTTCTTGAATCTTGTTAGATAATTTTGTGATAGTATCTTGAAATGAAATGATATATTCATTGGGAAAGCAGAAAAGTGCTGACAGACTAGAAAGTTTTCTGTATATGTTTTCAGTATTAAACAATTAACCCATTCACCCCTAAAGACACATTTGAACTGGTCTAAGTCATTGATTTACAGAAGAGTCCATTGTTTTTCAGGGGTTGATGAGATAAGTTACCTTTGTCCAAAGGGAAAATAAATATCAATTTAACATATCAAACAGGAGTTATTGCCCTTTGCTGTTGTGTTACAACACTATGAAACAGTCATCTGTAGTTAAAGCTGATTTTCTTTCCAGTCTTCCCCCCCCCCCCCCCCAAAAAAAAAAAAAGAATAAATAAAAACTCTAATTATGATTAAGTATTGTATATGATTTAGACAGAGTATTTGTTCTTTTGGGGGGGGAAAATAAACATCATGTTTGTCAAGTCATCATCTTCAATTATCTCCCTTTGTGTTTTACAATTTTATTGAAACTGAAATGATCATGACTTATAGGTATTATTACACAACAGATGTTTTGTGCAAAGAACAGACGACAGTCAACACAGGTTGTGTGTGGTGAATGATTTATTTGTTTCTTCTTTTTTTGTTGTTGAAGAACCCTCCATGAATTTTTCACGTACCATTATGATGTGATGCTGAACCTCTATTTTAAGTCTCAGCCAGTAGACTCATGACACATGGTATGCTAAGCGCTTGGTGAAAGAATATTTTCTGCCATTTTTAATATCTTTGGTGTGATCTGGGACCTTCCACTTGGGAGTCAATAACACTACTACTAAACCACTGCAGGCAGATAGTGTATATGAGCCAGCGACTAAGAAAATTGTCCTTAGGAAAATTTGGGGGAAACTGTGATTTTAATTTTTTTAAGAAACTTGAACATACATGTATATTGATTTAAAAAATACAGTTTGAAAATGAGTGAAGGCATGAGCAACTCTTTTTGATTCCAGTGAAAAAAATCTACAAAATTATAAGTACTATGTTGGATGTATTTCCTCGTTTTCTCACATTTCATTGGTTATGTCATAAGGACCCTTAACCAATGGCTCATAAGTAGAATAGGCCATGGTTTTCGGATAGAAAGATTACCATCAGACATTATGACATAGGAACAGTACTGGTAGACACAAGTTATTGGTAAATTTGCATTACAAAGCTGCTTGCGTGACAAAAACAAATACAGTCCAACTTGTCTATAGAGACCATTGAAACAAACAGGGGAAAGCAGCCATTATAGATAGATGGCCTTTATAAAGAGGTTTATTCATTATAAAAAAGTTTACAAAAGTTACATTTCAATGGCTTTTATAGGCAGGTGTCCTTTATTCAGAGGTGACCCATAATGCAAGTTTGACCAATGATCTACTGTATACCTGGAAATGTTTGCCCTCAAATATAATTTTTGTCATTTTTTGCTCTTAAATGAGAGGGCAAATTTAAATTGAAGATGAAATTTTCAAACTCAATTATTGAAAGGTTGGACATTGATGCCATCCATGATACTGTGGTAATAGATTGTAAATTTAAGATGGGGAGAATATGTTTTCTGTTGTTAAAGGGCAAAAACATAAACCAGGGGCGAAAACATAAACCAGGGGCAAAAACATAAACCAGGGACGAAAACATAAACCAGGAGGGAAAATGTCCAGGTATACAGTTAGTGGGAAAAGTTAATGGGAGATGCTACAACTAATGTTGCTAAAAACACACAATCGAGATGAGTTTGAGAAAACCATACCCTCCCCCTCCCCTAGAGGTAAGCAATTCATAAATATTTTAGAGTCCCATAACTCTGGCAAATATTTCTGAAGGTTGGCCATAATCAAACTCATCCTTGATATTATTGATTTGAAGGAAAACAGCAAAAAATAATAAAATTTGGTGAGATTTACCTTTTTATAAATAATCCAAGATTTACTGGTCTTGTTAGCAATCAGGGTTTTCAAGAAAAACAGCTCCATAACAAGCACCTGCTGTTTTATATCGTCTGTGATAAAACCCACCTCTATATACATGTAATTCATACAAATCTGCAATTTTTCAAAACATTCATGTTAAGTCGTTTCTAAATCAATGTTGGTACAATTTGTACCATAAAACTAAAAATATTTAACATTTTCATTGTGTATTAGCTCCTAATGTTCATATTTTCTGTTTTCAAGATTCGGGAATTTTAACAGAAAATTAAATTCTATATGTCATAATTCCCTATTTACACATATTGAAAAGAGACATTAAAATCTTGCATCCTGCAAAACTCATGAGTACTTTAAAATGAAACAAATGAAATTGACATCAAAACAAACACAGAAACTTCAAAACATTAATACAGTAAAACTTTGATGAGTCGAAGTTCAAGGGACCACCAAGAAAAGTTCGAAACATCGGGACTTCGACTCATGGATGGTAACCGAGAATCATACGATTTTTAGTTTTAGAGGTGCTATAAGGTGCATATGACTGCTTCTTATCAATTTAAGACGCATATACGGTCATTATAATTACTAATTAGTGCTACATTAAACCTAATATTCGAGAAATTGAGAAATTGTTTATTAGAAGGACAAGAATTATCATGGGGCGATTTCGTACAGATGTAAATTTGGACTTCGAATTATATGTACAAATTTTAGTTGTTTTTATAGAAATGGGGCCCAAAAATTTATTCGAAATATCGAGAAATTCGACTCATAGAAGTTCGAATTATAAAATGTTTATAAATAGCATTAAATAACAAAATCGTTTGGGACTTTGTCAATACTTCAAAACATCAAGAAATTCAACTCATTGAAGTAGACTCATCGAACTTCTACTGTAGTTGACAGTGAAAATTTTATTGAAAATATCCAGGAATTGACTGTTATAGTATTTTAAAAAATGTTGTTTTATATGAAATATATTGAGAAAAATAAAAATTACACTCACTTTTGTCACCGTACTTATGTAAAAAAAAGAAAACAAAAACAACAATAGTTTATTCCAAATCCACCAGTGACAGGAATTTTTATAATTTTGTAATAATTATTATGGGTCTGTTACTGTTTTTACTTTTTTTTAAAGTATGAACTTGTATGGTAACAACAAACACCCCCATTTTTTTTTTATCATCTTGGTGATAACAAGCACCCACATTTTTCATTTCTTTTTATCACCTTGGTGATATATGTTCTTGTAATATACCTATTCAATTTGTGCATAATCCGTAAATTTTGCCACTGAAATTGAAACCCATGATAGTATTGTATTTTTTCTCTATAAAAGAAAGCATCAGACAGTCAAAATTTGCAGTAGTGTGTAGGAGAAATGAGGGTTAAACATGGGGAAAAAGCCATGAATACATCTGAATTAAATTAAATTCTACATTTAGTGCCATTTTGATTTGCTGCTTCCTTAAGATAAACAACATTATGCCCAAAATCAATTCATTATCTTACTCTTGCAGGTTTTAATACCGGTAGGATAAAGATTCCATCTGAACATTAATTGCTTGATAAATATTTCATGGAATCGTAGGTGACTTCAGGCGGGTAACTTTGCTTGGTGTATGTATCTTTAGTGAGTACAGTAAAACCTGTCTTGACAGATCACTGTCGTGAAAGACCACCTGTCTTTTAAGATCACCTGTCTTTTAAGACCAAATTTTGAAAACCATTCAGTTAAACAATTCTGTATGTAAAACCTAAGGGTTAAGAGAGACCACCTGTTTCAAGAGACCACATTTCAGTGGCAGAAAGGGTGGCTTCTCAAGACAGGTTCCACTGCACTAATTCAAAGGTGACATTGTCGACACCTGACGATAGGGGCTTCACATTTTTGTTAAGTGTTGGTGAGTTTATGAGAAAAGTTTGAACTCGGACATGAACATAGTGCATCTACAGATATATGAAATTTTGTGACAACATATTTCAACTTTGACCCTTGTAGGTCAGGAGGACAAATTAGGTTTCTTCTGCCATGTGCATGACCAATTTATTTTCTAAGCAGGTAGACTTGTTTAAACTCATCAACCCCTGAAAAATGATGGACTCTCCTGTAAATTAATAACTTAGACCAGTCGGTAAGTCTTGAGTTTGTCTCTTGGTCTGGAAAATAAATTCTGAAATGTTTACATTGTGGGTCAAACATTTTGGACACCAAAAACTATGAGCGAATTTCCAGAAATGATGTCCCATGCTATTAGGTTTATATACTGATGCAGTGAGGCTTCTTTTATGGCGCACCACGATAGCTGAAAATTTGAGTTGTTCAAGAGAACTGTCTTTACATAACAATGCAAATCAACTTTGATTTTCATCTCATTTTATCGCCAAGGTTACAGTACTTCATAAATCTGCTTTAAGAACATTATATCAATAATAATTTGATGAAATATATCTTTCATCTTAAATCTGAGGCTTCAGGCACTTAAGAGGTCTTTCCATTGATTTTGGGGTTTTATTCTTCTGTTCATAGTCATCCTGAGATAACATAAGTGCTTAGTTAAAATCACTGATAAAGTTATATCAGAAAGTGAGGTGATGAAACCATTTAGTTTGTCTTTAATTACATCTCAATGTGCTGCATTTCATAGTCTTGAGATAAATGAGTTACGTAATATGTATTTGGGTGATTACCCTATCAGAAGTGAGAACTCAGGGAAAATACCTACATGTACACAGCTGATATGTGAAATCGACTCCATCACTGACTAAAGCCTGCCCCCCTCTCTCTCTCTTTCTTTCTTTCTATATATATATATATATATATATATATCTTTCTCTCTCCCTCTCTCTCTCTCTCTCTCTCTCTCTCTCTCTCTCTCTCTCTCTCTCTCTCTCTCTCTATATATATATATATATATATATATATATCTTTCTCTCTCCCTCTCTCTCTTTCTCTCTCTCTCTCTCTCTATATATATATATATCTCTCTCTCTCTGTCTCTCTCTCTCTGTGTCTCTCTCTCTTTATATATATATATATATATATATATAGATATATATATATATATATATATCTTTATCTCTCTCTCCCTCTCTCTCTCTCTCTCTCTCTCTCTCTCTCTCTCCCCTCTCTTTCTCTCTCTCTCTCTCTCTCTCTCTCTATCTATATATCTCTCTCTGTCCCTCTCTCTCTCTCTCTCTCTCTCTCTCTCTCTGATACATCCGTGTGTACTTTATTAATATTCTGTAAATCTCTGATTTGTATATAGTTATTGAAATTGATTAAGCAGACTGGAAACTGACAACCAGTTGACCACATGGAGTGAAGATCAGAGACTCCACAGGAAGCCCTAAACCCAAGTATTAATTGGTCTTGCATTATGTAAATGTATTTATTATCTATTCACATGTTATCATATATTATAAATGATACAATATATTTATGATATACAGTATGGTGCCATAATTTTATGAACAAACGTAAGTTTTCCAATTACTTTCTATGTAAAGTTATAACGTTATTTTTTTTTAAAATTATTCTTCTAGGTATTTTTTTTTTTTTTTACACTTTTTTTAAATATCTTTCTCTTAGAGCTTAATCCATATTGTTTTTTCTCATAAACTACTGATTATTCTGTGATACTAAAATTCTGAGATACGACATATTTTCTGAACAACAAGCATTTTCTCGGAATGATTTACTGTATAACAATAACAGGGCTCACCCTGTCATTAGCCAATGTAGCCCTTGACTAACTTTTTCAAGATTGGGCTAGAAAAAAATGTAATTGGCTAATTTTCTGGCTAATATTTTAGGTTATGTTTCATGTGTATCACTGTACCAGTATTTATAAAATTTTCTTTTGTCATCGGTATTTGGGTTTTTTTTTTGTAAAATTAAAACACATATATTTAAAGTTATTTTGGTATCAATTTTCATTGACCAGCAGGCTTATCAAAATTTCAAGTGGCTAAAAAAAAAAATCCTGGTTGACTAATATTTTGGCTAACATTTTTCTGTGTCCAGAGTGAGCCTGAATAAACATTAAAGAAGGAAATGATATTGCCTTAAATTCATCAAACAAGAGTAAATGCATGTAACTTCCTAACTTTACGTTCAAATAAAATGTTAGCAGGTCAATCTGTATGTATTTAAATATAGTTGTTGAAAGATTGAAGAAAATAGACTTCAAATATAAGTCACTGAAAACTACTTCAATAAAAATATTTTTTAATAGAAAGTAATAGGAAATTGATGTTTTTTCATAAATTCCTG
The DNA here is from genome assembly GCA_030159075.1 of Atrina japonica. Lineage (NCBI taxonomy): Eukaryota > Metazoa > Mollusca > Bivalvia > Pterioida > Pinnidae > Atrina > Atrina japonica. The sequence continues at coordinate 361,426 of BROG01000139.1, read as the reverse complement.
GCTTGCGTAAAGAATTACATTATGTTCATACATAGATTTGCAGCTAGTACCATTATTCAGTTGAATGAAGCATTTTTTTTATTTTCTCATGCATACACATATACACACATACACATACACACAGATACAAATACATATACATACACACATACATACACATACAAACACACATATACACACACAAACAGACATACACACAAACACACACAGGTACACATACACACACATACACATAGAGACATACATACACACACACACACACACAGGTACATATACACACACATACAAACACACACATACACACAGGTACACATACAAACACAAAGATACACACACACACACACACACACACACATCTTTCTACTAGCACTCTGGGTGAAATTCCATCCAGGAATAGAATAAATGCAAAATAAAGTCAAAATAATATTAACTCATTCATCCCTAAAAACACATTTAGACTTGTCTAATTCACTGATTTACAGAAGATTCCATTGTTTTTCAGGGGTTTATGATTTAATGGATTGAATATTAGGGAAATATGTTTTGGACATTGAGTTTGTGGAGTATGTCTTATTTAATCTGCTGGTAACTTGACTCAAGAGTTTGAAGTGAAGTACTATCTATAATGCATATACATTCAAAGCTTATTTTTCACCTTGGAACTGTAAAAGATTTGGTTTCAATAATATTTCCAGGGAGTTTCCATTTTGTTTAACACCTCTTAGAAGATATATGGCACTATTTTCTCAGATCACATGACAGAGAATTCTCTTTCCAAGAGAACAAAAATCAATCTAAACATTTTTTTGCACCGAATAAACGGAAAACTAAAGAGTGAGAAATAGAAAACAAATTCTTAAAAAAGAAGTACTCCCCAGGGATTGGTTCATATCTGCTAAGTTTATATCATGACAGGAGACTATGTATATACAGTGAGTTTTGTACTACGTTATTGTTCTGGAGTGCTTAACGAGTGTTCCTGAAGTATCTGGAGATTCAGGGTCTGATAGCGTTCATTATGATACTGGGGAAGCAGATATCTACACAGCTTTACCTATCTTTATCTGACAGAGTGTAGATATATATATATAAAAGAGAAATTTCTCCCTGCTTCATTTAGCCAAATCATTAAACTGTTATAACTGACAGACTCGGGATATTTATATACGTCATTTGGACTTTATCAGTTTTGATTCTTTTTATAGTTTCCAACTGTTTGGTATTTTCTGTTATAATTTTTTTTTTTTTTTTTTTGTCGCTTATTTTTTTTCACTTTCTCCTCTGACTTTTTGACATGAAATTTGAGTGAAAACAACGAACTATAAATAGAACTGGGGATATTGTGAGACGCACGCGACACTGACACTACACCTCGAGAAAGGTAGTAGTAGTAAGTAGTGTTGTAGCGATGAGGCTCGTTTGACTTGTAAAACACTTGAAATTATTTACACGCTGATGAAGTTCGGAGGAGGAAAATAACAGTCTTATGTAGTTCTATGTAATGTGCAGCATCCGATAATTAATAACAGATGATGTGTTGGCTGGCAATGAAGATTTTTATTTCCAAGTGGGATTTCAACAGTTTAGTGTCATTTTCAAGATCAGCTGAAATATTTGTTTAAACAGAAATCAATTTGTTTTGTTTTGTGATTGTTCAGTGATAAACAATCACTTTTTGTGCAGTTGAATGCAAAATTGTTTATTCTGGACCTTGACTCTAATTTGATTTGAGGGTTATTTAGATCTCATTGATTAAGTCAATTAGTTAACAAATCAACATTAATTAATCAGTGGCTGTTTGGGTATGTTTTTACTGTGTGATACCTGCCTAGAGTGATAACATACATTTGAATAATTCAAGGATATTTAGATAACTGAACGATTTTTGAAGGATTATTTGGAATAAGTGAGGACTTTTTTTATTTAATATTTGAAGGGTTTTTGTATTGCCGAAGGAAATTATTAGTTGAAAATGCCTGTTTTTGATTCAGAATTAACTAGCGGTGAAAACGAACAGCTAGGTAGCTCAGTTACTGTTAGACCGAAAGTTCGTGGTGAAAGTTTGAAGGGAGAACGAAATCGACCCAGATCTCTTCATAAACAGTCTTCTGTCTTAAGACAAGACAGTAGCGAGGAGGAAATTAAACTCCGGAGACAGATGCATAAGCAGGAAAGCAAAGACAGTGGGATTGTGACGGAAACTTATACTCGTCCAAAGGAATATGGACGAAGCAAAACGGAAGGAAAAATTCAACGTTCAGACAGTGGAAAAGAGAAACTAAGATCTCGTAAAAGTGATAGTTTAAAATCAAAATCGGGAAATGTTACAAGAAGTCAAAGTATGAAAACCCCAAGTCAAATGAGATCAGCAAAACATTCCAGTCAGAGCACTGGAAGTTTGAAAGATCTGGATAAAGAGGATGATGGGGTGAGTTTGATTAATTATTTTATTCATATTTTCTTTTCAGAAATTTAGCCAATCACCTTTATTCCAAAGTTTACGAAACACAAGAGGATATGTGTCGAAAACGAAATGAAATCCGGGTAGCAAATATGCAGCTAGCTGCTGTCAGGGCACAGGTAGGGAATTGTTTTTATAAAATAAAATAGGTGTTGGTGCTGATTTTAATTTTTACCTGGTGGTTACACAGCAGTTTATTGTTGTCAAAGATTAACCATGAAACATACGATAATTAATTCACGGAATGTAGCGATTCACCGAAAGTACAAATTAGCTCACAATGATAAGTATGCATGTAATGAATTTGACTTTTTATCGATATATATGGTTTTTTGGATGTATATATATCAAAATTCTACATAAAATGCTTGTTAACATGCAATTAATTTATTTGCGTTTTATTTAAACTACAACGATGTGACGCCATGCTGACTTAGATCAGGCAGATGTGACGATAGTGTCTTGATCATATTTAAGTCTTTATACACTGTCTTTACTTTATGTTCTAATTAAGGCAAGACATTTTTGTATTCTGGTATCTACTGTACTTTCATGAATACATGTATAATGTCATGAACAAACATGTCATCAAAAACATTCTTCAATATGTTAACCTGTAAACAGTTGTTAGGGATCCTGTCTTTTGTTCATGATTTTCATTTTAAATTATTCATTTCCTTACTTGTTGGTAATTGTCTTTTCTTTCTATCTATCTATTTATCTATCTATCTATCTATCTATCTGTCTGTCTGTCTGTCTGTCTGTCTGTCTGTCTATCTATCTGTCTGTCTGTCTGTCTGTCTGTCTTTATGCCCTGATCTATCTTTGTACATGTACATTATAGTATGTTTTCATACACATCTATTTTATATCATCGTTATCGTTAAACAGGTACTTGTACAGTTTGATTGACCTTTTTTATTCATTTTTGTACCTCACTAATACCACAACTTCCATCACATATTAGATACAATGATATGGCCAACATGTGTGTGTGTGTGTGTTGAAGAACATAAAAGTCATTACAGTTTAGTTTTCTTTAAGTACTGCTATCTGGTATCACTGGTTTGTTGACATTTATAGAAAAGAACAAATGTACATTATAAGCCATTAATTCATAAATGTTTTCACTGAAGACATACAAATATATTTATGGGCTTCTGTGGCCAAGTAATTAGAGCACCACGCTTTGAACCGTCAAGACTTTCACTTCTGGTCAGCGCAGGTTTGAGCCCCACGGGAGCAGATTTTGGTAAGAAGGTTTGCCAGTTGACTTGCAGAAGGTCGGTGGTCTCTTCCCGGATACATTGTAACTGGGTTCTCTCCTCCACCATTAAAAACTCTCGGCTACCATAGAAATGAAAAATTGTTGAGTGTGGTGTAAAACAATATTCAAAATTTAAAAATTCAAATATACAGATTTGAATTGTCGGAAACCGTAAAACAAAAGTTAAAATATTGACACTAAATTTGAAGATGTAAAACTTCAGAATTTTTTTTTTTTTTTAAAATTGACACCTTGATATAATTCACACAGTACAGTAGAACTTGTCTTGAGAAACCACTGTCTTGAAAGATCTGTCTTGAAAGACCACCTGTCTTGAAAGATCACCTGTCTTGAAATATCACCTGTCTTGGGAGACCACATTCTGAAAAACACTCAATTAAATATCTCTGTAAATGAAACCTCTTTTGAGAGACCACCTGTCTTGAGAGACTGCATTTCAGTGGCAGAAAGGGTGGTGTCTCTTTTAAGACAGGTTTCACTGTATAACATAGATATGGTAACTACAGTGGAACCTGTCTTGTGAGACCATTGTCATAAAAGACCACATGTCTTGGGAGACCACATTCTCAAAACCACACGGTTCAATAATTATTTAGATAAATTTTTTTTTGACAAACCACCTGGCTTGTAAAACCACATATCAGTGGCAGAAAATATGGTCACTCAAGTCAGGTTCCAGTGTACATTATAAATATGGCAGCTACAGTGGTACCTGTCCTGAGACCACTCTCATAAAAGACCACATGTCCTGTGATACCACATTCTCAAAACCACTTGGTTAAATAATCCTTTAAATAAAAACTATTTTGAGAGACCACCTGTCTTGAGTGACCACATTTCAGTGGCAGATATGGTGGTCTATCAAAACAGGTACCACTTTACATGTTGAAATTGATAGTTCTTACAGTTATGCCCACCTGAGTGGGAAAAAGTAAGTAAATGTCAATTTCTCAAATCAAATACCACGTTTGTTTGCATATCTTTACTACGATAGTGCTTTCACAGCTAATGTCAATCACTTGACGAATTGTTAATTAGCAAATGAATTTTTTATGGAAACCACCTGTCCATTATGGAAACGTTATTGATAAACTGTTGTGTAAATAAACGGGTCAAAAAAACCATTCTCATTTCACTAGCAAACCACATGTCACATCGTCCTACCTTGAATTAGTAGATCTATTAATTATGCAAATTAATCATCAGGTGTGAAATTAGCGACTTTATTTGTACATTGGAGTTATAGCTGAGCATCATTCAAGTGATAATATTAGATTATGTTGTTCAATATTCGTGGGTGAATCGATAATATTTTCTGGTATACACGAGAGAATTCAGGTGAACTAATCATGAAATTCCTTTTTAGCAGAATTAATGTCTAGTGATGTTATAGTGAAATCCATACAACCTGGCACCTGGTGGGGTGGAGTCTTGTGAACCCTTTTCTGGACCTGGATGAGTTTAAATTTTAGGTAATAAAGCGTAGCATTAAAATTACACTCACTGTCTGTCCATCTGTCTGTCCATCTGTCAGTCCCTCCATCTATCTATCTATCTATCTATCTATCTATCTATCTATCTATCTATCTATCTCTCTGTCTGTCTATCTATCTATCTATCTGTCTATCTATTTTTCTTTTTATCTGTCAATCTCATCTATCTTCTATCTATCTATCTATCTATCCATTCATCCATCCATCCATCTATCCATCTATCTATTTATCTATTTTTCTTTTTATCTGTCTATTTATCTATATCTATCTATCTATCTATCTATCTATCTATCTATATCTCTATCTCTCTTTCTTTCTTTTCTATCTGCCTATCTGTTTATCTATTTATCTCTCTAGCAAGCTAAGCTGATTTTGTGAGAAAGTTTGCCAGTTTACTTTCGGAAGGTTGGTTGCCTCATACCTGGCTTCTCTCTCTCAGCATTCAACGTGGCTGCCACCATAGAACTGAAAAATTGTTGAGTGTGGATAGAAAGAAAAATCTAACTATTCATTTCTCTCCTCTTTTTCTCTCTCTATTTCTGAAACAAATTACTACACATATATACAACCTACACAAATTTGGGTTTTTTTTGCAGTAAAGTCTCCCCAAAGACCTGTCTTATAAAGTTGTCACCATGGAAAGCCATATTTGTTTTTTTTTGGTAGTAATTGGCAATATATATGCAAATTATACAAGAAGATTGATTTTTTTTTTGGTAAAAACAATATGTCAACATTACATGAATATAGCATTACTAGCTTTATAATGGTGTAACAGATCAATGAATTAAACTACAGTGAAACTTGTATATAAAGACCCCCCTCAGGGACACAACAAAACCAGTCTTTATAGGAAGATGGTCTTTATATAGAGGTTGGTTGGTGCCCAAATGGTACTATTAGGGACAGCAAAAAAAATAAAACAGTATTTATGACCAAGTGGTCTTTATACACAGGTGGTCACCAAAGCAAGTTTTACTGTAATGAGAAATCAACAACATAAAAGGTTCACAAAACTTAGTTTAACTGTACTATTTTTTGTGGGTGGATCTAGGGGAACTCTGGGTTTTGTCTGTGCCCATTAGTCCATCTGGTTTAAGGTTTTGGTTATAGTTTTGTAATTGCTTACCGTTCACTTTATAAATGTTTGACATATGTTAGAGGACATGTATTGATTTGTGTATTGACTCATCCACTTTGTCCCTTATAACTATGAGACTCGAGCCATTTGTCCCCAGTAGAATTTATCCACTTTGTCCCCATTGGGATATATTCACTTCATCCCTAATAGGATATATCCACTTTGTGTCCAATGGTATATATCCACTTTGTCCTCAATAGGATATATCCACTTTGTCCCCAATATGATATATCCACTTTGTCCTCAATGGGATATATCCACTTTGTGCCCAATGGTATATATCCACTTTGTCCCCAATAGGATATATCCACTTCATCCCCAATGGTATATGTCCACTTTGTCCCCAATGGGTTATATCCACTATGTCCCCAATGGGATATATCCACTTTATGCCCAGTGGTATATATCCACTTTGTCCCCAATAGGATATATCCACTTTGTCCCCAATAGGATATATCCACTTTGTCCCCAATGGAATATATCCACTTTGTGTCCAATGGGATATATCCACTTTGTCCCCAATAGGATATATCTACTTTGTCCCCAATGGTATATATATCCACTTTTTCCCCATTGGTATATATCCACTTTGTCCCAAATGTTGCTACACTAAGACCTTGCCACTTTATAGTAAACAAGTATTCACAGTTCTCAACCATGTTTGTGTCTTTTGGCAAGATCAGCCTACATATTCTTCTTGATCCTCCTTCCACATTGGTAGATGGCTCTTGGATGTGAATTAGGACCTCTTTGGACTCTTGTTTCCCCAAGGGAATTCATTCCTTGGGTAAACTTTTACAAGGAAACTTTTAGAGGGGGTGGAAATGATTGGCTACAACAATGGAATCTGTTTCTTGTAAAGTAGCTGCTACTGATGTCAAAATATATGTAGTTTTACAAATGGTAAGATTCCGATTGTATCCAATAGGAAAAAAAAGCCAGAATCTACAAGAGAAATAAATATCTGTAATATATCACAATAAATATCTTTAATATATCACAGTTTAGTTTGTCCTTGGTCTGGTGGAACAGTTGTAATCATGTCGAACCGTTTATATTTTCTGTGACTTTAATACATCTCAGTATATAGTACATAAGGAATGCTATGGTATTTATGCATGTGTGTGTTAGTGTTTGGGAGTTTGTGTGTGAGGGTATATGTGTGTGAAGGGGATCTGCACATGTGTGGATGTTGGTGTATGTACTGATAGACATATAATACACCTCCGAGAATATAGAGGCTTGTGGTAGGCCAATGGTCTCTTCCCAGGTACAATGTAACCACTGACAGGAAGTGAAAGATTTCATGGTTTAGAGTATAATTCTTTAATCACTCAGCCACTCAGCCCCCCATAATCAGTCAAGAGCAGTGGTCAAAATTTGTGACACATCAGCTGTTGATGTCTCCAGGTAAATTATTCACGAGTCATAAAAAAATATGAAAAACAAAAAGATCATTTAATATGCCATATATGGTAAATTGGTAGATAACGGTGTGAAAAAGAAATTGTGACTCTTTTTCTTAAAACTGTGTTGTGTGTTGAAATAAAAAATTATCATAATATTTTTAATCAAAGGCAAATATCATATTAAGTCATCAGTTGTACACATAATATGATTTTACGATTTCTACTTCTTACTTATTGGAATACAATTTGATTGTTTGCAGTTCATGTACAAATAATTTGTCTTAATGTTCAGAAAATTTGATCAACGGAGCATTAATTTTGTCTGGACTTCCTATAATGCCGATATTATAGGAAAATCTAGTGGACGAAATATCTACCTCCGGCTACCGTAATTACTATAATTACGTTAAAAGTGGATTTATCTTCGTTTGCCTGGTCAGAGAAATAACAAAGGATATATACTCACATTGTCTGTCCATTAGAACTGGACGATGTTGTTGTCTGTTTGCGATGCCCAGTTGTCAAACTATAACCTCCCTGGATGATACTTTTGTCAAACTATGTTGATTTTTATTGATTTTGTTCAAGGGCGAGATACACAATAGATTTTATCCAGATTATTAATTTTTTTTGTAATTTATATACAAATTATTTCAGGATGGCAAACAAAATATGCTATGCTACATGTCCAAAATTACATGAAATGTTTGGCATTAACATGTACAGTCAAACTTGCATTAAAGGCCACCTCTGTATAAAGGGCACCTGCCCATTAAGGACATCCAAACATGACCTGTGTTAATGTGGTTATAATAAATAAACCTCTTTATAAAAGTCACCTATCTATAATGGTTACCGGTATTTTATTTTTTACTACTTTAAGTTCTTGACACCCGCCCCTATGAAGCAGATAGAATGATGTGTCCTTCTTGTGGTTCCTGTATCTCCACTGGCATTTATATGGGCCACCACGCTTGAACAACCTGACAAAGGAACCGCAAACTGCACATCCTAGAATCTTTTACCTCCATATCTTATGACATAGAAGGGGTGAAGGGGAAAGGTTCACGGAAATGAAAATTATCTCTGAAAATCTGGTTTGACCAGGGTTTGAACCAGGTTCTTGCCTGATGCAGAACTGGAATTCTACCAACTAAGCTATATACTGGCCAATATAGGTCATGATCTTGGGTAATCAATGATGCAGAGTTTTGTTTGTATTCACATGTAATAAATAGTGTTTTGATACGGACCTGCAATACATAATACTGGAGTTTGTATATCTTTATATCACCCATTGCCATAACTTATCTGTATAGCTCTCTTGCTAATGAATACATGTATACAGTTTAAACAAAGATCATGTATTAATTCTTGATTTCCAATCTGATTTGTTGCCTGTTTACATATAAAGCTGTTTTGATATCGACCTGCAATATATACTCCTGGAGTCCCTATATCTCCAATATCATTCATTCAAACAGTTCTACATCTTATCAGCTCAATACTTTTGCAAATATATTTGCTGTTCAAACAAATATCAGGCACTTAATTCTTGATTTCAGAGCTGGAATCTTGTTATTATATATATACACAACTGGCAGGACACAAAAACACAGGCCACTCTCGCTGTCTACTTATCTGTTTATCCACAGGATATCATGTTTTACACCATGTCCGAGATAAGGGAACCAATGCAATTATCATGTTTACCATTTTGATTTGAATGTAAATTTGGTTTAGTGACATTCTACACAAACTACATAAATACATGAAGTACCTATACCTGCTGTAGATTATACATTTTGTTGTTGATCAATTTGTTCATTTCTGATTTTGTTGTTGTTGGGGTTGGGGTGGGAGTGTATATTTTTTCATAACATTTCTAAAGAATTTTAATGGTTTTTTTTTTTTGGGGGGGGGGAGGGGGGTGTGAGTGTGTGGGGGAGATTGTTTTGAGTTTTGTTTGTTTGTTTTTGGCATATTACATGCACCATCCAATTGAAACCTTGACCTTGAATTATGACCTTGAAAATTAGTCTTTTCAATAGATGATGTCATGATTTCTTTTTGATACATTATGGAACTTCATGTTTGTTTAGTAGTTTGCTAGCAATCTGGATGTGAATTCCTTGGGAAACTTTTCCCTATTACAGTGGAACCTGTCACCTAAACTGCCAGTGAATAGTGGCCTCAGAAGACAGGTGGTCTTTCAAAAGAGGTTTTATCTAAAGAATTATTTAGTCTAGTGGTTTCCAGAATTTGGTCTCAAAAGACAGGTGGTAATTCATGAGAGTGGTCTTAAAAGACAGGTGGTCATTCATGAGAGTGGTCTCAAATGGCAGGTGGTCATTCATGAGTGGTCTCAAAAGACAGGTGGTCATTCATGAGTGGTCTTAAAAGACAGGTGGTCATTCATGAGTGGTCTCAAAAGACAGGTGGTCATTCATGAGTGGTCTTAAAAGACAGGTGGTCATTCATGAGAATGGTCTCAAGGTGGTCATTCATGAGTGGTCTCAAAAGACAGGTGGTTATTCATGAGTGGTCTTAAAAGACAGGTGTCATTCATGAGAGTGGTCTCAAAAGACAGGTGGTCATTCATGAGAGTGGTCTCAAAAGACAGTTGGTCATTCATGAGAGTGGTCTTAAAAGACAGGTGTCATTCATGAGAGTGGTCTCAAAAGACAGGTGGTCTTTTATGATAATGGTCTTTTAAGACAGGTTCCACTGTAGTTTAAGTTACAAATTTTACCTTAATATAAAACTCTGGATATTCAAGATGTTAATTTATTTGGATAACACACTAGATGAACAAATTATGAAGAATTTTTAAAATCGTTGCTCCCTATATAATTCATCACTGTAATACAAATCTATCGGAAATTTCTGTTGATTCTATTTACATTATTTAAGACAAATCATTTATAAAATAAATGAAGATTTTTTTTTTTCAAAAAGTCATTCATTCAAACATATGAAGCTTCGCAATTCTTCCCCACGATCCTCTTGTAATAAAAATCGTCTAAATATTTACACATTGTGATGATTTCTAATCGGTGCCCAGTTTAAAATGGAGCCACTCTAACTAGACCTGACTCCGTAAATTTATGATGATCAATTTCAGCTTCTCTAAAAATGTGCCCCTATTATTTTCCCGTGAAAATCTAGAATGTTAGAATCAGTTCGTTGAGAAATAGCTAATGCACTAGAACCTGCACATTAAGTCGCAAACTTAGTAATCTACTAACAGAATTTCTGTAACAAGCCATAATTGAATCCCTGAGTTATATCTTGAAGATCGAGGTAATTGATTGCGGTTAAGATGTCGGTACCATGACCACAGACAAACCAGCCAATCAAACCATAACTATGGCAACTGATGTATGATGTAACACCATCACCCACCCCCCACCACCACCCTCCCCCTTCTCCAGCTAGAAAAAAAAGTATATTCTTACATCAACATCGATTAATAATGGTAAAGATTGTACCAGAAAAAGATAAGACACCTCCAATTCCCATCAATATACTGTCTCCCCCTCCCCTCCCCCCCCCCCATTAAGAAGAAAAAAAAAGATCTAAACCACTTACCACTTGAATACAAGTTTTGTCTTATCAAAGTAATGACTGTTTTTAAAAACAAATATCATGTGCCATAATTATAAGTATGCAAAATTTAGTATCTCTTGGGGGCGAGTACTTAAAAGTTTTGTGAGTAAATGACTAACTCTTTATCTAAATATGGTATTGAAGTGGATAGATGGAAACAAGAAGTCCATTTTCACATTTCCACCTACGTTTTTTTTCTCTCATTATAAACCAAAGTTATATTTCACCTGCTGTTGCAAGGTCTATTACCCATGCAAAGCTGTTGCTTTTTTTAAATATTCAAATATTTCTGTATAATTAACAGAAATCCTAATTATTTATTCTTGGAGTTAACGAAGTACCAACAAATTATTTCCTGCGTTAGTTTAATTGATAACAGTTAAGCAGATCGTCTACACTCGAGCCTTTTTCCTCACTTACGCACCGTTTTACCGTTACTCAGATGGTGGCAAACACTAGGTTTCACAAACTGGAAGTAGTTGATTTGACTGGAGGCCAGGTTATATTTTCCCAAATTTCTTAATTGATAATGACTGTTTTTTCAATTAGGTAATCTACAGTATACAAAAATTCTTGAGTCCTTCAAATGAAACCTTTATCTCATCAACCCCTCTGGTCACATTTAGACTCACCCACATCAATAAATAGTATGGTCTACTGTCATAATTCAGGGTGAACAAGATAGTATTGGACGTAAAAAATTTTGTAAAATTTGAATTCTGAATCTTACACTTAGGAATCCTGACAATGGACTTTAAATGAGATAGATGAGTTTATTTGTGGCTATAGGGGTCAACGAGGAAAAAAACATAAAACTTGTCTTGAAACAGTCTCTGACATAAGTCTCTATTTGTGAAACTTCATAATTACCTGGTGAATCTTGCTCCTAAGTAGAGGATTACCCAAATACCTGGTGATCTTTGTTCCTTAGTGAGAACAGGGATTTTCCTAGGCCCTTTTTGAGTCTGGTAACAAGACCCATTCCCAAGGTGAAAATGGTTTTCATTTTCCCCCAAAGTGTGCAAAAATTCCCAATTTGGTATCTCAATGTAAAGAATACCAGTATAGTATTTTCAAACAAACTTCTAAAATTAATGAATTATGTTGTTCTTTTTTAGTTAAAATGCCCTACATTTTCCCCTATTTTGTGGACGCTGGACCCAGACTTTAGGTGGTAGGAAAATCCTTGGAGAATTTTTGTACTTACAAAACATCACCTTCTAACCTCAATTGTGGGCAATTCTTTGTTTCTGAAGCCCCATTATTACCTGACCCCAAAGTCACCAAATTTACTCACTACTCATGTGATTCTTCATCATCCAAAAATAAAATTTGTTCACACAAAAACTTGACAAAAATGAAATAAATTCTTTTACCTTAAGTATGGTACTCCAAGTTTTGAGTATGTACTCAAATATTTTTTGAATATATATATTAAAATTTTTTTTCGTCAAATGAGCAAGAGCTTTCATTATTTACACTTGTATGCCACTAATCTGTAAACGTGTCCAGTTGCAGCATAAAATGTGCATGTTTTTGCCAAAAAATCATGAAAAATTAATTGAGCTTAAGAACTAAGTAAATTTGGTGATTTTGGTCCTAGATAACCATTCTCTATGAATCTGGAGGAGATTTTACACCAGTCGAACCCAACCAACAACCCCAAAGAATTCAATGCACATTGCTTTTCATATTTTGAAGTGATATTATTAGGTTTAAAACCAGATGTTTCCACACCTGGACTGACTTAAAGCCAGGTATTGTTAAGATTTCCCGTTCAGCAATCGGTACACAAAATAGCGAGCATTACCACATAACCTGACCTCCCGAATCCTCGAACATTGTTGTGTTATGTTTCCGCTTAATGTAGCATGATGTATCTTGTGCCTACCAGATTACAGAAATGTTACTAACTCCCTGGAAAGTTTTGTGTCCTTCCGGAAAATGTAATGTTATGTAACAGTATTGGCATATCAAGGTGAATTGTTTTTGAACTTCTGAACACCTACACAAATCGTTCATGAACTACATGTACCAGAATAAAAACATGCCTGCACTACTTCTTCTCCTGGAAAACATTGATACCAATCTTTCATATTGACATGCGTGATTGACAGCCGCAACAGAAACAGATGTCATTGTCTCCGATTTCCAGAAAACCAAAATTCCTGTAGAAGAAATAATCCTGTTAAGGCATACATACTCTGTACTTGCGTAACCTCTGGGCTGTGTAAATGATAATTGTATTGACATTGCACATAGTTCCGACCAGTCTTATGCAAAATTGGTCCCACTTTTACAAGTACAATGTATCAAAATTGACCTTACTTTTACAAGCAGCATCACCAACAACACTTTTACAAGCATAAAAATTTACCTCACTTTTATAAGCATCAAAATTGACCCTATTTTTTTAAAGCATAAAAATTTACCGTACTTTTATACAAGCATCAATATCAAAAACACTTCTACAAGAGTCAAAATTGACCTCACTTTTGTAAGAATAAAAATCTACCAAACTTTTATAAGAATAGAAATTTACTTAACATTTACACAAAACCATTTTGATCTCACTTTCACAAGCATAAAAATCCACCCCTAATTTATAAGCATCAAAATCGAGTTTTTGTTTTGTTTTCTTTTTTTTTTTTCAAGCACCCCAACCAGTTGTTTTAGAAGTGGATTGGTCAGGAGAACAAATTAAGTAGGCAAAGGTGCATTAGAAAATTTTAGATCAGAGCCCGAAGTCACCAAATTTACTCAATACTCAAGCTCAACTTTTATTTTGTTATTTTGACTATATAATTGTTTATAAAACTTTTGGGTTTAACTAATAAGGAAACATTATAATTTTTCATCATTCACATATAAAATTTTGTGTTATACTTGTGATTTTTCTGTTAAAAATGAATAAATACATTGAGTATGGTGCTCAAAATTTGGATATGTACTAAAAACTTTTTTTGATATTTCTGAAATTTCCTTCATGTGATCAATAATTTTTATAATTATTTACAATTGTGTGTTGTCAAAACACAAATATTTATCCCATTACAGAATAACTTTTTCATGTTTTTACCTTACAATCATGAAAAGTTAATTGAGCTTGAGTAGTGAGTAAATTTGGTGACTTCGAGCTCAGGAAGCAAATCTTTTATTATTTTTGGCCGCAAAAGGATGTATTGTGTGTAAACCTTTGAGCATGTTAAACTTCTCATAAACTGAGTCTACTTTTCAGATTTGGTATGTACCTCTGGGCTCAACAATCATATTTGTCTGCTTGTGGAGTGACCGGTTCATTTTGAAGTCGGACAATTGAAACTTATATTTTTTAGTCAGCACCACTTACCCAATATAAAAAACCACAAAACTGCTCCAATTCCTAATTAGAACAAAGCTCATTAGTACATAGTTCAACTCGCGTTTCTTATCAGAAAAGTCTGTAAAGATGGTAATCTGAAACAGAACAAAAATATCTGCAATAATCTGGAAAGTGAAACACATTCATTGTTCAATTTTTTGAGCCAAATATTACTTTGGGGATTTTTATTTCATTTTTCAACATTTTTTATATTTTTTCAGAGTTGTTTTCATTTTTGTGTGCTCAATGTTTTTTGTTGCCATAATTTTGCCATCTTTTTTGAAAAAATTTTCACTGTTGTTTTTTATTGTTGTGTGATCAATTACTTTTGTTGCCATGGTTTTGTAGTCTTTTTCAGAATTTGTTCCTAAAAAGTGGAAACATTCAGGTTACACTTCATATACCAGTATCAATTAGCACCAAACGTCCTTGACCCATATCTCTTCCAATTTTTATAATTAAAAACATTTTGTTTCACAGAATTTTTTTTTTTTATAGAAACCAAATGCTTTTCAAATAATGATGCAATTTGGAGTATGGAATAAGAATTAAAACTTCAGTTTACAAAACTGAAATAAACTGTAGTATCATCAATATGATTAATGTAGAAATGTTTATGAGAAGTTTAGCGTCTTGACTCAGGAAGCCTCTAAAAAGTTACGATTCAATATATTCTTTATTTTGAAATTGATGCTAGGTATGTAAGTTTCTATTCTCTTTTTATACTTGTTCTTATGGGGAACATATCGGTACTTCTAAATATAAATCCATTTTCTTTTGAGAAGAAAAACAGAACAAACACTAAAACGAAAACTGAAATTGAAAAAAAAAAATCTGTGTTTTCATACAAATGAGTCATACGATACAGTAGAACCTTGCTATTAAGACCACCTGAATGACTCACTCAGAGTTGTCTTGAAACAACATCCTCACTTAAGAAATCACCTGACTAATCAGATCACTTTCTGTCAATCAGTAAGGTGGTCTTAATAGCGAGATTCCACTGTAACAGAGACTTGCCAACCTTGAAAATTTTCATGGGGGAGACTATAAATTTTAGTAAGAATCAACAATAGGAAAATAAAAAATTTTCATGTGTTTGTCTTGAAGAAATTATCAAAATATTATATAAATAATAGGGAGTCTCCCAATTTATGGGGCAGACTTGGCAAGTATGGACTAACGCTTCACTAATCAGATCACTTTGTGTCAGTCATTTAGGTGGTCTGTATAGCGAGGTTCCACTGTAATGCCACACTAATCAGATCACTTTCTGTCAGTCAGTTAGGTGGTCTTAGTAGCGAGGTTCCACTGTAACACCTCACTAATCAGATCACTTTCTGTCAGTCAGTTAGGTGGTCTTAGTAGTGAGGTTCCACTGTAACACCTCACTAATCAGATCACTTTCTGTCAGTCAGTTAGGTGGTCTTAGTAGTGAGGTTCCACTGTAACACCTCACTAATCAGGTCACTTTGAGTCAGTCAGTTAGGTGGTCTTAGTAGCGAGGTTCCACTGTAACACCACTAATCAGGTCACTTTGAGTCAGTCAGTTAGGTGGTCTTATTACCATGGTTATGCTGTAACACCACTAATCAGGTCACTTTGAGTCAGTCAGTTAGGTGGTCTTAATAGCAAGGTTCCACTGTAATACCTCACTAATCAGGTCACTTTGAGTCAGTCAGTTAGGTGGTCTTAATACTTAGGTTCCACTGTATTAAGTCTAAACTCTAAGTTAAGAGACCACCTCACTGATCAGGCCACTTTGAGTCAGTCAGTTAGGTGGTCTTAATACTGAGGTTCCATGTGGTCTTTAATACTGAGGTTCCACTGTATCAAGTCTAGACTCTTAGTTAAGAGACCACCTTGCTGATCAGGCCACTTTGAGTCAGTTGGTTAGATGGTCTTAATACTGAGGTTCCACTGTATTATATCAGTTTGGCAAGAACTTCATAATAATATCTATTAATGCAATTAAAGAATCTATTTGGACATCATCCATACAAGCTATTTACTTGTTTTTTAGTAATCAGATGATTGTTACATAAGTTGCCAGAAGTATGGTAAGAGTTATGTCCCCTCCAGAGAAAAATAAGAAAAACATCTTGAGATATTTTTAGAATTGATTCATTTCCTAGATGGTGCATGCTGTACGTCTTGTCAATCACATGCAAAGACAAAGACATACTTAAATAATTATCTTTTTAACTGTAAGCTGCACACATGGCAGATAAATGGAAAATGAGACATCATGTTAAAGTAATATATGAGTCGTCAGCGACGGAAAAGTTTTTGAAATTGTTTCATAAACACTAAACCGCTATGATACAGTTCAAAATATCTCCAAACACTAAATTACCTATATATCTATTGCAATTTAAACTCGTAAACTTAGTTTTTCGGACACGAAATAATCATTGTCTTGCAAGACAGCATTTCTCTTACGTAATTGGCCTATATGCAAGTGAACTCTGGGTCAAAGATTCAGAAAATCTTTATCGTGCTTGTACCGCCAGTGGATATCTCAGCAATATCGTTCTCGGCAAGATATCATACAGTAAAACTTACTTTAGTGACCACCTGTGGTGTATAAAGACCACCTGGTCATGAAAACTGTTTTTTGCTGTCTCCAGTTGTACCTTTTGTGTACAAATCAACCTCTATATAAAGTCCACCTCTCTATAAAAACTGGCTTTGTTGTGTCCCTAAGGGGGTCTTTATATACAAATGTCACTGTACATATATATATCAGTAATTATTTCGAATAACAATGCCGTGTTGTATTTTTAAAGTAAATATACAATCAGAGACATGTCTCTGATACAACACATAAAATAAAGGCCAGATGTAACATAGACCAAGTGTGTTATGGACTGAATGTGTGGCACTGAGAGTGGCCAAGATTTCCCTGAACCTTGCATGCTCAAATATTTGTTGACACTGAAGTGATGTCAGAAACATGTGGCCAGACTAAACTGGACTATAATTTGGCACGGAAACGACACAGACAACTATCCAGCGTCAAGCTTGATAGAAACAAAATGTAATTGGATTCAAGTAAAAGTGAAAATATTCAATAAAATGAATGTATATTTAGCCAGGACACTGCCTATCAGGTTTATTTACACTTACAGTTCATCTGTTTTTACACATAGAATTGGTAGAATATATGCCAAAGTTATATCAACTCAAAAAATAAGAACAATTATCATACCTTCACTGAATTTCTGTGAGATGTTTTAATATTCTTTCGATACTGAGAATTTTGACAGATTATCTTAACATGGACTGATAGATGAACACATCTCGCCATGTGCTTCCTTGACAAGTGGAAATCTTTGTAAAACTTTTCCGAAAGTTGATTAGCAATGGCCAGAATGATGGCAGATTCATAGGAATGGATACAACGGTCTAGTGTGAGGAACTTATTGTATTATACGCATGCATTTGTTCTTTTAACCACCCGGTGATCTCTTTGGGATGTCTACGAGATAAAATGTTGCATAAAATGTGCATGTAAAATTTTGCACCGACAACAGCTCATATTGCTTTAAAGTGACACTGAAACAAGATGTCATGGGAAAGTGACTTTGAAACAAGATGTCATGATTAAATGACATTGAAATAAGACATGAAAGTGACATTGAAACAAGATATCATGCAAAATTGACATTGAAATAAGACATCCTATGAAAGTGACATTGAAACAAGATATCATGAAGATGACATTGAAACAAGACATCATATGAAATTGACAACAATATGTCTTGAAATGAAACAAGACATTGAGTAAAAGTGATGTTAAAATAAAACATCATATGAAAGTGACATTGAAACAAGACGTTGAGTAAAAGTGACATTAAAATATTAAGTCATCAGATGAAAGTTTGTCTGTATTTGCCTGTCAGTTCATCCAGTCTGTTGTACTTCATAATTAACCTTTTATATGAGCTGGCGACTGAGAAAAGGGTCGTTACAACATAACCAGTGGTTTGCCAGAAACGGATAATGTAATATTTCATAACCAGTGATTTGCCAGAAACGGATAATGTAATATTTCATAACCAGTGATTTGCCAGAAACCGATAATGTAATATTTCATAACCAGTGATTTGCCAGAAACGGATAATGTAATATTTCATAACCAGTGATTTGCCAGAAACGGATGACATAATATTTCATAACCAGTGATTTCTTTTTTTCACACTAAGAACAGTTGCTCTTGCCTGTGGTCATTTTCATATTGTATCTTTTGAATCCACGTATGTTTAACTATCTGAAAACATGAAAATAACATTTTCCTATAAAATTGTCCAAAGGACCTTTTAAATTCTCAACCGATGACATTGTACCTTTGATATCATATTTATTCTTTTAGCACAAGGTTAATGGTTTGATTCCGAGTCAGATTCGAGACTTTTAAAAAACATCAGATTTGGATGAAATCATTCGTATGCAAGCAGGGAGGAGAATTTTCCTCCAGTTGGAGGAATTCCTATTATTTCAAAATTTTGCTCTAATGTTAAGTCTTTATTTCCCCCATCAAACCACTACAAATAAGCCATTTACCCCCCTTTTTCACCATTATGGAATTACATTCCTGTATGCTAGTTAACTTACAAAAATGTATAGCATTCCTTTTAGAATTTGGCTATGATAGGGGCATTTGTGTTTAGCAAGCACATGTCTTTGTTTTAATTGGCCATTTGGTATGACAATGGATAGCCACTGGTCACTGTACAGTGTATGTTTACTAGATTGGTCAGTTGTTGTTACATAACTGCTGTTGAAATTAGATTTTTTTTTTACCCAAGTCACCTTGCTTTATGATAATATCAATTACATCTTAAGTTGTTTGATAGAAGTATAAACAGGTCTGGCATTTTCACAAAACTTTTGGCACATCATCATAAGTGGCACTTGTAACTGATCAATTTGAACATATCAAAACAGCCTGTAGATGTCAGCAGCGGAGTCAGTCCCTTCATATCTGTAAATGTCAGATACAAACAGATAAACACACAATATCAGCACTGCTAAATTGTCAGTCTCACAGGCGATACACAAAAACCATCCATGAAAGTCGTCACTAACCAACACATATTAAGTATGTGCTACCGTTGTCAGTTTCATCACACTTTATGAGAAACTTAAAACTAACATTCTATTGTTTCTCGCAGGTAGCAGCCACAGGTGTTTCTCATTATTCATTGCTTTAACTCATCAACTCCTGTGCTCACATTTAGACTCACCCAAATTAACCCTGTGGTCACATTTAGACTCACCCAAATCAATAAATAGGATGGTCTACTGCCATAAAGTTAAAATTGCATGTAAATTTTTTTTTTAATTTTGAGTCTATTAAATAATATACCCCTGAATTTTAACAGTGGACTTAACCATTCTTTTAAATGGGCAAGTCCAAATGTGACTTCAGGGGTTGATGAGTTCAATATGTTTTGAATAAAATTAGTTGACCATTAATTTAGAACAAGTAACAAAGAATTTTGACTTGTTTTGTTTTTCCCCATCACATGACAGTTTTCAAGGTACAGTGGAACCTATCTTGGGGGGGACAACCCCACATGCAACCAAAATGTGGTCTCTCAAGACAGGTGGTGTCTCAAAATAGATTTTATTTACAGATATATTTCACCACATGGTTTTCAAAATGTGGTCTCAATAGGTAGGCGGTTCCTAATGACAGAGGTCTCTCAATACAGGTTCTAATATATATATATATAGTATTCATATCAGAAAAAGATATTGGTGTAAAAACCATGGCAACGATCTGGAAAAGATTTCTAACTCTCTGCAAGTAAAATAGCAAAACTTGCCAGAATGATCAGCTTAGGTTTAACAAGACAGGTTATGAGTGAGAAATATCACTGTTAACTTGTTCACCCCTAGTGACACATTTGGACTGGTCTAAGTCATTGATTTAAAGAAGAGTCCATTGTTTTTCAGGGGTTGATGAGTTAAGATCTGTTGCTCCATGCTCTTGATGGTGAAAGCCCAACATTCAACTAAGAAAAGTTACCGATACTCACAAATTTCTAGATTGTATCATTACATAAATGATTTTGTTCCCTTTGGGGCCTCCATGGCCGTATGGTTAGAGCACTGCACTTTGAACCATGAAGGGTCTCACTTCTGGTCCGTGCAGGTTTGAGCCCAGATGGAACCTAAGCTGATTTTGTGAAAATGTTTGCTAGTTTACCGTGCTTGCTGAAGACTTGGTGGTCTCCTCCCGGATACAATATAACCAGGGGCCCGTTTTATGAAAGGTCGTAAGTCCTAATTCCTAACTTTTAGTCCTAACTACCATGGCAACACATCACTGATTGGTCAGTCCCATGACAATAAGGACTAAGACTTAGGATTAAGAACTTATGACCTTTCGTAAAACGGGCCCCAGGTTCTCTCTGCCACCATTAAAACTGGCTGCCACCATATCAATGAAAAATTGTTGAGTATGGCATAAAGCACTTCAATTTTTTTTTTTTTACAAATTGTTCTGTTTGATATCAAATCAAAGATCAGGGGTCATATTGATTTTCCTCTGTCTCGTTGACTTTGTACAAAATTTGGGATTTCATCAAATCATTTCTTCTCTTAAATTTTTAAATCAAATTTGGTTTGTTGCACAATGAAATAGCTGATGATTTTTAGTATGGCCAACATTTTGCAATATTTGCCATAGTTATGGGACTTTAAAATATCTATATGACTTAGCTCTCAGGGGCTTGGTGTCTCTAAAAAACTTTTTTATCTATTTTTCTTATTATTATCATTTATTCAATTTTTGTTTGTTTATTTATTCAGCTTTTTTGTTTATTTATTTATTTATTTATTTATTTATTTATTTAATGAATTTTTGTTTGTTTTGTTTATTCCTTTTTTGGTTTTTTTATATTTTTTATTTATTTATTTATTTATTTATTTATTTATTGTTTTTGTTTTATGTAATATCATTTCAAAGTTTTAGATCTTTTACCACTTAAATACTCTCTAATACCATTTAATCTTCTCTCTCAAGTCTAAATCCGAGATTTGATCATTTGCGGCTTTCTAAGTCCGTCTTGATATTCACTGTGAGTATTTGTTAAATAGATCAGCAGATAATGGTTCCGTTTTGAGATAAACGATTGACATATGCAATCAGTATAGATCATGGTATTAAAAAAAAAAAAAGACTTAAAACATGCAAGGTCGTTACCCTTTGAAAGATTGGAAGGAAATGATATGCATTAAAAAAAAAAGTGCATTGTTCTATTCTCATGAAATTTTTAAAAAATTATTTATTTTGAGATATTTATACAAAAATTACCAAAAAGTTGGCTAGAAAGGGATTTATTAAATACTGGATAACATATGTTGCATAATACAACTTTTTCCATAGCAGAAAAAAATATATATACAATTCAGCTTTGTTTGAAACATATTTTAATACATTTTATCGGGTTTCAAAAAAAATTGTATTTGATTTCAAGTTTGCTAATCCAATTAAATTTCAGGATTAGCTGAAGATATATATAAAATTCTCTGACCTAAGTAATGCTCAGGTTTTATGGGGTTGTGTTCGGAGCTTTATAAAGAAATGGTCCAGAACTGTAGACAAAAAAAGCATCTCACGTAAAGTTCATATCTATGGGTGAGAAGGCAAAGGTCATGCAATTTTAGTTCAGTACACAACCGTTTTACATGGTAGATTTCTTGAATTACGATAATGATGATTTCAATGTCTACGATAATAATGATTTCAATGTCGTATAAATAACCAAAGTGCACAAAATAGATGGCACTGCCATATGCGCGAGTGGTATAACGATGATTTATTTTCTGCCAATTTAATCATCGGTAACCAAAGAAACAAAGATGAAAGCTCCTTCAAAATGACGAAGAAGAAAAGTAACAGATAATTTGCAAAACTAATGAACTGCAAAGAGTAATAAAACATGCTCGCATGTCAGACAGGCGCAATGATATACGATTGTTTACTAATTTCAGTGGTTTTGTCAATATAATTATATTCTCTCTTTTTTTTTCGTGTTTTCTTTTTTAGGGAGGGGGAGAGTTATTTTTTGTGTGTTATGATGAAATACATGTATGGTCGGAGAGTATATTTACAGTAAAACCTCTGAGTATTAACCAAATTTGCTCTGCTAGTTTTTTTTATGAAAATGAAATATCAAATGAGATATTAAAGATATATTAAAGATATTGACCTTATCTCGTCCAGATTTAACATTGGATTCTTTTAACCCATTCACCCCTAGAGACACATTTGGACTGGTCTTAGTCAATGATTTACAGCAGAGTCCATTGTTTTTCAGGGGTTGATGAGTTAATTTGTGGCAGGTTGGTGGTCTCTTCTCACGTACATTGTTACCGGGTTCTCGCCTGCCTCCACCACTAAAAAACTGATCACCACTATATGACTGGAAAATGGTGGAGTGTCACATAAAACAAAATTCCAATGCATATCTGTGTGTACACTCGCGAGTGTTACTTTCACAGAGTTTCCAATGTTTACGTTGTTCACAATGGTGAATTGTCAACTTACAAGGAAATCAAGAAGTTAGAATCGTGAATTCCAGTTTATTGTTGCAGTTATTTGCTTAATTTGGCTCGATTTAACAAGCGGCTTGACTACTTAGAGCCCTTGCCACTGGTCCCTGAGAGAGAGAGAGAAAAAATAGAGAGAGAGAGAGATAAAGAGAGAGAGAGAGATGTATAGCTAGTGTGTGTGTTTATGTCCATGCTTGAGAAGTCCATATTTCCAAAGGCTTTATGTGCCACTACATTTGTACAATCTGATGAATGTAATCAAACTGCACGTCCTAGACCATTTGCCATCCATCTAGGCATAGAGCTGTGCGGACAGGAGATGGAATCTCACCTCGGAAAATCTGGCATGACTGGGGATTGAACCAAGGACCTTCATCTTGAAGATCTGGTGCTGTGACAACTGAGTTATTCCGTCCACTCTCTGCCACAGTTAGATCAACATTACTTGTCGATCATGTTGATGAGCAGATGATGTGTCTGTGAGGATATTTGTCTGGGCATTCCTCCGACAAATAATTACCATTGGCTATCTGTAATTAGGGAAGATATTATTACTAATTAGTCTGTTATTATTATGTCTAGACATTTGAGTACTGTACTTTATTTTCATTCAGTCAGACATGGAAATGCCATTCTTGTTTTCCTATGTAGGTAAAGAGGATGGTTGCATGTATGTTAATTTTTTTTTTTTATCAACATTGTCCAAATACTTATTTTGATTGTATCTATTCATTTGAATTTAACTGATGATGCATGATGGGTATGGCCGGTCAACAGGGGACGCTTACTCCTCCATGACACCTGATCTCATCTCTGGATTTTCAGAGTTCTGTTAGTCCAATTTTCCCCTGATTTATATGTAGTTTCCAGAACCTTCTTTCAATTAATACTTTGGCATCTCTGATTTTTATATCTATGTCTAAGTCATTGACAAAATTTTTTTTAAGTGCTATACAGGGAATTTCATAGACATGAATGACACTACTGCAATATTGAAAACATATTCTCTAGCACCACCCAGCAGGTAAGAAATTCAAGGCAGACAACTCTTGTCACTATAAATGTCATAGATTGAAATTTTCTTAGGCATGGCCAAAAAAACCCAACATTGTTACAGGTACATACAGTTTATATATATATGTCTGTGTAAAACTAGGATTTCATCCTGAAATCTCAACCTACAATGATCTCTTTATGAACATCAAAAAAAAAAAATCCAAAAACCTAACGTAAAGATAGGTTACAGTATTGGCATTTGCTGGTGTTTTGGTAGAAAACTGAGAACAAACAACATCAGTTTTTATGAAAACATCTTTGTTTAAACAAGTGGAAATGTTTTTATTAGACTTAACTTGTCAAAACATTGTATAGAATCTCCTTATTTATAAAGCTATTAACAGATTTTATTCAATTTGTCTGTTATACCTGTACATGTATACTATTTTCCATTATGAGATTAAAACAATAATCTGAAATACATTAATAACTATATCATCGAACAGAACAGATACAGTTCTACTCTGCTCTGTGTGTCTCTGTTTGTGGGTAGGTTGGTGGGTGGTTGTCTGTAGGTGTGTGTGTGTATGTGATTGTAGATATGTGTGTAGGTGTCGGTAGATGTTGGTGTAGGTTGTGTGTGTGTGTGTGTGTGTTTGTGTGTGTGTGTGAGTGTGGATGTATGTGTATATGTGAGTGTGTATATGTACAATGTAGTTATGGGTGTCTGTAGATGTTGATGTATGGTGTGTGTGTAGGTGTCTCTATGTGTGTAAGTATGTATGTGTGTTATATGTTTGTTGATGTCTGTATATGTGTATATATGTGTTAATGGTTTTAGTATATGTATGTAGTTGTGGTGATGTGTGTGTAGGTGTATGTGTGATATGTGTGTGTGTGTGTGTGTGTGTGTGTAGGTGTGTATGGTCAATATATGTATGAAGTTGTGATGTGTGTGTATGGTGTCTGTATTTGTGATGTGTGTTTGTTGGTGTCAATTTGTGGTGATGTGTATGTATGGTATCTGTATGTGTGGTGTGTGTTTAGATATCAGTATATGTATGAAGTTGTGGTAATGTGCATGTATGGTGTCTGTATATGTGATGTGTGTAGATGTCGAGTTGTGATGATGTGTGTGTATGGTGTCTGTATATGTGATGTGTGTGTAGATGTCAAGTTGTGATGATGTGTGTATGGTGTCTATGTGTGTGTAGGTGTGGAGTTGTGGTGATGTGTGTATGTAGTTGTGGTGATGTGTGTATGTAGTTGTGGTGATGTGTGTATGTAGTTGTGGTGATGTGTGTATGTAGTTGTGGTGATATGTGTATGTAGTTGTGGTGAAGTGTGTACATGTATGTACTTGTGGTGATGTGTGTATGTAGTTGTGGTGATGTGTGTATGTAGTTGTGGTGATGTGTGTATGTAGTTGTGGTAATGTGTATATGTAGTTGTGGTGATATGTGTGTATATGGTGATGTCAGAAGTTATATGTATCTTTTATTTACTTATCTATATCATAGTTGATATTTGCAGCCTACATAAATTGTTGATGTCAGCATTATGCATGTACTAACAGTACATCTGTCCTTTTTATTGATAATATTCTCTTTTTTGTCATAATTTCTGGGAGTAAATGTTTCAAAAGAATTATACGGTAAAGCTGTGTATGTGTACTAGATTTATATATAACCAGCGTATCAGACAACACATTTATTCCCGTCAAAAGACACTTGTCATCGCCATGCGGCTGTTGCCAACTTCCTAATCTAGAACCCATCTGTTAGCGCTCTTACTTACAATAATACTGATTTTGACTGAAATATAGTACAAGAAGGAAGTCCACACTAAAATTATGTTACATTTAGCAGCATTGATAATGTTGTTTATTTTTGTTTTACTGGCATTTTACGATACACACCACCATTTTCATTTCCCAGAATTCAAAGTGTGTTTGTATGCTTGTTCATTTGCAACAGTTTCGTTTCCCTCAAATGAATTGAAATTTTTTTCAATCAGATTTCAACCAAATTTGGTTTGATGCATTGTATCTATAAAGTCTACAATGAGTTAACTCAAATAATTCAATCGTTATATTCCGTTCATTTAACAATCACTTCATTAATGCATGAATGTATACACACTCCGTATGCATCGGACTGGAAATTACTTGCTGTTGCACTTTGGGATTTGTATACAGTATTACAGCTGGTAGGGTAAAATAGGAACTCATAGTTGATGTAAATAAAGCTGTCCTACTTTTGAAATGATGTAATATAGAAAAAAGTATCCAATTGTAAGCGCTGTCAGCATTTGTTCGATGTAAAAAAACTTGACGGCAGCGTGAAGACGAAAGGCTACCCATGTTTCGATTTTCACTGAATATGCCTATTGCACATATTCAAAGGAATATATATATATATGATGCTGTGATTGGTTCTCTGTGTCAGAGAACAACTGATGCAATAAAGAATCCAAGCCCTGGAAAGATGGCTAGAATCGGAAATGGTGCGGGCTTGAATTTTTTGAGTTAAGAACAAGTTAGATTATGGTCAAGATTTGCCAATATTTGTCAGAATAATGGGACGTTACAATCTCCATAATTTAAATGGCTCAGTTCATAGTTCATAGTTCATCAAACATTGTTTGTCCACTTTAGCCAGTAGTTTGTACTGAAAATCATAATTATGTTTTTAAATTTTTATGATAAATTTCAATAAACTGATATATTGAACCTGGGTTGTTGTATTGTTGTGTATCGTCCTACTCTCCTAAGAATCATTCTCTTATATGGAGACGTCACCAATACCGGTGAAGGGCTTCAAAGTTTGACCTATGCTCGGCACTTACAGCCATTGAGCAGTGAGGATTCTTTAATGTGCCGACACCTACTGTGACATGGGACCTCGGTTTTTACTGTCTCATCTGAAGGACAGGAAAAGCCATGTTGAACCTGGGTTGATTCAGAATTTACTTTCTACGAACGATGGACTTAACCATTCATTGAAATGGGCAGATCCAAATGTGACTTCAGGGGTTGATGAGTTACTGATGCTTTCCCATCGGGAGAAAAATGAAATTGATCACTATCGGAATTGGTTTGCATTCTAAAGTCAAATTCTCCGATATCATGCCTACCACCAATAACTGGACTTATCAGTTTTGATTTTTGTATTCTGTTAAAATGGGAAGAAAATTTTATTCATAATGACAAGGGAGGTTGATTCATATCATAGTATCTTCTATATCTTGGAAAATATGTTTTGAATTAAGTAATGATTGATAACAATTTTGACGAGATGAATCTCGTTGATAATACAATGTGATCACGAAATCAGATAAGAATTATTACTTTTACATTAGACTGAATCCAATCTTTGTATCGTTGACATATCAGGTTTTTACAATGCTCTTTGCCGTGTATGCCTAATTAATTGATGTTAGATTGGAAAACAATACAAGATATTAGATTTCAGATTTGGGAAAGGATGAACATGATACGATATGATAGGTTCTACAAATTGCCTTGACATATGTTTAGCTCACCTGTCCTAAAGGGCCAAGTGGGCTATTGCTAGTGCCCAATGCCTGATCATTAACTTTTCCATTTTAACAACTTATTATCAAGGATATAAAAAATCTCAGATACCAAAGTATAAATCTTTAGGGTGTCCAAGGACATGGGTACAAATCTGGTAAAAAAATGGACAAACATGGACCTCTTAAAATCAAGAGGTGGCATCAGGTGCATTGGAGGAATAAGCATCCCCTGTCACTGGACAGACTTCAACCATACCTGCCAACCTCTGAAACCTTCAGTGAGGGAGATCTCCCCCTCAGCTATGACAGTAGATAAGGTGACAAGTGGAAACGATTACAGTAAAACTTGCTTTTGTGACCACCTGTATATAAAGACCACCTTGTCATAAAGACTGTTTTTTGCTGTCCCCAATAGTAAAATTTTGTGTACAAATCAACATCTATATAAAGCTCACCTCCCTATAAAGACTGGTTTTGTTGTGTCCATAAGAGGGTCTTTATATATACAAGTTTCATGTTAAATGTTGTTATTCTTTATCACCTGAAATTTTTTAAAACACATCCAGGTGAAGAAAGGATTCACAAGACTCCATCCGGCTAGTGTGTGAATTGGACTACAGACCCTTTCATGATTACTTCATTCCTACTAATCTCACCTGCACACTTCCGAGTGCCATCGAGAAGTTTCGTATCCAACACAAATCATATCCATTTAGGAATGAATTACAAAGTCAAATGTCTGACACATCGCTCTTCATGTGCTTTTTTTTTTATGTCATTCGATTGTGACATCATAAGGACGTAAATGTTTGACGGGCCATTTAATTGTGACGTCATAATGAAAAAGTTTGCCAAAAGGAGCTGTGTCTGGCATTTGGTGATAGCTCAAATGACCTTTCTCTGTATGCGTGAAGAATTCTTGTTTGAACATAAACAAACAAACAATGATTGTTTAATTGCTTAGATATCACACGAAATTCTGTAGCCTTTATCCACATAATTACCTAAGCAACAACCCCCAGCTTAGGAGTATAACTTACGAACGTGCAGAGATACATGTATTTTATTACCTACAAACACTTGGATACATTGCAGCTTTGATGAAAACGTCAGTTTATTTCCTAGTTGAAGATTTTTGTTTCATATGCCTGTTGCCGATATTTCTGCTAATGACTTTGCACTACTAACGAATTATGTTCAAGTGAGTGAACTGACAAAATTATGTTTGTGAAAAAGTAAACGAGATAAAGTATAGGTTTTATTAGATTTATTTTTTTTAAATTTTGACTCATATTATCGTCCAGAAATATATAATTTTAGTTTGCCAATCTAACATGTGACTGATGAAATGTGAATTTAGGCTAACAGATGTATCATTAATCATATTGTAAACGATCCTTAAACAGGAAGATGTCAAATTCATAGGCTTATGGTGATCTATTAGTAGAGTGCTCGATTTGCAAGTCGGGTGGGTGGGTTGGGTGTCTTGGTGTTGATTCACTGTCTTAGGTCATACTTAAGACTAGAAAAATATCTCGGCAGAAGAAATGAATATCTTGGGTCCCTTGGATGAGTGCTGCCACCATGTGTCTAACTCATTCACCCCGAAAGACACATTTGGACTGGCCTAAATAATTGATTTACAGAAGAGTCCATTGTTTTGGGGGATTGATGAATTAACATTAAAGGATGCTCCTTGCAATGGCATCAGTCCGTAGCTTGGGTCATTACTTATGGCACCTCACAAAAAATAAGTGACATCAGATAACTGAAAAAATTAAACAAAACAAAACTAAACAAAAATATGACAACAGCAAAACCTTGCTTAGGAGACCACCTCGCTTAGGAGACCACCTCGCTTAGGAGACCACCTCGCTTAAGAGACCACCTCATTTAGGAGACCATCTCACTTAGGAGACCACCTCACATTTCAGACCACAAGTTTTCAATCACTTGATAAATAATAATTACAGAACTTCACTTTAAAGACCACTCTTTGAGTCAGTCGGTTAGGTGGTGTTATTAGCAAGGTTCCACTGTACTTTAAGCTGTTACTATTTTTTTTTTTACTATTTGAGGCAGGTAGAGATGTCTAGGGTATATATCTGTGTGTTTCTTGAGTGTTTCGTATTTCCAGTGACTTTCAAAAGTGTCACTACACTTGTACAACCTGACCAAAAAGGAATCAAATTGAACAACCTAGAACCTTTTAACATCCACACAGACATGGAGGTGGAGGCCATGAGAAGGGGTCAGTGCAAACAGGGCTTGGTACCATAAAACTTAGGAATTTACGAAAGTTTGTGAATATTCTTAAATTGGTCTGCTTAGCAAATTAGATTTTAGAATTAGTCAGCTTTGAGTAAAAATTTTAAACTTCGTAATTCTTAAATTTTATATGGTGCCAGATTCTCAATATAAAAACCTGGCACGATCAGGGATCAAACCACAGACCTTTATGTTAAAGATCTAAGCACTCTACCGACTAAACTACACTGTCCACTTAAATAAAAAATCCAATTTTTTTTATTTTTTTTTTGATAAACATGTTTTTAATTGTACATAACACAAACCAGAGCTTATATTTTTATTATTGCCATAGAAACTAGACGACCGCTTCGCCAGAAAAATTTTATTATGACAGAATGGTTCCAGCACTTATGGTATTGTTTTAAACCGAGTACTCTCTTCATACTACAAAGCCTCAAAGACTGAGGTATCATAAAAGTCAAAATCAAACGAGTTTCGTAAACCAATAACGATATGACTTTATTATCATTGTCTAAACAATTACCAAAAGGGGGCCTTCGGGTGCAGTCTCCATCATACGGAGCCATGATGTTTGATCAAATAATTTCTGGCGAAATTGAAGTCAGTATTGTATTATAACATCAGCAATATGGAATTTATTAGTCTTTGAAATCATGGATGTTTAAGCAAAAAAAAAAAAAAAAACAGCCGAGATACATGTAATTTGAATTTGTCAGCTTGCCAAGTTCATTGCAGAGATAAAGAATCGGAGAAATTCTGTGAGATTCACACTGTCATTAGTTTACCATTAGCATTGTGGTCATGCTGTTATTAAATATTGATTGTCGGGTCGCTAGTGTGTCAAGGTCATATGATACTTAAAAATAGGAAGTGAACTTTGTGTGACCTTAAAGATATCTAGATCACACTCTCGCTTTAGAATTTATCACTAAAATCCTCATTATTCAGTGCTAAGAACAATAGGTGTGTAAAAAAAAAAAAGGAAATAAAAACTGTGATGTATTGTATTGAGACATGAGTAAAATTGAAAGCTTTGCTTTAAACTGGGGTTATACGTGTTGAATATACTGTAGAAACAGAAAATTTCGTTGTGATTTTAATTTCGTTCATTTCATTGTTTTCGTTTATCAACGGAATTAAAACCATGACGAAATTTTATATAAATCATACCTAGTAATACTTTAAGTATCCTTTATAAATGTGGTTTACTTCAACGAAATTTAATGTCAACAAATTTGTTTTATTTTTAAAACAACGAAATTTTAACCCCACAAAATTTTCTGATTCTGCAGTGTGACTAAATATACGACTATAATCATACAGAATCTCGGAAACTAAAACTCTGTGATTCTCCGTTACCATTCATTCAAGTCTCAATGTTTTAAATGAAACCATTAAAACAAAATTAATAAATTAAATATTTCCAACACACAAAACCTTTTGTGATGGAGGTACAGTGTTACAACACGGGATATATCAAATAACTCTCATTGAATTGGCATCAGGCCCAATCACAGGTCAAAATTTGTGATACCGTGGAACCTGTCTTAAGAGACCATCCCATCTGCCACTGAAATGCGGTCTCCTTAGACAAGTGGTCTCTCAAAAGAGGTTTTAATTACAGGATTATCTAACCAAGTGGTTTTCAGAATGTGGTCTCATAAGACAGGTGGTCTCTCACAAGAATGGTCTTCCTCTCCTGAAGCTGCAGCATGGTGACTTGCCCCATCTAAGTAAAAAGTAAAAGTGACAAAAACCAAAATTTAACAATATCCTTCTCATAAAAATGATAAATTGTTTTGATATGGAGCATTAAAAAGAAAAGTAAATAAATGAAACAAATTTTAGTATATGTGATGTACAGTAAAACCTGCTTTAGCGACCACCTGTGTATAAAGACCACCATTTTTTGCTGTCCCCAATAGTACCATATTTGTACAAATCAACCTCTATATAAAGACCACCTTCCTATAAAGCTCCCTAAGGGGGTCTTTATATACAAGTTTCACTTTATACAAAATGCAGGTGAAATACATATAAGAATCAGTTTCCAGACATCCAGAAGAGAAACATACATGTTTATCTGGTATATTTCCTAGTCAAAAAATGTATCAAGACATCAGTTTCATAGCATCTGTTGTTCAAGATGTGTCTACCGAAACAAAACGAAGGTGTGCCTCTTGAAAGTTTTTTGAAAAATTTTAATTGCCATGTTCTGCGTAGTCATGTCATAAATAAGTGATATTGTGACAGAAAATGGCGGAGAATGTTATGTTACCATAATTTTTGTTTTAGCTGTTGATGTTTTATGTTTTTAACATGTGCGAAACACTGTGTTTTAACTGATTTGTACATGTTTTAAATAAGTCTATGATCACAGAGGGGTAGAGGGAAAACTAATTCCTACATCGTTTATTGCTAGTAAAATGTGAAATGATAATTTAACAACCCATGTTTAAACAATATAAGTCACTTTCATATTTATGGATGTCAAATAATTAATTTCGATATTTTCGATAACTTTTTTCCAATCGTCTGTACAAATCAGCTTGTAAATTTTTATTTTATACATCATTTATAATATGTATGGTAAATTCTATTTATTTGTCTTATTGTAACTGAGCTCACAGAATTTTTCCAAGAGCCATTTTTGGGTTTGGTTATGAGCTTAAAGAAGTTTCCAAGAGCCATTGTTGGGATCTGGTTACAGGACACATTTACAATCTAATATATTGTAAACTTGGCCAAAATGTCCTAATTTTCTGTTACAAAATTCCCAATCTTGTCATTGTTGGTCTTGTTTTAGATATTTTTAGGGTCAAAAGTAATGGAGTGACTTTTTATAAACTTACTAACCCCTGAAACCACATTTAGACTAACCCATTTACATTGATGGAAAAGTCCACTGTCAATTCTGGGGTATGTGAGTCAAAAACCAAAATTTACAGTGACTGAACTTTTAATAACAACTCAATTATCCCTGTTTTGTGAAAATGGACCATACTGTTAATTGATATTGGTGAGTCTAAATATTATTTCAGGGGTTGATGAGTTAATTTTAAAGTAACTAAAATTTGTGGCAGAATTTCAACCTATGAAATGTTTAACAATGTTGAATTCCTTTTGAGAAAATAATCATGAATGATAATTAATTTCTTAATTTTTTTTATTTCCAAAATTACACATAGAAATTCCTAATTTCACAAAACTCTAGACCCATTTAAAAAAAAATAGTAGGAAAACCCCTGGTTTATTATTTTATTGTACTTAATTGGGTATTAGCTGTGTTTACAAAAACCAAAATATTTCGATTTTTTTTTCTACTTCTACTACTTGTACTTGATGAACAATAACAAAAAAGAGCTATACAACGGCATAAAAAATCTTATATTCCTATATATTTTTTTAAAAATAAGGTCAGGTTCAGTGTGATATGCATATACAAATAGTAAGGTTGAATTAATCAATTGCAAGTGAATAATTGCCAAATTAAGTTTTCTCAAGCAATTTTCACAAAATATATAGGAATTTAAGAATTTTAATTCCTGTGTTTATTTTATTTTTTTTATTTATTTTTTTTTTTTTTTGTATATCAAACTAAGTAGTAAAAAATTTTTGGAGAAACCCACAGCTGATATCCCTTTAATTTTGTTGTTGTTTTTATATGTAAATAAAAAAGTCTAGCCAAACAAACAACACATTACACTATATAAAGAATCACCATTAACATATGTATCCAATATCTGTATTTTGATTTCAGACGGTGAAAGATAAATGAGCTATTTAGACAAACATATTCTGGGGAAAAAAAAACCAAAGCGCAAATGGAATTTATACATCGCAGATACAAAATATTAGCTGCCATGTGGAAGGAATAATGTTTTGATAAAATTTACTATAGATAATTATAACTGTCCTTGTCTTTTTTATTTTTTTTTATTTTTTTTATTTTTTTTTTTTTTTGATAATTTTTTTTTTTGTTCATTAGTGTTTTATGCCACACTCAACAATTTTTCAGTTAGATGGTGGCAGCCAGCGTTCAGTGGCAAGGAAATCTGGTTACAATGTACCTGGGAAGATAACTTGGAAACTTTCTCACAAAATCAGTTTAGAGTCCAGCTGGACTTGAACCTGTGGTGACAAAAGGTAGAGAATTAGAGAATTCATGGATTAAAGTGAGATACTAAAACACCACTTAGCCACAGAGGCTCTGATTTTCTTTGACAAATTTTATTGTGAGAAGAATAGCGATTTTAAATTGAAAAAAAATAGAATTTGACATAGAAGTACACCATGTAAGCCATTGACTGGTGGTCCCTCAAGACAGGTGGCCTTTCAAAAAAAATTTATAGAGAGGATTGTATAAATGAAAAAAAGGGTTTACTGTGCTATAAGGAACAATGACTTATTGGGAGTTATCTCCCTCTAATTTTTAAGATTGCAGTACAATGTATTGAAAATATTGTGTCAATGATAGATGATACATTTCCATATTTCACTCAATATCATGTGATACATTGATGCCAAAAAAATAAAATTAACATTCTGAAAGTATTGAAAATCAATACATGTATGTCCTCTACCTGTGGTCAGCAATAACAAAACTTTGTCCAAAACCTTGACTGGACAGTCTGACAGACAGGTGGACGGATGCTGACAAAACATATATAGCCCCAATCCCTTCCCCCCTCCTACTTTGACCAGTAGGGACTGACTTAAAACAAAACATTTTTCTGGCGACAAATACAGTCGATCCCACTTATATTGAACCCTGCTACATTGAAATCCAGCTTTAATTGATGCAATATTGATTCTCCGGCCAAATAAAGTTATTACCATTATAACTTTTTTTGGTTTTTTTTGTTGTTTTTTTTTTTGAAAATCCTGTTAATTTGAAAGAAAAATTTATTTCCCTTTGATTTTTATAAATCTGAGTTTGACTTTATGTTTTATCCATTTTCCCACATTTGGTTCCACCTTTGGTTATCGTTACAATATAGAGATTTACTCTGTACTCGGATAAGTGTGTCAATTACAAAACACTGAAAAAAATAATAAACCAAGAGTGACATGAAGCAGTAACTGAAGTAACATGTAAAAACACATTTATACAGTTAAAAAAAATGAAACTCGGCAAAACCTGACGTAAAAATACATTTATACAGTAAAAAAAACCTGAAACTTTTCAAAACCTGTGGTAGAAACACATTTATACAGTAAAAAAAGACGAAACTCTGGCAAAACTTTGTGGTACATGTAGAAACACATTGATACAGTAAAAAAAAAAAACTGGCAAAACTTGTGGTAGAAGCACATAAAAAAAAAATTTTTTGCCCTACTAAAACAGAAAGTTCAACAAAACCCTGTATCACATGGTTCTTATTAGCGGAAGAGAGACGACTTAATTGATTATAAGAAAAATAAATCATAAGAATGAATCAATTGCAAAATCAGTCGTAATGTTATTAAAGTCAGAAGGCATTTCTCGTTGAAGAAATAATGAGGAAACTTCAAGGGCAAAGATATCATAATTCTGTGATGTAAATTTAATTTTCTGTAAAGTAAATTTATTTATATTCATGTAAATTAATTTAAGTATAAAATAAGAAGCCAAGAAATTGATTGGATTACTTTAATAAGCAAAGTAGGTCATTTAGTTTCTTATATGTTTTATAACAAACTTACTTGCTGTTTTTATTGATCGATTTATTCAATCATCCATTCACTCATTCATTGTTTATTTATTTATATATATATATATATATACAGTAAAACCTGCTATAGTGGCCACCTCTATATAAGGATTACCTGTCTATAAAGGCCAGTATTTTCAAGTCCCTTGACTGCATACTTCAACTAAATTGAACCTGTGATAAGGGTCACCTGCACATAAAGGTCAATATTTTCTGGTCCCTTGGGTGACCCCTATATACAGGTTTCACTGTATATCTATATACTGATACATTGGTTTATTATGTCTCCCAAAGTTTAGGAGACATGTTACATTTGCTCTGTTTCTTCTTCTTTTTCCTCTTCTTCTTCTTCCTCCTCCTCCTCTTCTTCTTCTTTCTTTCAGTGATGAATTTGTCCACAGGTTTTCTCAGGGGTTGATGAGTTAATATATATATCAATGATTTTGGCAGAGTTATGGCCCTTGAATTTTTTCACTATTTTTAGAAGATACTATATTGTATCAGTATTGCTCTATGAAAATGTTGTTTTTTTTTGTTTGTTTTTGTTTTTTGTAGGCAATAAAATCAAGCACTTTTTAAGCACTCAATAAAGTCTGTTTGTGTGTAAACAAACGGAATCTCCATTTAATACCTAAAAAACACTTTTGTGCTAATTACGTATATTAGTTTGAAGTAATAGTTTATTGCGTCAAGTTCAAACACAATTTACTTGACTTCATTTTCTGCCACAAACTGTAGTGCGTAGGGTATCGCTATTAACCTGAATTCTTTGAAAACATTCAAGTTATTATGATACATCATATCTCCATGACCGAAGGACGTAAAACATTGTTTTTGACAAGTGGCTCTTGAAAGTATACAGAGAAATATTTTCTTTCATTGTCTCGTTCTCTTGAAGTTAATATTGTGTAAAGGTTTAGCTGAACTTTACGTTTTGATTTTTTTTCTCAAATACATACTGTACTCATAATTGTTCCATTAACCAAAAGTAAATTCAGTTATACTTCTATATGTACATGTATATATTTTTTACAAGGACTACAATGTGACTCTAATGTATGGAAGCTTAATAGGGCCATATTAGTGCAGTTCATGAATTTTTCAATGAAAAATTACAAATTAGTTTTAATTGTTAATTGATATCAATAAATTATACAATTTGTATTAACAAATTAATATTAATATTAACAAATTGATAATTTATATTATCAAATTAATAATTTGTAATAACATCTGTATTATCTGTTTTAAAAATCAATAGATGTCAGTGATGTGGCCCTAATGAGAGTCTGTAGAAACCAACTCTGGTCTCTGTGTGCTCCCTCTAATATTCTCGGAATGCAATGTATTATTTTCAAAATGATGGTGAGAGCTATGGATCAACAATAGGAATGACCTATAGCAATCAATGTTCTATCTAACTACAGTGGTAGAGCAGGATATGTATGGCACAATGATAGAACAGTTAATAGTGGTACAGTGGTAGAG
The DNA here is from genome assembly GCA_030159075.1 of Atrina japonica. NCBI lineage: Eukaryota > Metazoa > Mollusca > Bivalvia > Pterioida > Pinnidae > Atrina > Atrina japonica. The sequence continues at coordinate 324,111 of BROG01000139.1, read as the reverse complement.
CAAGATATAGTGGCACAGTGTAGATCAGTTTACTATGGAACTGTGGTAGAGCAGTTAATAGTGGCACAGTGGTAAAATAGTTTAGTGGCATAGTGGTAGAGCAGTTTATAGTGGCACAGTGGTAGAGCAGGGTATAGTGGCACAGTGTAAATTAGTTTACTATGGCACAGTGGTAGAGCAGTTAATAGTGGCACAGTGGTAGAACAGTTTTATAGAGGCACAGTGGTACAGCAGTTTAAAATTGCATAGTTGCAGAATAGTTAATAGTGGCAGAGCAGGGTATAGTGGCACAGTGTAAATTAGTTTACTGTGGCACAGTGGTAGAGCAGTTAATAGTGGCACAGTGACAGAACAGTAAATAATAGCACAGTGCAAATCAGTTTAATATGGCACAATGGAAGAATAATTAATAGTGGCACAGTGGTAGAGCAGGATATAGTGGCACAGTGTAGATAAGTTTAATATGGCACAGTGATAGAGCAGTTTATAGTGGCACAGTTATAGAGCAGGATATAGTGGCACATTGGTAGAGCAGGTAGCAGTGGTAGAGCAGGTAGCAGTGGTAGAACTTGTGATAGTGGCACAGCCATAGAGTAGTTAACAGTGGCATAGTGGTATAGCATATTATGATAAGATAGGAAAAAACAATAATGATTATTTTTGTCCACTACAGACATCTCTCAATTGAATAGTGGTAGAACGTATGCCTTGAATGTTCTTGCCTTATTACGTCAAACAAATGTACCTAATTCAGATTAGGAGTCATTTGAACATGTCAATCTGTCCACACTGTCATGTGAATTCATGTCAATCTGTCCACATTGTCATGTGAAGTCATGTCAATCTGTCCACACTGTCATGTGGAGTCATGTCAATCTGTTCACACTGTCATGTGAAGTCATGTCAATCTGTCCACACTGTCATGTGAAGTCATGTCAATCTGTCCACACTGTCATGTGAAGTCATGTCAATCTGTCCACACAGTCATGTGAAGTCATGTCAATCTGTCCATACTGTCATGTGAAGTCATGTCCCTGTCCACACTGCCATGTTAAGTCATGTCAGTTTGTCCACACTGTCATGTGAAGTCATGTCACTCTGTCCACACTGTCATGTGAAGTCATGTCAGTATGTCCACAGTCATGTGAAGTCATGTCACTCTGTCCACACTGTCATGTGAAGTCATGCCAATCTATCCACATTATCATGTGAAGCTATGTCAGTTTGTCCACACATTCATTTGAAGTCGGATACTTTCCAAACTGTTTCCTTTAATTTCTGCATACGGGTGATTGGTTTCAAGGTTAAGATCGACACCATCTTAATTTTAGGTCAGTAGGTCATAAGGTCAATGCCAATAAAGCAGGTGCCCTGCTTTTTATGATACAATATCCTAAGAATGTTTTTAACCCATAAAATTCGTATTTCATCCTAAATAATTGATAACTCCCTCTAGAACCCCGTATATTATTGTAGATAAAATACTATTTATTGTTGTAACTAAGATATCTGCAAAGCTGTATCTACAATGGCAGCCTTTTCTTGCCAACCAATCACTTTCCTCGTTGACAGAAAGTTGTTTCTGTTGATGGAGAACTGTTGACTTCTAAGTTTGTCTTTGGCAGGCAACTTGCATTCAGTTGAAGCATAGCACTTTGTGTTATATAATTCTTGGCATGTGAAATGTATTATCAAATCTAATCAACACATATTGCATTCCAATAATAATCTATGGAAGCCTTGAATTGTCTTAAATAGGTCATAATTACATAGTTACGTATGAGTAAATACATGCTGTAGGTTTAACAATCTAACAAAACTGGATGATGAATCTGAAACTTGCAGGGGTCAGCAACAGAGTATTGATACGAGACTTATAAATGCAGAACTCGGACAGTGACTTCATTAGACAAACTTAAAATGGGTATGAACCCCTTCAGGGAACCATGAGACTGGACAACCAGATCCTTACAAGTCCCATTTTGTTTACACCTATAAAATTTCAGTCAGACACATGTGATTACATTATGCCAATGTCAAGAATAATTTGCAAAGTTCCTTGCTTGTACTGATGAATGTTATTTATACTGCATATTTTGTGCACTTGTTCTTTCAACAACAGGGTGTTCTCTTTCTGATATATATGGGATAAAATATTGCTTTAAATGATATTCTGAATAAAAGAAAAATAGTTATAAATGCATAATTTTCACCAGGGTTATTGTCCGATTCACATAAGATGGCAGAGTGGAGTAACCTTTTGATTATCATACGGATGATTCTACTCACTTTTCGGTTTTGACAAGCTGCACGAGATAAAAACGTTTTATCCCCCACTGGATACTCTTGTATGTATGGTGACAAGTAGGAACGATTTCTCTAGTCAGTATAATTTTAATGTTATGCTTTATTACCTAAAATTTAAACTCGTCCAGGTCAAGAAAGGGTTCACAAGACTCCACCCCACCAGGTTATTTGGATTTTACTATATTTTTGCCCTTTTACGACAAAATATATTCACCCCGTCTGAAATTCACCATTAATCACCATAGTCTTATGGATGGCTTATGTATCCATACTTCAATTATTTACCTTGAAAATTCCATCTCCATTTCAATTTTACCCTGTTATCTACGGACAAAAATTGTGAAAATTAAATGGGAGCAAAAATTTCCAGATACTGTAAATGTGTAGATTTCCGCAAGTCATTAATTACACAATTTTCTTACGCAAACCATATGCATGGGTTTTTTTTTTAATTTTATTATGCAATGTCACACCTTACTGTGAACAGTCCTATATGAAATGATGATTATTAGAACAACTGTGGGTCTGATACACAGGGGGGATGGGGTATGTTATTTACACAAGAAAACACTTCATCATCCAAATTTAGTTTAAATTACCCCCACATGTAAATTTCCACATTTCATGGTATACATTATTATTTACGTATTTTTGTATTTACGTTTATTTACAAACTAAAACAATGTCCGTTTCTGACATTCACTTTCTCGGAAGACTGAATTTAAATATTTTAAATTTTCATTATTTCAAAATGATAAAAATTTTATTTTCTTAGCGATAACAGCCCTACAAAAATTATCACAGAACAGAAATTTGGTCTGTTTTTCATTTTCTAGGACATTATGGAATCATTATGGCTTTTATACATATGCTCTTCACAGTGAACAAAATGTTGCCCTCAGGGACGTAATTACAATTTTTCCTTAGACATCCGCAATCACTGCAGCTGCATTAGACATTCAAATAATAATTTTTTGCCGTAAATTATGGAATGAGTTTGTCATTTTCAGTTTTTTATCTTTTTCTCCTTGCCTGTTCTACAAAAATCCGAAGTCATTCAAGAAGATGCATTAATTTTTTTGTGTTTGTCAAATTGTTTTGAATTATTGGTTTTACAAATTCATTTTGCTTTTGTCAGTAAATCAAATTTATGCAAATTTAAAGTGATTGGTTTCCGAAAATTTAATTATCACTGGTTTCAAGTAAGCAAAAATTTCTTCATTTGGTTATTACAGATGCATTCCATTTGCAAGTGCTTTTAACATTTTTTTTTCTCATTTTCACACAAAAAAACATTTTGCTTCAGTCACAGTTATACAAACAAACCTCTATTAAACATCCACTTAAGGGATCAACGAAAATTGGCTGTTTAAGAGAGGTGGCTGCTTAATTGAGGTCTGTTACAATCATGTGATGGAGAACAAAGATACACATGTATACAGTAAGGTTTAAGTGTACTTCATATATACGTAAATAATAATAAATAGTTCTTTAGTTGTTTTTTTTTAAATCATTATCATACAAAAGTCATATGACTGCTTAAAATAAGCATAGTCACATGATTATAACACTAGTATACCAAGCCAATATGGCCATTCTTTTGAGGAAGAAATTGCAATTGGATCCAGAATTTAGTGCCCACTGACCATGTAAGATAGGTAACTGCTTAATTAAGGCTTAATATACAGTGACACAACAGAACTGGTCTTTATAGGGAGGTGGTCTTTATATAGAGTTTAATTTGTACACAAATGGTACTATTGGGAACAGCAAAAAACAGTCTTTATGACCAAGTGGTCTTTATACACAGGTGGTTGCTAAAGCAAGTTTTACTGTGTACTGAATTTCATCAGGCAGACCGCAAACTGACCATTGAATAGAGGTGACAGCTTAAGTAAGGTGATCATTAAGGCATGTTTGACTGTATATAGTATATATATATATATATATATTTTTTTTTTTTTTTTTTTTTTTTTTTTTTTTTTTTTTTATCTGTTTATCTTTTATTAGTTTGTTTATTCTAATTATTTATTTTCTTTGGTTTACAGTCCCTTGCTTAGATGCTGCCTTAGATTCTATTCTTTTTTCCTGGGGTCATTAATTTGAATAACCTTTTTAATTCCTCAAAACTTATGTGTGGAAAGGGGGGGGGGGGGGGGGAGGACGGGCTTATCATCTAGGTTGATTGAGTCACATCAAGCAAATCCTATTTTTTGGGGGGAGGGGAGGTTTACCATGTGCTTCCGATCATGTGAAGCCTTGCTTGATTATTATGAACAGATAAATTAAGGAAAATATATTGGTACACTTAACTTCTGCCTCGTCGTAAATAGACAATTACAGAACTCTAGTTCTTTGTAAACTTGCTATGCTCTGATATTATGTAAAATAGATTTTATCACTTAAGTATCTGATATACAGCAATGTCAATTTCAGACCTCTGCGAGGTATTTTTAGATATTTTGATATCAAAAGATTGTACTAAAAATTCTTGTGAAATATTTCGAATATTAATGCTATACATATAAGTTTGCAATCTATTTACTGACAAACCAGAACACACTGAGCTTTCATCGTTTCTGTAAAAAATTCCAAAATGATATTTTGACAAAACGGACATCAGTTTCCTGGCAACGGTTATGTAATAGATAAGATTTGGATGGCGAATTTTGGATATACAGTAAAACCTGCGATAGTGGCCACATCTATATAAGGATTACCTGTTTATAAAGGCCAGTTGTTTTCAAGTCCCTTGACTGCTTACTTCAACTAAATTGAACCTGTGTATAAGGGTTTCCTGTACATAAAGGTCAATATTTAGTGGTCCCTTGGGTGACCCCCATATACAGGTTTCACTGTACATAAACTGAGTAAGGACATATGATGTCGGTTTGACCTGTCGATAGTTCACACCTATTCTTGAACTGATTATGTGTAGAGAGTTGGCCATTTTACTGTTTATATGAATGGTAATGAGAATGGTAATAAGAGGTACTGATCAGCGGCCACTTCTTGCCAAGTACCAATTTTGGCCAAGCATTTTTCTCTGGCACCTTACTTGCAGACAGGTGCATATTGTCACAGTTTAATTTTTGTTTGGAAGACAAGGCGATTTTCTGTTTGCTAAACAAACAGAATAAAATAATTTCTTATGGCAAACCAGAAAATATCAGATGAAATAAAATGGGTTGGCGAGAATAGGTACCTGGCGAGAATTGGTCGCTCTCTTTAGTACATGTCAATGTACATTATTAATGTGGTTTTCTTAGGAGGATCTAATTGTGCAAAAAAATTTGCTAGTTTACTTGTGGAAGGTCAGGTCATTGTTTTTTTTTTCGGTGGGGGTAGAGGGGAAGGTAACGTTGGAACCAGATTTTCACCTCCACGAACAAAAAAACGTAACACCGCCATATAAAAATAATTGTCAACTAAAAAAAAACAATTAAAACAAACAAACAATATTTATTATGTCACTGAAAGACTTGCCACTGAGATCTAGCCGGAAATCACCAAATTTACTCAGTTCTCAAGCATATTTTCAATACCATACCTAACGTATTTATTCATTTTTTATCAAAAAATCATAAGTGTAAATTAAAAATTTGTATGTGAATGATGAAAAGTAATCATATATTTCCTAATCACTCAAACCCAAAAGCTTTACACACGATTATATAGTAGTCAAAATAATTAAATAAAAGTTGAGCTTGAGTATTGAGTAAATTTGGTTTTACAAGTCTGTTATGCCAGTGGTCTCACAAGACAATAATAGTAAATTTTGGTTACTAATTGGGTAAAAGCTTCATAGCAACCACCATTCACTACACCCACCCACCCCCCCCCCTTCCGATTTATTGTCATTTATCTTTATAACAATACAGATGACACTCACTCTTGTTTTTATAATGGTAGAATTGGGCACCATTTGAATGATGTTTGCCTTCTAATGAATTGTGGGTAAAAACCATTGCCAAAGCCCAGCGTGTCTGATAGAGATTTTAGCACTTTGAAACAAATAGCAATAAATTTAGTTTCATTATCAGTTTGTATTTTATTTTTTTCTCGCTTTTTTTTTTTTTATTTTTTTGATACACGTAAAGCAGCTGCAAAGCCAAAATGATAAATATACAATGTTAATTGTTTTTAAGTGCACAGAAATTGATGTATTATTTTATCGAGATAATGATGTCTGTATTAGTCCTCTCATTTTATTTCTTAGTCGAGCAGAGTTAATTATCAATTAAATTCTATTACTACCTGGGAAGGGGGTCGTTAATGCAAAATGTTTTTAATTAAGGATCAAGAGAAGAAATACGTAAGTAAACAGTGAGCGCTTATTCTGAATGTATCGATGAAAAGAGCAAAATTAAAATTCCGATGCAAATGTACTCTTAAGATAAGATATATATTCATAAAGATTTAAAGAGGCTTTTATCGGGTTTTTTTTCACACTTTTTCTCTCTTTGTTTTATCTTCTCATAAAAATACCTCTCAGGTTTAGTTCATCTGTACTTTGTAAAATCGGTAGACATTGATGCTAATGATTGCGATATAATTACAACGATTATGATGTAACCAACGTTATTTTTATAATTGTTATGGATATATTATATGTGATTGCATCCAGCAGAGGAAATGGTGAGCTACATGTCTACCAATGGATCTGTGAAATAGATTTCTTTTTTTTTTTTTTTCCTTTCCGCTCATCAGGCTGTTCAGGTTAACTAATATATATTTCAGTCTACCAACACCTGACCCTAAATTCAAAAACAAAAAATAGTACCTAACTAGTATCGTTACACAGGTGTACACCTGTCATATAAATATTGTGAATCCTACAATCGGCTCACTTCATACAAGGGAGGGAAGTTAACCTATATGAATGAATATATATATATATATATATATACAGTAAAACCTATATATATATTATATATATAGGGACCAATAATATTGGCCTTATATAGTGCCAGGGGGACCCTTATTGGCCTTTATGTGCAGGTTTATACACAGGTTCAATTGAAGAAGTATGCAGTCAAGGGACTTTTCAAAACTGGCCTATACAGACAGGTGATCCTTATATAGAGGTGGCTGCTATAGCAGGTTTTACTGTGTATATATATATATAACGTTTTCATATATATATAATATATATATATATATATATATATACCCGGTATATATATAGGGAAACTTGTATATAAAGACCCCCTTATGGACACAACAAGTCCAGTTTTTATATAGAGATGGTCTTTATATAGAGGTTGATTTGTGCACAAATGGTACTATATATAAATATATATTCATTTGCAATCATAAAAAATTCATGTTATTAATAAAGGAAAGAGAGAACACCCAATCTGTTACTCAAATGTGGTCTCTCAAGACATGTGATCCCTTAAAAGTGGTTTTATTTAAAGATTTGTTTAACATAACGGTTCTGAAGATTTGGTAGTCTCACAAAACAGGTGGCCCCCTTATGTGAGTGATCTCTCAAGATAGGTTTCACTATACTATATTTGTTGACGTAAAACCAAGCAATTATCTAACTTCCATTAGTTTTGTATTAGCACATGTATTTATAATTATGGCCGAAGTTTGGTATCATTACACTCCCAGCAGTTCAAATCAACCACTTATTGCACACTTCCTATCATTTCTATCCTTCCAATTTCTTAATTCAGCAAAATTTTATAATTACATACATATTAATATGATAATGATGGAAAAAAAAAAATGGTTTTGGAAAAAATAGCAACAATCCAGAGAGGAAATCAGCACATGTTAAATGATGAACATATGAAGAGAGGAAATCTACGACTCAATATTTCAGTGTCTGTCACAGTTGGAAGGAGCACCTGACTTTTTCAGCTTCTTTAACAGAGAGAAAAAAAGGATCTGTTTTTTAACATTGGGCGATTCTTCTACCAGAAAAATGTGCAAATTGTCTAGACGGAATTTCTGCAATATCTATAATTAGAAATGATTAATTTTAGCATTCCATGATTAAAATTTATCCTCATGTGAAATTCATATCGTGAATTTGAGAAAACTGTAATTCTATCAAAATAGACAGAAGATGTCAGCTATTAATTGGGGAGAGGAGGGGTGCATGTTGTATACTACATTTGGGGATACTTTTAATTCATCAGATGAATTATAGTCCCCTGCTGAAGAATCTAGGGGGCGGCTATGTGTCCCTTCATCTGTCTGTTTTATGAGAGTAGTCTCTCTAGACAGGTGGTCTTTCATGAGAGTGGTCTCTTGAAACAGGTGGGATTTTATAAAAGTGATGAGGATCTATGAAAATGTTCTCTCTAGACATGTGGTGTTTTATGAGAGTGGTCTCTTTAGACAGGTGGTCTTTTATGAGAGTGGTCTCTTTAGACAGGTGGTCTTTTATGAGAGTGGTCTCTGTAGACAAGTGGTCTTTTATGAGAGTGGTCTCTGTAGACAAGTGGTCTTTTATGAGAGTGGTCTCTGTAGACAGGTGGTCTTTTATGAGAGTGGTCTCTGTAGACAAGTGGTCTTTTATGAGAGTGGTCTCTGTAGACAGGTGGTCTTTTATGAGAGTGGTCTCTGTAGACAAGTGGTCTTTTATGAGAGTGGTCTCTGTAGACATGTGGTCTTTTATGAGAGTGGTCTCTGTAGACAAGTGGTCTTTTATGAGAGTGGTCTCTGTAGACAGGTGGTCTTTTATGAGAGTGGTCTCTGTAGACAAGTGGTCTTTTATGAGAGTGGTCTCTGTAGACAAGTGGTCTTTTATGAGAGTCTCTCTGTAGACAGGTGGTCTTTTATGAGAGTGGTCTCTGTAGACAAGTAGACAGATGGTCTTTTATGAGAGTGGTCTCTGTAGACAAGTGGTCTTTTATGAGAGTGGTCTCTGTAGACAGGTGGTCTTTTATGAGAGTGGTCTCTGTAGACAGGTGGTCTTTTATGAGAGTGGTCTCTGTAGACAGGTGGTCTTTTATGAGTGGTCTCTGTAGACAGGTGGTCTTTTATGAGAGTGGTCTCTTTAGACAGGTGGTCTTTTATGAGAGTGGTCTCTGTAGACAAGTGGTCTTTGATTAGAGTGGTCTTTCTAAACAGGTGGTCTTTTATGAAAATGTTCTCTCTAGACATGTGGTGTTTTATGAGAGTGGTCTCTTTAGACAGGTGGTCTTTTATGAGAGTGGTCTCTTTAGACAGGTGGTCTTTTATGAGAGTGGTCTCTGTAGACAAGTGGTCTTTTATGAGAGTGGTCTCTGTAGACAAGTGGTCTTTTATGAGAGTGGTCTCTGTAGACAGGTGGTCTTTTATGAGTGGTCTCTCTAGACAGGTGGTCTTTTATGAGTGATCTCTCTAGACAGGTGGTCTTTTATGAGAGTGGTCTCTCAAGACAGGTGGTCTTTTATCAGAGTGGTCTCTCTAGACAGGTGGTCTTTTATCAGAGTGGTCTCTCAAGACAGATGGTCCTTTATCAGAGTGGTCTCTCTAGACAGGTGGTCTTTTATGAGAGTGGTCTCTCAAGACAGGTGGTCTTTTATCAGAGTGGTCTCTCTAGACAGGTGGTCTTTTATCAGAGTGGTCTCTCAAGACAGGTGGTCTTTTATGAGAGTGGTCTCTGTAGACAGGTGGTCTCTTATGAGAGTGGTCTCTGTAGACAGGTGGTCTCTTATGAGAGTGGTCTCTGTAGACAGGTGGTCTTTTATGAGAGTGGTCTCTGTAGACAGGTGGTCTTTTATGAGAGTGGTCTCTCTAGACAGGTGGTCTTTTATCAGAGTGGTCTCTCTAGACAGGTGGTCTTTTATCAGAGTGGTCTCTCTAGACAGGTGGTCTTTTATCAGAGTGGTCTCTCTAGACAGGTGGTCTTTTATCAGAGTGGTCTCTCAAGACAGATGGTCTTTTATCAGAGTGGTCTCTCTAGACAGGTGGTCTTTTATCAGAGTGGTCTCTCTAGACAGGTGGTCTTTTATCAGAGTGGTCTCTCTAGACAGGTGGTCTTTTATTAGAGTGGTCTCTCTAGACAGATGGTCTTTTATCAGAGTGGTCTCTCTAGACAGGTGGTCTTTTATCAGAGTGGTCTCTCAAGACAGATGGTCTTTTATCAGAGTGGTCTCTCAAGACAGATGGTCTTTTATCAGAGTGGTCTCTCAAGACAGGTGGTCTTTTATCAGAGTGGTCTCTCAAGACAGATGGTCTTTTATCAGAGTGGTCTCTCAAGACAGGTGGTCTTTTATCAGAGTGGTCTCTCAAGACAGGTGGTCTTTTATCAGAGTGGTCTCTGTAGACAGGTGGTCTTTTATGAGAGTGGTCTCTGTAGACAGGTGGTCTTTTATCAGAGTGGTCTCTGTAGACAGGTGGTCTTTTATGAGAGTGGTCTCTGTAGACAGGTGGTCTTTTATCAGAGTGGTCTCTGTAGACAGGTGGTCTTTTATGAGAGTAGTCTCTCTAGACAGGTGGTCTTTTATCAGAGTGGTCTCTGTAGACAGGTGGTCTTTTATCAGAGTGGTCTCTGTAGACAGGTGGTCTTTTATGAGAGTGGTCTCTGTAGACAGGTGGTCTTTTATGAGTGGTCTCTGTAGACAGGTGGTCTTTTATGAGTGGTCTCTGTAGACAGGTGGTCTTTTATGAGTGGTCTCTGTAGACAGGTGGTCTTTTATCAGAGTGGTCTCTGTAGACAGGTGGTCTTTTATGAGAGTGGTCTCTGTAGACAGGTGGTCTTTTATGAGAGTGGTCTCTTTAGACAGGTGGTCTTTTATGAGAGTGGTCTCTGTAGACAGGTGGTCTTTTATGAGAGTGGTCTCTCTAGACAGGTGGTCTTTTATGAGAGTAGTCTCTCTAGACAGGTGGTCTTTTATGAGAGTGGTCTCTCTAGACAGGTGGTCTTTTATCAGAGTGGTCTCTGTAGACAGGTGGTCTTTTATCAGAGTGGTCTCTCAAGACAGGTGGTCTTTTATCAGAGTGGTCTCTCAAGACAGGTGGTCTTTTATGAGAGTGGTCTCTGTAGACAGGTGGTCTTTTATGAGGTGATCTCTCATCATTGGTGGTCTTTCGTGAGAGTGGTCTCTTTAGACAAGTTCCTCTTGCTCAGTATTATAAAACAATTCATGTGATTGACATACAAACTATGACAAAACATTGATATATGAAAGTCACATTTCTTCATGTGAAATACAGTAAAACCTGTCTTGAGGGATCACCCTATCTGCCACTGAAATGATCTCTAAACACAGGTGGTCTCTCAAAAGAGGTTTTATCTAAAAGATGATAAACCAAGTGGTTTTCAAAATGTGGTCTCAGAAGATAAGTAGTGGTTAATACATGTAATGGTGGTCTCACACGACACGTTCCTCTGTACAGTGTAAATATGAAGAAAACTGGTTGTGTACATGTTCACCTAAAGAACTTTTGTCTCGGGGCAAAAGAAAAAGAAAGTAAATTACTCAGATTGACAGAAATGGTGTGTACATGGACAATTTTCCTCACTGGTTATTTTTGGCGAGAAAGTGTTTGAAGAAAACTTTATCATGTCTTAATTTTGCCCTTAAATTATCACAGTTACATGGATGGCATGTACGTTATGTAAGTCCATCCTTCAGTTATTTAGATTGGACTTCTCACCTTCATTTTAAATTCGCCCTCTCCTTTAACTTATCAACCGCTGATGTCAAATTTGGATCTGTCCATATTAAAGAATGGTTATAGTGTACTATCAGAATTCAGGATGTGTGTGATTTAGGATAATTTTTTTTTTTAAATAATTTTACATGCAATATCAACTTGTTCACCCCTAAATTATAGCAGTAGATTATACTATTCATACTATTCCTTCATTTGGATGAGTCTAAATGTTGACCATAGGGGTTGATGAGTTGAGGGCAAAAATGGAGAAATAATAAACTGGGGTGAAAATGTGTAGGTATACGGTAAAACCATGACACTAAACTCAAAGTGATACAACGTAGTACAGACCACATGATGTGCATGAATTACTTCCCTTGATCTGTTTGTTTTGATGCTGGAAAAATTAGGCATAATATTGACTTAATCTAAATGGCTACATTACTAAAACGGTTTCTATAACGAAAATATGTTTGTTGTCGGCAATATGCATTCTTTTTGTTTACACACAGACAAGGAGAACTGTTATGTGGCACAAATCCATATTCTGCATGCCTTTCTACCCACATAATAAAGAATTGACGTAATTACGCTTGAACATTTGACAGCATCCCGTAAAATTTTTTTGGTTCAGTTACACAAAAACGCAAATTAATGTTGGAATTTATTTATTAATTTGCAACATGATGGGGGTTTTATAGGTATCTAAAGCGTTGTCTTTGCCTAGAAATAAGACGAATTAAATACGGCTATGTGTGGGTCGGAATTAATTATTAGCAAATGGTATTTTATTATGAACCGAAAGTTAAGGATGTTTAGTGCAAAAAAATATGTTTGTATTTTCTGCATCAGATAGTCTCTCGTAATTCTGTCAATAGATATGTATATTACTTGTGATAGCACTTGACTTAAAAGAAATTCAGAGCTCTTGTTACAAAATCAAAAAAAAAAATTATGTTTTACATACATGTGTACTTATAGGTTTATTGGTTCATGGCAATTTTTTTTTTCATTTTAGGTACGCATGTTTTCATTTCAGTAAGAGGTGTTTATGGAGGGCAATCACTTTCACTGCTAATGTTTCATTTGTTTGGCTGAATGGTGTTTTGTGCCACACTCAACAATTTTTCAGCTATATGGTGACAGCCAGTTTTAAATGGTGGAGAAGAGAACCCGGTTACAGCGTATCCGGAAAGAGACCACCGGCCTTCTGCAAGTAAACTGGCAAACTTTCTCACAAAAATCAGCTTATGTTCCAACGGGACTCGACAGTTAATGTTACTCTTTCCCGTTTTTACACTTTTTTTTTTCTATAATAACTCAATTATTGTGTTAAACTCATGACCCAAAATCACCAAATGTACTTGGCACTCAAGCTCAACTGATTTTTAAGATTATGAGATGAAAACAACCCGGAATTATGATGTAACTGGACATAATGGCATATAATTAATATATACCTGGAAATTTTCGTTCCCGGTTTTCTTTTTTTATTAGCTCACCTGGCTCACCAAAGGTCCGTCGTCTGTCAGCGTCCGTCTGTTAACTTTTGCATTTAAACATCTTCTTCTCAAGAACCAGTGGGCCAATTTTGAAAAAGAGATAGGACCAATAGGGGCCCTAAAAGGGGCCTATAATGACCAAAACATGGTACGTCTTTAAAAATCTTCTTCTCATGAACCAATGATCAGATAAGTTTCACAGTTTGTATGCATGATTGTTAAGTCAATATCAATATCAAAGGGCCTGAAATTGTCAGGTCGACCGTTATGGGAGTTATTTCCCCTTTAGGTGAATTTTTCATGTTTTTGACAGTTTTGTCCTATTGTCTTGAAAAGTATAATAGATAGAGAGAAAGAAGCAAAACAGTTCAGAATGCAAAGATCTACAGTTTTGTTCTATTGTCTTGAAAAGTATAATAGATAGAGAGAAGGAAAAAGAAGCAAAAATGTTCAGTATGCAAAGATCTACAAAAAAGTAACAAAAATTAAATTGTCAGGTTAACCCTTGTGATGGTGATCCTTGTGAAAGTTAGTTCCCCTTTTAAATGGATTTAAATGTCACATGACATCTTCATGAATATCTTGTAAATTGAACTTCATATTCATACCATATGAAAAAGCAATCAAGCGTTTCTGTTTTAAAGATTTAAAAAAAAAAATCAAATCACAACATACTTTCTTAAAAATATGTAAGCCACACACACTTACATACTTGCTCTCTCTCTCTCTCTCTCTCTCTTTCTCTCTCTCTTGCAGTAAGTGTTGGCACGTTAAAGAACCCTTACTACTCAATGGCCGTAAGTGCCGAGCATAGGCCAAAATTTGAAGCCCTTCACCGGCATTTGGTGACGTCTCCATATGAATGAAAGATTCTTGAGTGGGACGTTAAACAACAATAAACAAACTCTCTCTCTCTCTCTCTCTCTCTCTCTCTCTTTCTCTCTCTCTCTCTCTCTCTCTCTCTCTCTCTCTCATTATGTTTAATATTGACATACTCATTATGAAAATCAATATTGATCCTAAAAAAAAAAAATACAATTATGTTTACAAAATTTTAGGATGGTACTACTGATATGATCATTGGAACATTCATCCCAGCCACAGGCAATATACACTCCTTTAGCCAAGAAAAACAAAAAGGATGAAATAGATTGTGAAACTTGACACTTATTTGATCTGTTTTATACCAAGAAGCCAGATGATATTGTACATTATGGGTATCTTCAGGGCTTCAAAATGAATTACATGCGCTTGTTTTATCAAAGGTTAAAATATATGACTCTTTATGTATAGCAATCTTAACCCATTCACCCCTAAAGACACATTTGGGCTGGTCTAAGTCATTGATTTACAGAATAGTCCAATGTTTTTCAGGGGTCAGTGAGTTAAATGCAAATAATGTTTTGCAAGATGAAATGATAAATTTTTGTTTGTTTCATCTGATATACTTCAAAATTGAATTAAAGGATACCTAGAAAATTGTTGTTACCATTTAACCCTTTCTACCCTACAGACCATAATAGACTGGTCTAAGACAATAGAAAAGAGCATACCACTCAGATATCCAGGGTTGAAAGGGTTAATTTTCACTCTTAGATGAGAAGGCCAATTAAAAATGGAAGCAAAATTTTGAAGCTAAATAAGTAAAGCTAATACACACACACCATCAATGAGAGAGTTGTGATTAAGGTCGAATTTTAGATGGGGTGAAAATCTTTTCTGTCGTAAATGGCAAAAATTTTCTAGGTGTACAGTACAGTAAAACCTGCTTTAGCGACCACCTGTGTATAAAGACCATTTGTGTATGAATCAACTTCTATATAAAGACCACCTCCCTATAAAGACAGTTTTCTTGTGTCCCTAAGGAGGTCGTTATATATACAAGTTTCTCTGTGTTCGTTTTATCTTACGTCAAAATATATATGACACTTGATCCAAATTGTAATAATATATATGAAGTAATAAATGCAAATTATATTTTGGCAACGCATGCAATGATTAATATTTGTTTTGTACTGTCCCATATCTTGTTTAGAATTTTTTCAATTATACAGAAATATCATATATACTGCAGAATCAGAAAATTTTGTTGGGTCAAAATTTCGTTGTTTTCGATATAAAACAAATTCCTTGACATTAAATTTCATTGAAATAAAAAAAAATGTTTATAAAGGAACCTATAACTATCATTTGGTGTAATTAATGTAAAATTTCATCATGGTTTAAATTTTGTTGATAAATGAAAACCACAAAATAAACAAAATTAAAACCACAGCAAAATTTTCTGATTCTACAGTATTAACCCCCCCCCCCCGCATACCAGTCTCACAGTTGTGCTAAGAATCATCGTTTAATACAGGACTGCTTATAATAAGTTGTAAAATTGCGTAAATAAAACCCACGCGTACAGTTTACATAAGAAAATCGTGTAATTAACAACACGCGGAAATATCCACGATTTTTCATTTCTTATTTGAATGATCTGAGACACTTTCTCCGAGCGAACTCTCAGCAATGAAACAGCTACTACCATTTATAATGTTTTGGGTACATACCAGTGCAGGGAATCAAACCTCGAACTTTCTGCTTGGGAATTTTATGTGTCATACCTATCCCAACATTGACCTTTGATTTAAATGTCAAAGTTTCAAAAGGTGTTTGAAAAATTTATAATTACAGGAAATTCATAATTTTTACATCTAATCCTCAGCAAGAAACTGAAATCTCAGGTTTTGACCAGACTGAAAATGGAACCTAACCTCCTGTTTGCGAGATGGACACACTTATGGAGACACCATGGGGAACCCCTCTTAAATGCTAAAAAAAGACAAAACCAAAACAAATAAACAATCTTTGTTAATTACCTCATGGACTGGACGTAGGTTTACAAGGTCATCATTATTATAGACACAGAATGCAATTAATCAGCGGTATGTTCTGACCGCAACTGCGACTGTTATGTTGACGCTATTTCAGTATCAGTATTTATTTATATAACAATCATTCACAAATCACATGATTCCTGGCCAGCACCAGCACCTACAGATATACGACTTGATATCGTATATATACATAATACTGTACTGGTCACGTTGCATTGGTTGTTTTGTCTCTCATTCCTATAAGCTCTATGCGGTGTAATCAATTCACCACTTCTAACGGTTGGTATCCCCTTTGTACTGTTTTTTTTTTTTTTTTTTTTTTGAGGGCAAATATTGTTTTCATCACCGAAAAATGTAACTTGATGTACCTGTACTGGTAATCATTTCTGTGTATAAGCGATACTATTGAAATAGTGGTATGGGTGAGAAAAGGGAAATGGTGGTGGTCATAGTGGTGATGGCAGTGATGATAGTGAGAAAAGGATCATATTATGCTTTTTCCTATTGTATTGGATCAGTCAATTATGATCTGTGGGGTTGACAGCATTGAGATGGTGATGGTGGTGCCAGTGGTGGTGATTATCATATTGGTTGAAATAATGAAACTAGATGACTGTTGATGATGATAGGGTGTATGATGATAATAATGATGATATAACAATAATGTGATGATGATGATGATGATGATATAGCAATAATGTGATGATGATGATATAAGAATGAGATGATGATGATGATGATATTTACCTGATATACATGATTTAAGAATTACAAGAGAAAACAGTTCTATTTTTAACAAGATTCAAACATAAACAAAATTCAGACATTAACATCTTAATTGGAATGTAAATAGTAACTCTGTATGCTTGATTGCATTTAGCATCATAAATAATGTATTGCTTCTATTAGTGATACACTATAATTACAAACATAAATCCTACAGTTGCCATGGATATTCTGCATTTTCCATTTACCAAATTCTTCTATATTTTTATGTTATTTTCAGCTATTGTAGACCACACATCATTTCTGTATGAAAAAAATAATGTCTTTGATATATTGTGCCGGCATTTATTCAACTGATAGTACATACCATATTCTTCGCTTACCCAGGGTGAGGAGCATAGGTGTTGTATGTATCAGTCCATCCTTTAGTCCATTCATCAGTTCTTCCGTGAATGGGTTTTCAAAATGTGATCGCAAAAAGACAGAAGGTCTTGGCTTTTGAGTTTTTGTCTCTCAAGACAGGTGGTTTTCTATGACAGTAGTCTCCCAAGACTGATGGTCATCTGTGACAGTGGTCTCACAAGACTGGTGGTCATCTATGAGAGGTCTCACAAGACAGGTGGTCATCTATGACAGTGGTCTCACAAGCCAGGTGGTCATCTATGACAGTGGTCTCATAAGACTGATGGTCATCTAAGACAGTGGTCTCACAAGACTGGTGGTCATCTGTGACAGTGGTCTCACAAGACTGATGGTCATCTATGACAGTGGTCTCATAAGACTGGTGATCATCTATGACAGTAGTCTCACAAGACTGATGGTCATCTATGACAGTGATCTCACAAGACTGGTGGTCATCTATGACAGTGATCTCACAAGACAGATGGTCTTCTATGACAGTGGTCTCACAAGACAGTGGTCTCACAAGATAGATGGTCTTCTATGACAGTGGTCTCACAAGACAGATGGTCTTCTATGACAGTGGTCTCATAAGACAGAAGGTCCTCTATGACAGTGGTCTCACAAGACAGATGGTCTTCTCATTGGCAGTCCATAGCACAGGTCAAAATTTGTGGCACTTCACCAAAAGCTTATGGCATCTCCATACAAAAGAAACATTGTTGGTGGGATATGAATCTACCATTAAATTAACAAATCAAATCAAGACAGTTGTAAACTTAAAAAGATGGATATTATGTGCCACTCGGTGATTAATGTTCCACAAATTATTTCACATGTTCAACAAATTGAAAAAAAAAATTCTGAAATCCAAATGTAAACATTTTCATTCATCAAATTAACTAGAAATTTAGTGGTTTTTCCGGTATTTTATTTTCAAGCATTTAATCCCATAGAAATTTGAAATTCAATTAATAAAATGGATCGCCAAAAAATCGATATTACTTCTTCAAAATATAGATTTAATGAGGAATTCGGAATCTTAAGCACAGCGGATTGAATCAAATTAAATCAACATCTCGTTGCAATGCAACATTAATGATCAACGATCAAAATATTTAAAGAATGATTCGGCGACCATGAAAATTAGAAGCTGAGATATAACTTGAATCATCAGAGCTACATACATTTACATGTACCGTCAAATTTGTCTATTAAAGTCTCAAAAAAGAACAGGTATAGACAGGTGGCCTTTATAAACAGGTATGTTCATTATAAAAAAATAATGGTTATATTTGAGTGGCCTTTATAGGCAAGTGCCCTTTATATAGAGGTGGTCTTTAATGCAAGTTTGAATATACATGAATATGTCCGTGCTTGTTTTAGGTTATAAAAATAGATTTAGAGTTTGTGTTGGAAAAGAAAAGAGATTAATAGAATCTTACATAGGTGCGTGGAGTGGAGAAGGAAATCTCCACCTTAGTTTTAAGAATCTGGTTGTCCAAGCTGAGGGTTTTCTAGGGATTGGACTCTTAGATTCTTACCACAAGGGTTGAGATTTCCCTTTCTACCGAACACACCCATGTTTACGTATGTAAATCTGACACAACTTTTAATTAACGCACCACTTCCATTATCAAAATAACATTGTGACATCATAGGGCATGAAGCTTGTCTACACCCTAGGGTGTGGACAGAGAAATTATGTCATAGCAAAATTGTAGATATGCCAGTCCTAGGTGGGAGAACACCATTTCCCCTAGAAGTCTGCAAGCCTTGATTTGTTTTCCCCACCACCTCCTCAAATTTCATCCCTCCCACCTTAACTTTTTCATCCCTCACTAAGATAAATTTATTTCCTGTGTCAATGCTTTTCATTGTTTTAATTTAAAATATTTTGCTTAGAATTATCTGAAGTTTGTAAATTAGAGATCTCAGGTTCAAATACAGGCATAGGCGTACAATTACCAATCTTACATATATATATATATATATACACACACACAGTGGAACCTTTCTTAAAAGACCACTCTCACACGAAAGACCCACTGTCTTTTAAAAAGACATTCTGAAAACCAATTGGTTAAGTAATCCTTTAAATAAAATATCTTTTGAGACACCATCTGTCTTTAAAGACCACACTTGAGTGGCTGGGGTCTCAAGACAAGTTTCACTGTATAATGTAGAATTAGAAACATTTTTGTGGGGTTAAAATTCGATTGTTTTAAAAATAAAACAAATTCACTGAAATTAAATTTCATGGAAATGAAAATCCTGTATGAAAAGGAGCCTTATAATTTTACTAGGTATAATTTATGTAAAATATTGTCACGGCTAAAATTTCATTTATTATTTTATTGAAAACAGCAAAATAAAGGAAAATACCATAACGACATTTTCTGATATATATATATATATATATATATATATATATATATATATATATATATATATATGCTTACAGATGGTTTTCTCTTTCATTCCTATCAGCTCAAAATAGCATAACCAGTAAATTGTAGCATATGGGGAAATTTATGTGACTGTTGTAAAGATAATTAGAACAGATAATTTTAGCAATGAAATTGTACTGTAGATGTTAACGGTATATGAACACTTTTGCTTCGAGATGGATGTGTAAAGTGTGTAAAGACAAAATCTATTATCCCCCCCCCCCAATCCCTGTTTTCATGAATCTTTTCAAAAGTGTGTTGACTATAAAGGACGGTAAAATCTGTGGTCCCGTGTCCCAGGAGGTGTCGGCAAATTCAAGAACCCTCACAGCATTTGGTGGTATCTCCATATGAGTGAAAGATTCTTGAGTGAGACATAAAACAGCAATACAACCAACTAAGACTATATAGTATTATATGTACAGAAGTAATTTTGTCAATAGATCATTTTGTTTGCAATTGTGTGGATGGTCATCCTACAGTGATGTATCTGTTTGGGATTGAATTTCATTAGTAGACAGAGATATATATATATATATATATATATATATATATATATATATATATATATATATATATATATATATATGAGAGACAGACAGACAGAGACAGATAGATGAATAGATGGGTAGATGAATGAATAGATAGATAGATAGATAAGTGGATGGCTAGGTAAATGGATGGGTTATGGATGGATGGATGAATGGATGATAGATAAATGGATGGTTGATAGATTAATGGATGATGGAAGAAACAGATCGACAAGTAGACAAATAGATAGATGGATAGAGAGAGGGAGGGGAGAGGAGAGCAAAAGATATATCTACAGATACCAGAAGGTAACGGGATAAAAGAAAGTCAGTGAGATGAAGAGAGGTATATAGACACTTTGGGGGAGTGCCAGATATTACAAAATAGATAAGGAAACATGAATGTCAGATATGGATGTCTGACATGTAACTATTGTCTAATCCTTTACAATAATCCAAACTGTTATGGCATCCATCTTACGGAAAATATCACACAAGTTCTTCTCTGTGAGTGGCCACCCATGGGGAAGAGTTCCAGTTCTCTTGCAGAAAGCCAGTGGTTTCTTCTCTGTGAGTGGCCACCCATGGGGAAGAGTTCCAGTTCTCCTGCAGAAAGCCAGTGGTTTCTTCTCTGTGAGTGGCCACCCATGGGGAAGAGTTCCAGTTCTCCTGCAGAAAGCCAGTGGTTTCTTCTCTGTGAGTGGCCACCAGTGGTTTTCATGGGGGGAAGAGTTCCAGTTCTCCTGCAGAAAGCCAGTGGTTTCTTCTCTGTGAGTGGCCACCCATGGGGAAGAGTTCCAGTTCTCTTGCAGAAAGCCAGTGGTTGGTTTCTTCTCTGTGAGTGGCCACCCATGGGGAAGAGTTCCAGTTCTCTTGCAGAAAGCCAGTGGTTTCTTCTCTGTGAGTGGCCACCCATGGGGAAGAGTTCCAGTTCTCCTGCAGAAAGCCAGTGTGGTTTCTTCTCTGTGAGTGGCCACCCATGGGGAAGAGTTCCAGTTCTCCTGCAGAAAGCCAGTGGTTTCTTCTCGGGTACATTGCAGCTGGGTTCGCTCATCCACCATTAAAAATTGTCTCAGGCTGCCACCATATTAAAACTGAAGAATTTTTTTAGTGTGGCGTAAAACACAATTCAAGCAAACAAACTTGTCACAATGTCAACAAAATTTATAAAACTTTATTAAGAAGCATGGTTGGAGAAATACAGCTACTGTAAATCTGGCTTTATTCGCGAAAATTTTATTTACGCATAATTTGGGGAAAGCTGTCGCTCATGAAAATGAAACTATCGCATAATGAAGTATGATGATAGTATGATGGAATGGGCATACGAAATCATGAAATGAGTTTTTGATTAACCAAGTGGTTTTCAGAATGAGGTCCCAAAAGACGAGTGGTCTTTCATGAGAGAGGTCTGTTTAGACAGATTCCACTGTAAGAAGATACTAGATAGAACTCATTCAGGAAAACAGCAAATTACAGATTTTTTTTTCCAGATATTTGTATTGTTCTGAGTAGATGTACATACTGTATACATGTACCTTGAAATTTTCGCCCCTGGGAATTTCCGCCCTTTTTTTGACAAAAAATTGTATTCGCTCCGTTTTGAATTTAACCTAAATCACCATAGCCTCTTGGGTGACATGTGTGTCCTTGCTTCAGTCATTTAGCTTGTAAATTTTGCTTACATTTAGAATTTTCCCTCTTATCTAAGGGCAAAAATAGCAAATATTTAAACAGGAGCGAACATTTCCAGGTATACAGTACATGTAACCCAAAACATGTTCAAGCGAAAATAAGATTGTTACACTATGCACAACGACTGTGAAGAAGTACCTTTATACTCACACACCTCCCCCCCCCTTCACATACACAGACTTGTATTACAAGTCTTTAAGGATTGTCAACTTGTAGTAAATCGCAAGCATCTGTACATAACTTGCTGTTAACTGTAAATGACTTGTCACAACTTGCAGACACTTGTGAAAGGAGGCGCAATATTTTTTGACTTGTCAAAAAATTTTCTTATGATTTTCCAGGAAATGATTTTTTCCATAGATAACTATCAGCAGTTCGTATTAGTATCATAAACTGGTCACAACAACATGTAAACCTCCTTAAAGTCTGTTTACGTTTACGAATGAGTGCCATACGTAAGGACTTGTAAGAGAAATCCATGTACGTGAAGGCACCTCAAGTCTGGAGACTAAAGGAACAACTGTTTTTATTTATGATAAACTCGCAGACACCATCTTCCTTTAGTGTTGTATCTACCGTATATGTATACTCCAATCTTAAAAACCTGATATCAAATTTTCTTTAATGTAAATAATTGAACATCACCAAATGAAATACAGTGGAATCTCGTTATGTCAAAATCGGTTGAGTCGAAATTCCAGATATGTCAAAGTTGAAAGTCCGGACCCGATTTTTATAGATCTAATAATACATCAAGTAAAAATTTTGGTTATCTTGAATTCCGGATATCGTGAAGTAATATGGACGGTCCCGTGAGTTTCGAGATTACGAGATTCCACTGTATTACAAATATATTTATTTGTTATTTACCTGAGATATTCAAAGTTATCACAAAAAAACTCGTCTGAGGTGATTTGAGCTAACAACATTTCTTAAAATAGCTATAAATTACAGTTTTGTCCTTCCCTAAGGTACACCAGTATTATTCCAAAGTTTCTAGGTCAGGCCTGGTTTTTTCTTACCGGTACCTTTTTGGAAACATGGTCCATGGCGTTGGAATTGGGAATTTCATAGCATTTTGGGAATTTCATAGCATTTTGGGAATTTTTCTTTTTTTTTCTATTTTTTGTTTCATTTAATTTTCTTTTCTTTTCTTTTCTAATGTCAAGCTGCCATATTTCAACTTTCAAGAAAAACAATGATTGAAAATATCAACATAAAAATGTGAAATAATGAAAAGATGTTATGTTCCTGATTGGGAATTTTGGGCCAAAAATTGGGGAAAAAAGATATGATTTGCAATTGGGAATATAGCCCAATATCGACTATACGTTATGAAAAGCCCTATTAAAGTTAACCCTCTCAACCCCACAAAACAAGATAGACTGGTCCACTACAATAGATAAGAATACACCATTAAGGTATTTGGGGATAGAAGGGTTGTTTTCTGGAAATCTACAGAAAATAATACAAATCCGAATAAATGAACCATGAAGTTTTATTCTTAAAAGTTGATCTTTTATTAATTTCATAAAAATTTCATTTATTATTTTTTTGTTATTGTAAAATCTAAAAATATAAAATATAAAATGAATCCAAAAATCACATGAAAAAGTGTGAGATAAAAAAAAAAAACCAAAAAAAACCAGACCTAACTAAACCATTTTTCATCTCAGAAAAATATCTCTGTACCATGAAACTTACACAGACTACTTGACAGTCCCAGATAAATAATGATCTTTTCTGTATGTCATTGACTTGTTTCTTAAGGGAGAAATGAGTTAATACAATGATAATAATATCTTCAGTTACAGCGACTCATAATCAAATAACATCTCCCTCCCGATAATTGTTGTTTTATTGTGTTTTTGGTATGCAGAAAGAGATTGCGATAATTTTTTTTTATGGTAAGAAAATAATTAGGACATCTTTATTTTTTGTGTCAGAATCTGACTACATGCAGGTAAACCAGACAAAGAACAACCTACTACTAAATGACAGATTTCTATCTCACCGTTATGGGATACCATTCCCACTAATATTATTCGTGTCAGACATAATTGCGCTGTTGTATCTTTTATTGGATTCATGTGGTATCCATGAAAAGACAGGGTGATATAGCAACTTTAATAGAAAGGGCATTTTCATCATCGCCAATATTTGTACATTGTTTTGTTTTTTTTGTCAAATATTGCCTCTTTTTTGTATGTCATAAGATAAGTTATCATGTGAGTAATTATTTTGTAATTAGAAATCGTCCGACTAGTAATGCAACATGGCCGACTTAATTTTTTTCTGGTTACCTGAACAAAATGTTTATGGTGATATGTGGCAATCACTTACTCGTCTGTCAATATCAGTCATGAGCTGTCAATCATTCTTTAACATTTTTTTTAATAATGACTTTTTTATCTGCAACAATGCTTGGCAAAACTTCAGCCAGATTTTGATAGCCATTATCCCAAAATAAGAGGGCTTCATCATTGTAAATGTTGCTCAGGGACTGGCTCTGAAGTGGTCAAAAAGTTTTGTGCATGGAATACCCTTTAAGACTTTCTTCTTTGTTTTGTTGTTTTTTCATCCCCAAGATTAAAGATTAGATTGGGGAGTATTTTTAAATCGATCACCTTGTTTGCAACAATATAATTTGATTTTCTTTCCTCAAATATTAACCAAAATTGATTTGAAAATTTATACAGTAAAACCTGCTTTAGTGATCACCTGTGTATAAAGACCACCTGGTCACAAAGACTGTTTTTTTGCTGTCCCCAGTAGTACCATTTGTGTACAGATCAACCTCTATATAAAGACTACCTCCCTATAGAGACCGGTTTCTTCTGTCCCTAAGGAGGTCGTTATATGCAAGTTCCACTGTATTTAAAAAATTTAGGTCATATGATTATGACAAATTCTTCGGCAATTTTTGCCAAAGTTTTGGGACTTTAAAATCTTCACAAATGGCTTAGATTTAGGGAAATGAGGAAAGGTTTTTTAAATAAATCTTTTTTTTTTGGGGGGGGGGGGTTGTATGAAAAAGTGATGAAAATCTAAGTGTTCTCATTTATCTTTAGATAAAATTTGAAATTATTATTTCATAATTGCACTTTTTTCTGCCAGCATATATGCGTAGCAAAAGCAAAATTACTACAATGTCATCATAGAAATATTGTTACCATGGAAACCAAATTAAAAAAAAAGACTAGTTCTTTCATACAAACGTGAATAACAAAATCACTTATGTATTGCTGAAGAGGAACCCGGCAAAATGTTATTTCTGTCTGGGATTCGTATTTGTTTGTTTTTTTTATTTGTTTTTTTTTCCTGTGCCAGAAAAATTGGCAGACACAAAAAGATTGCCATTCCTAAGGTGACCCATCCTACATTCAGGTTACATGTAAATTCCATAACATTACTTATAACAGCATCTTTGTTTGCAGTGACAGATCTTGGTTTATAGCGTACCATTCTCATTTCATTTCAGATTGATATACTTACGCCAAAACAGAATGGCTCCGTTGAAAACCTCGACCAAGAAAACAAAACATCAACCGCTAAGATCAAAGGGATGTGGAAGAAAGCCTTTAAAAGTCTCAAAAGCACCTCTGAGCAGAAGTTGGTGAGTTGTTCTAAACATCCAAAAAAAAAAAAATCCCCATATTCTATTTATACACAACTCAACTGTGATAGTACCCTATGGATGCTTGGTATTGATGTTCACTTATATAGTGTCATAGAAACGAAATACAGATGGCATTAACATGAAAATCCATTGTCATAAAGGGAACATTAGCTATTTAGTTCATAAAGGGAACCTTAGCATTCTTGTTTAATCTTGTTCATGTAGGGGAACTTAGCTATCTAGTTCATACAGGGAACATTAGATATCTTGTTCATACAGGGGAACTTAGTTATCTTGTTTAATCTTGTTCATGTAGGGGAACTTAGTGATCTAGTTCATACAGGGAACATTAGATATCTTGTTCATACAGGGGAACTTAGTGATCTAGTTCATACAGGGAACATTAGATATCTTGTTCATACAGGGGAACTTAGTGATCTAGTTCATACAGGGAACATTAGATATCTTGTTCATACAGGGGAACTTAGTGATCTAGTTCATACAGGGAACATTAGATATCTTGTTCATACAGGGGAACTTAGTGATCTAGTTCATACAGGGAACATTAGATATCTTGTTCATACAGGGGAACTTAGTGATCTAGTTCATACAGGGAACATTAGATATCTTGTTCATATAGGGGAACTTAGTGATCTAGTTCATACAGGGAACCTTAGCTATCTTGTTTAATCTTTTTCATGAAGGGGAACTTAGCTATCTAGTTCCTACAGGTAACATTAGATATCTTGTTCATACAGGGGAACTTAGCTATCTTGTTTAATCTTGTTCATGTAGGGGAACTTAGCTATCTTGTTCATACAGGGAACCTTAGTTATCTTTTCATATAGGGGAACTTAGCTATCTTGTTCATGTAGGGGAACTTAGCTATCTTGTTCATACAGGGAACCTTAGTTATCTTTTCATATAGGGGAACTTAGCTATCTTGTTCATATAGTGGAACTTAGCTATCTTGTTCATACAGGGAACCTTATTTTATCTTGTTCATATAGGGGAACTTAGCTATTTTATTCATACAGGGAACCTTAGCTTTCTTGTTAATACAGGGAACCTTAGCTATCTAGGTAATACAGAGAACATTAGTTATCTTTTCATATAGGGGAACTTAGCTATCTTGTTCATACAGTGGAACTTAGCTATCTTGTTCATACAGGGAACCTTATTTTATCTTGTTCATGTAGGGAAACTTAGCTATCTTGTTCATACAGGGAACCTTAGCTATCTTGTTCATACAGGGAACCTTATTTTATCTTGTTCATACAGGGAAACTTAACTATTTTATTCATACAGGGAACCTTAGCTTTCTTGTTAATACAGGGAACCTTAGCTATCTAGTTCATACAGGGAACATTAGCTATCTTGTTCAATCTTCTTCATACAGGGGAACTTAGCTATCTTGGCAAAACCAGATTGAGAAAAACTCTTGGATAAATTATCCTTCAGCTGCATCCCTTTTTGATGGACTATATTTCTGTACTGACTACATTTCTATGGTAACTAGGGTGGCTGTCAAGAAAAGTACAACCTCATAAGCATTTTTTACAGAAATCACCTCTAAAATTTATTGGTACTTTCATATTACAACACATTTTAGTAAAAATAGTTATGGCAGAAATTTTGAACTTCTGTCTTACAAGTAGCAAATTCTTCTTGGGACTATGGTTTGATGTCAAATTCATAATATTCTAGCATCGGCCATCAGTCATTTGTAGTGAAAAAAGATGTTTACCAATACTTAACTCATTTACTCCTAAAGATGCCTTTGGCAGGTCATTGATTTACAGAAGAGTCTGGGTTGATGACTTAACATGTCTGTACAAATTATAAGCAAGATACCAGCCACAAAACCCAAATCTGTCATCAAACTTCAGTCATAGCAAGAATTTATCTCCCGCCATTAGAGATGTAAACCTAAACTAAACCATCTTTCATCTTAGAAAAAAATTCCTGCACCACAAACCTGAAAAATTTACTTAAAAATATTCTTAACATTTTCAACTTTTAGCCAATTACATTTTAGCATTCCATTAAGTTGAGAATATTGGTAAACCTTCAAAAATGCTTAAGTTTTATGGTGTACGACCCTAAATTTTGAATTATTTTTGTCCAATAAACTCTTTAAAATGGCCACTTTCTAAAACTGTACAGCTTAGGTTTATTGTTTTTGTCGTATAAGTGTTGATGGGCCATCACTATAGGAATTGTCTGTGTCTGTCAGTCTGTCCAGTAAAGCTTTTGGTCAAAGTACTGTAACTGCTCAAAACTGATTCACTTAACAATAATCAGATCTGTGGTCTTCGACTTGTATGAGTATGGTAAACGTCAGAACTAACTGAACCACCACAAGACGTCTATCTGGATGGGATATTTGAGGATTCTTAAATATACAGCACCAGCCTGGTATGGGACCTCAAATCTTATCAAAAAGAATATGGTGACTTTTAACTGGTATTCTGAGCACCTGCCAAGTCTTAAGAATGACCCAGTACTGGGAACCAAACCTAGAACCTTCTGTTTGCAAGTTACACGCTCTACAAATAGACCACTATGAGCAGTCAGTCACTCACTGTAAAGAGCTGACTTATTTGTATTCTAAATATAGAAAAGTAAATGCACATACATTTCTTGTATGTAGTGGGTTAATAAAAAAAAAATGAAACCGAGGAGGAAGGAGGAATGAGCAAAAATACAAACTGAAGTAAAACCTTGTTACCCCACCACCATTTGTTCAACCCAAATTTGGCATTATAAAGGGGTTTGGCAATAGCTTGAGGGGAAACCTTAAATGAAATAATAGGGGAAATTGGAAAAGTGGCCTTTCAAAATTATGGTGTAAAGTGAGGTGGCAAATGAAATGAAGGGCATTATAAAGAGGTTTTACTGTATACATACATGTATGTATGGCAGGATAACAAGATTAAACATTTGTCATAATTAGTATTGCAAAACAAGAGAAGCGTAAACAAGACCCGTCCTAATTAGCATCCACACTTATCATATCGCCCCCAGTGTCCGTGTCGTTACACAAAAACAGTGTAAACCGTTCCGTATAATCAGTACCATAGTAATTATTCTATTATCAAGTCTTGCTGTACACATATTATTTTCATAACAACAAGAGTTACTAAGACTAAAGACAATTAGACCACACTCTCTGCCAATTTTTTTTTTATTTCCAACATCAGTATTGTGTGTGTGTGTATATAGGGGGGGATGTAGAACATTCCTGGAAGACGCATACCTGGGAGTGTGACTGCAAAGTGTTTGAGCCGAATGCTTTGACAGAGATTGGTCGGTAATGCTGCTTGTTTTTTCCTACATGCATCTTTTTTTCGTTGGGGAATTTTTACGTATGAGCCCAACCATTATATCATCATAACCTCTTTGATGTTGATTCGCAGTGATAGGTGTTGCATCTTTTTCTTCAAAGCACATGTTTTGGATATTTTTACACTCCATATAAATGTGTCGCAGGCCGACAAAGGAATATCCGCCATCAACCGTGATCTAATTGTTCATGGGACTGTTTCCATGTTGCCTTAGGTGATCTGCTCGGCAGAAAAAAATTACAATAACTTTTTTTTCTTTTGTGTGGAGTAGGAATAAACAAATGCAAACTCTATAACGTGTGTGATATATTATGCTAATTATTCAAAGGATAATTTTTCAGACAGTGGCTAAAAAAAGAAATACGAAGTGATGAACTTATGATTTTTGCTGAATATCTACAAAAATTAAGTCAAAGAAAATTTTGCTGGGAAAATGAAACGCTTTTAAATCAAAACAAACCAGAGCTACAAGGATATTGGTTATATATCAAAACTTCATTTAATCTAAATACAAAAGGAAAATAAAGAAATAAAAAAATCTGTTATAAATTTTTGTGAAAATGTGGAAAAAAGCTGTACAAAAGATAAAACGAGCAAAATCTGGTAATATAGAAACTGAAAAAACTGAACAAACCGGTTATGTGGTTGAAGAGGAAATTACGATCAAAAGTGAGATGGTTGTGGTGAGTTTATTATCATTTTTTTTTATTATTATTATTATTTCCTTATAACGTTTTTTTATTCTTTTAGGGGGAGGGAATCATAGGGCATAATGTTGAATCCCCCTTCTCCCTTCTTCCTTTACAATGGACAATCTTAAATTTAACCCATCAACCCCTGAAAAACAATGGACTCTTCTGTAAATCAATTATTTAGGTCAGTTCAAACGTGTCTATAGGGGTGAATGAATTAAGTATCATCTGAAAAGTAGACCAGTGATCTGGACTTACTATAGTTAGCCTTTGGCAGAGAAATCACTGTAAGTTTTATTACGAAGTAGCAGAAATAATCAAGTACATGTATCGGTAACAGGAATTGAACTCAGGTCCTCCATATTGCAAGGCTGGCGCTCTGTGACTGGTCCACTGCAAACAGTGAAAAAATCTTTAAAAGAAAAGATAAGTTTATTGATTCTTTTAAGCTGAAGTTGAAAAATAAAAGATATTTGTGTGTTAAATATGACCTACCATTCTGAATTTGTTACCTAAATAATATTATGAGTGAGTGAAGAATTATAAAAGAAAGTATTATGAAGTTTCTATTCTTGAAAATTATTTGTCATGCCTAGGTCTTCTTTTACTGTGGTTTTACATCCTGCCAAGAATTTTGAACTTATATGGAGATGTTACCGTCTCTAAGTGAAGTTCCACAAATTTTGATGTGTGCTTGGAACTGACACCAATGCAGCGAGGGTTCTTTTTACATGCCATGCCAGTGCTGTGTCAGGGGCCACGGTATCTTAAGTCTCATCTGAAAGGCCTGTGACCTTCACTTTCATGGTGAGGGATAAGATGGACTTGGCCTATTATCAAACCAGACAGAGCCAGCCTGGCTCCGTCGGTGGCGCGCTCGACTCTTGATCGTGAGGTCGTGAGTTCGAGTCCAGCTGGCGGCAGGTTGGTTTCCTGTCCTTCGGATGAGACAGTAAAACTTGAGGTCCCGTGTCGCAGTAGGTGTCGGCATGTTAAAGAACCCTCACTGCTCAATGGCCGCAAGTGCCGAGTATAGGCCAAAATTTGAAGCCTTTCACCGGCATTTGGTGATGTCTCCATATGAGTGAAAGATTCTTGAGTGGGACATTAAACAACAATAAACAAACAAACAATCAAACCAGACATTGGCCATCCAGTAGTCTATTATGTTATTGCTGTATCTGTCAACAAGTGCTATCAATTATAGAATGTGGCATTAGTCAAATCTGACAAAAACAGGTACCATCTTAAACCAGGCACAGAGCCCCTAACCTTCTGATAAAAAGAGGTGTCATCTAAAACCAGGCAAAGAGCTTTTAACCTGTCCATATCTCGTTGTTAAACAGATGTGTTATCAATCAGGTACAGAGCCCCCAACTTCTGTTGATATCTGGCTGTCAAACAGATGTGTTATCAGCCAGGTACAGAGCCCCTAACTTCTGTTGATATCTGGCTGTCAAACAGATGTGTTATCAGCCAGTTACAGAGCCCCTAACTTCTGTTGATATCTGGCTGTCAAACAGATGTGTTATCAGCCAGGTACAGAGCCCTTAACTTCTGTTGATATCTGGCTGTCAAACAGATGTGTTATCAGCCAGTTACAGAGCCCCTAACTTCTGTTGATATCTGGCTGTCAAACAGATGTGTTATCAATCAGGTACAGAGCCCCTAACTTCTGTTGATATCTGGCTGTCAAACAGATGTGTTATCAGCCAGGTACAGAGCCCTTAACCTCTGTTGATATCTGGCTGTCAAACAGATGTGTTATCAGCCAGGTACAGAGCCCTTAACCTCTGTTGATATCTGGCTGTCAAACAGATGTGTTATCAGCCAGGTACAGAGCCCTTAACCTCTGTTGATATCTGGCTGTCAAACAGATGTGTTATCAGCCAGGTACAGAGCCCTTAACCTCTGTTGATATCTGGTTGTCAAACATGTGTCTGTCTACTGTCTACAGTCATACCAGGAACAGGACATTTAGTCTAACCAGTTGATATCTGTCTACTAGATGTACAGTCATACCAGGAACAGGACATTTAGTCTAACCTGTTGATATCTTTCTGTCTACGAGATGTACAACCACACGAAATACAGGACAATTAGTCTAACCTGTTCATATCTGTCTACTAGATGTACAGTCACAGCAGGTACAGGACATATAATCTAGTGTTGACATCTGTCTGTCTACTAGATGTACAATCACAGCAGGTACAGGACACTTGATATCTGTCTGCTAGATGTGCAATCACACCAGGTACAGGACATATGATCTAGTGTTGACATCTGTCTGTCTACTAGATGTACAATCACAGCAGGTACAGGACACTTGATATCTGTCTGCTAGATGTACACTCAAACCAGGTACAGAACACTTGGTCTAACCTGTTGATATCTGTCTGCTAGATGTACACTCAAACCAGGTACAGAACACTTGGTCTAACCTGTTGATATCTGTCTACTTGATGTACACTCAAACCAGGTACAGAACACTTGGTCTAACCTGTTGATATCTGTCTGATAGATGTACACTCAAACCAGGTACAGAACACTTGGTCTAACCTGTTGATATCTGTCTGCTAGATGTACACTCAAACCAGGTACAGAACACTTGGTCTAAACTGTTGATATCTGTCTACTAGATGTACACTCAAAACCAGGTACAGAACACTTGGTCTAATCTGTTGATATCTGTCTACTAGATGTACACTCAAACCAGGTACAGAACACTTGGTCTAACCTGTTGATATCTGTCTACTAGATGTACACTCAAACCAGGTACAGAACACTTGGTCTAACCTGTTGATATCTGTCTACTAGATGTACACTCAAACCAGGTACAGAACACTTGGTCTAACCTGTTGATATCTGTCTGATAGATGTACACTCAAACCAGGTACAGAACACTTGGTCTAACCTGTTGATATCTGTCTGCTAGATGTACACTCAAACCAGGTACAGAACACTTGGTCTAAACTGTTGATATCTGTCTACTAGATGTACACTCAAACCAGGTACAGAACACTTGGTCTAATCTGTTGATATCTGTCTACTAGATGTACACTCAAACCAGGTACAGAACACTTGGTCTAACCTGTTGATATCTGTCTACTAGATGTACACTCAAACCAGGTACAGAACACTTGGTCTAACCTGTTGATATCTGTCTACTAGATGTACACTCAAACCAGGTACAGAACACTTGGTCTAACCTGTTGATATCTGTCTACTAGATGTACACTCAAACCAGGTACAGAACACTTGGTCTAACCTGTTGATATCTGTCTACTAGATATACATTCAAACCAGGTACAGGACATTTAGTCTAAACTATTGATATCTGTCTACTAAATGTATAATCACACCAGATACAAGAAATTTAGTCTAACCTAGGCCTGTTGATATCTGTCTGTCTACTAGATGTACAGTCACAGCAGGTACAGGACATTTAGTCTAACCTGTTGAAACTAAATTTACCTTTGCTGTAATTTGATATAAAATATCACAAAGCAAATTATGATACAAATATATTTTGGACATTTTATTGTTTTTAATTTAAACTCATTTATCTATAGACGAATATGTATATACTATTTGTTTGTTTGTTTATTGTTATTTAACGTCCCACTCAAGAATCTTTCACTCATATGGAGACGTCACCAAATGCCGGTGAAGGCCTTCAAATTGTGTCCTATGCTCCGCACTTACGGCCATTGAGCAGTGAGGGCTCTCTTTAACGTGCCGACACCAACTGCGACATGGGACCTCGAGTTTTACTGTCTCATCCGAAGGACAGGAAACCAACCTGCCGCTGACTGAACTCGAACTCACGATCAAGAGTGGAGTGCGCTACCAACTGAGCCAGGCCGGCTCTATATATACAGTAAAACTTGCTTTAATGACCACCTGGTCATAAAGATTACTGTCCTCAAAAGTACTATTTGTGTACAAATCAACCTCTATATAAAGACCACCTCCCTATAAAGACTGGTTTTGTTGTTTCCGTAAGAGGGTCTTTATATACAAGTTTTACTGTATGTCTACTTTTTTTTTTTAAAAATCTTACATTCCAGAATTCTTATTCTTCCAGTTACAATATTAGATCATGTAAATCATATTGGGGATGTACATATGTAAATGCCATCATGATTGATAAATACAGATATTTTATATCGGGGATTTTCCTCGACTGTTTTGGGATCCGGTTACAGGACCCATTCCCAATGCGAAAATTGGCTTGTATCTTCCCAAAATATATGCTCAAATTCGTAATTCGAAATTTCAAAATAAAAAATAAAGTATTTTCAATCAAATGTCTCAAATAAAGTTTTCCATTTTAATTCAAATGTATATTTCCCTAATTATTTTTACCCCAGACCTAGAATATAAGAGGTAGGAAAGTCCTTGTATGGACAATTATCAATGTTTATGTACAACTTTTCTTATTCAGTTGGAGTCAGACATTCATGCTGACAAGATCCAGCTATTATTATATCATAAATTGGGATATTTTGGCCATTGTTTAATTTTGGCCATTTGGCCACCATATTAAAATGGCCAAAATTAAACCGTCCAAAATATTTACACAATGTTTCTACAGGTACTTTTAAAAAAGGATTTGTGTTTTATAGATTAACAAACAAGGGGTTTTTAAAACAGCAATGTGTGGACATAGATTTTAATTAGATACCATGTGACGCATCAATATGTAATTAATTTTACCGACACTTTTTAATATTTTGATATTTCAAAAACCAGGAATGTTCAACACGACAAGACTGAGAGTTAATGGTAGGCCGATATACATATAAATAGCCAAAATTTAACCAGTCAAAAAGTGACCCTTCATTTTGTGACCAAAGTGGCCAAATTTTACCGACGCCAAAATATCCCGATTTACTTTATGGTAATCAATTGTTACACCTTTAGGGGTTTTATTGCAATAAGTACCAAGTGCTAGAAATAAGACTACACGCAGTCTTGTGTCCACTTTAAAGCTACATCTGAAAGCAACTTGATATAGAAAGACTTATATTCTTGGATATCTCGTTAACCTGAAATATGATTATTCATGTACATGTTATCGTAATTTTTTTTAATCTTTATAATCATATTTCCGTTGTAAATCTGAGTAATTAGACATTTTCGACTTCTTTTCAAGAGCCAAAGGGCCAAATCTAACCAAACTTGACAGGAAGTATCCCCATGTGAAGCTGCATAAAAAATCATGAATGGAAAGGGGCTAAGACCAATATTATTCACCTGCATCATTGTTAAGTCAGTATCTACAAAGTTTGCAAAGGAAAATGAAAATCGGTCCATAAATGAGCCACTAGGAGGCAATTAAAGAGCATGGGTACAGTTTTATACAAACGGCTTGATAACTCAAACCTGATTGACTTTTTGTATATAAAGGTACATGTATATGACAAAGTCTTCATTAAATTTTAGAAAATTTTGACTTTTTCTCAAGAACCAGTTGCCCAAATTTAACCAAACTTGACCGGAAGTATTCCTATATGAAGCCGCATGAAGTTTGCAAATGAAAAGGGTCCAGAATCAATAGGAGTCCCAAAAGGGGCCATAAAGGACAAAAACGTGATGCATCTTTAAAAATATTCTCTTCATGAACCAAGTATCAGATGACTTTCAAATTCTGTATGCTGGACTGTTAAGTCAGTATCTATTAAGTTTGCAAATGAAAATAAGATCTGCCCATAAACAAGCCATTATTTTATAAGTATCTGATACCATCACATAAATACAGTAAAACTTTCTTCAGTGACCACCTGTGTATAAAGATCACCTGGTAATAAACCCAGTTTTTTGCTGTCCCCAATAGTACCATTTGTGTACAAATCAACCTCTATATAAAGACCACCTCCCTATAAAGGCTGGTTTTGTCTGTCTGTAAGAGGATCTTTATATACAAGTTTTACTGTAATTTACTGTAAAATATTACAAAAATGACCTAAAAAATTTTGATGTACTGGTTTTGGGGAAATTGTCCTTATTAGGATAAATCTAAATCGTTTTGCTAGAGAAATGGTAATACTGCAATTTCCCAACCTCTCAGTGATTAATCTAGCGACTAGTTTACCAAGTTCAGAAAGCAACTACTTTTTTTCTTATTACTTTGCATGTACGTGTGAAGATGAGATAGATCGATAGAAAGACAGAAAGAGATAAATAGATAGATACATATGTAAATACCATGTGACAGGGAAAATATCTACATATACAAAAAATAATGAGTTTTTTTCTAATTAAGTTAATTAGGACAGGACTTATCGTTACTGGAAAATATGGGGCTGATGTTCTCCGAAAGATAGTAATTACTGCCAAGTCTCTGAATTCATTTTCCTTGGAATTCTGATAGGTAATTGAGCGCCATGATAAATTAATCAAGGTCATCCTTGAGAACAAGACAATAGATAGATGTTTTTTTTATGCTACCTGTATGATAGAAATGCTACTATAGTAGATATTTATATATGCTACCTGTATGATAGAAATGCTACTCAAGTAGAGATTTACATGTGCTACCTGTATAACAGAAATGCTACTATAGTAGATATATACATATGTTACCTGTACAATAGAAATGCTACTATAGTAAAAATTTACATATGCTACCTGTATGATAGAAATGCTACTGTGCTACAGATTTACAATATGCTACCTGTACGATAGGAATGCTACTGTAGTAGAGATTTACATATGCTACCTGTATTATAGAAATGCTACTGTGGTACAGATTTACAATATGCTACCTGTTCGATAGGAATGCTACTGTGGTACAGATTTACAATATGCTACCTGTACGATAAGAAAGGTGTAAACATGGTAGCCACCATCTGGTTATCGTTTCAGTCATGTTTTAACACTTTGTTGTCAGATCTTCTCTGTAGTCACAATCAGCTAATTTGGCAGGAGAAGTACATAGCTGATCAGAGTTTTACATATCTATGTACAAGGTACTGATATACTGGTGTATGTGGGTATATATATATATATATATATATATATATATATATATATATATATATATATATATATATATATATATATATATACACACATCTGTGTGATCTATTGTGTGCAATATACATCTCTGTATGCAGAGAAAAGCATTAGTGTACAAGGAATAATTAATGATACCAGCAGGTGCCCTGCTAAGTATCTGTAATTTCAGTCTCTCTCTCTCTCTCTCTCTCTCTCTCTCTCTCTCTCTCTCTCTCTCTCTCTCTCTCTCTCTCTCTCTCTCTCTCATTTACTGCAAAACAAGGCAGAACACAAGGAGATATTAATTTTACACTACACTACCATATTACAATTCATTTCAGGAGAATGTTTTATTTCATTTTTGTAACATATAACATAAACGTGCGTTTTGGGGTTAAGTGGAATCTGTGTTGAAAGACCACCCCTTCTCGTGAATGGTAACCAAGAACGATAAGACTTTTAGTTTCAGAGTTTCTACAAGTTGTATAGGACTGCTTTTAAACCAATAGCCTACACCATGTACACGGCCAGACACCATGTACACGGCCAGACACCATGTACACGGCCAGGATATTTAATAAGTAGTGCTAAAATTAACATTATTCTTAGGAAATTAAAATATAGAGTGTTTATGAGAATAAGAATTACCTTGGGGTCATTTCGTACACAAGTAAATTTTGACTTCAAATTATGGGCCCAAAAACTTACTCAAAACATCAAGAAATTTCAGTCATAAAAGTTTGACTTATACATTGTTCATTAGTAGCATTTGATAACAATGTTATTCAGGACTTTATCAGTAATTTCGAAACATCGAGAAATTTGACTCAGCTCAACAAAGTTCTACTGTACAGTATATAAATAATGATTAAGTGTCAATTCTTCTTTTTTTCCAGACCAAGAAGGGAAGCATTATAAAGAAAAAACAAAATTCCACGGAACAGGAAGAACCGGAGGCCACTGTGTGTAAGTGTACTAATCTGGTGCCGATTTTTTGAAAACTCATCACAACTGATTACATGCCGGGCTTATTCAAGGGAGATAAGTTGTGGTCTATTTCGCTATTTGTATTTTGGTTGTGAGTTATGTGTAAATTTCTTTTTCAAAGATTGCTCGGCCAATTTTCGTCAGAGTAAGTCCGTTGTAAAGTAAGGATAACTTCAGACCATAATTTGAATATTATTTGTTCAACATGCTTTGACCAGACGTTTCAGAAGTGGGCTATTCAATAGGCAAAATTTTGTTTTTAATTTTCATTCTAATATTTTGATACTTAAATTAGACAAACTTTCAAATTAATGATAACAGGAAAAAAAATCATTACACAAAACTGCCTGAAAAAAATTGGGATGGGCTTTTTAGATGGGTCAATCAGTTTAGCAAATCGTTTTGTATTTTTTTTTTCTTTGCCTCAACCGTTAATCTCATAATCTTTAGGTCGGATGTAAATAGGAGGTGGACACAAGTGACCAATTTAGCCATTTTAGCATCTTGAATTTTTTTATTTAGGTGCCACCTGATGGACAGTGGTCAAGTGATTGTCTGTTTGTTTAAATGATTTTTTTTTACGTCACACTTACACAACAATTTTTCTGTTTTATGGCGGCAGCCAGTTTTTAATGGTGGAGGAGAGAACCTGATTACAATGTACCATATAATTGAAAAATTGCTGAGTGTGGCATTAGATACTGTTCTAAATAAAAAAAAATATAGAATTTTCTACATTATAAATGAAACATTTATTATTTTCAACATGATTTGGCAAGAAAAACGTTGCTTTTTGCTCACCCAGCATTTCATGTAGGTCGGTAGTTAACATAAAACGATATTTATACAAATTATCAAATAAATTTTTTTTTGTTTAAATAAGTGTTGTGTTATTTTAGGGAGAAAGAATAAATTTAGCTGACAACAGTAAAAACAAATAGTGTGCTGGAATCAGAAGAAAGAATTTGTATGATATAATTTCTTTGCAGTTTTCTGAAAAAATGAAATTTATTTGATGCACTAATAATAGATTTTTATGTAAGAAACAGAAGTAAGCGATGAAAATATCATAAGGTAATAACTACAAAGTAACATATGAAATTGACGATCGTAAACAAAAAACGATGAAAGGCATGATGACGTAAAAGAATAGGTCAACAAGAAACAGAAAAGACCTCCAATTGCGATCTTTTAGTGCACATTTTTTCGATTTACATGTATCCTTGGCATGATTCATAAACAAAGCATAAAACAGTCTATATAAAATTGTCGTCACATTCGCTCGTAAACAAAACAGACCAAATCGCAACTTATCTATCTAAAATTAGAATACATAGAAATCTATTGCAAGTTTTTTAATCATCGTTTGAAAACATATGAAGTATTGTCTATAAAGACAGTTGTTAAGTAACTCATTCACCCCTGAAGACTCATTTGGACTGGACTAAGTCATTGCTTTACAGAAGAGTCCATTGTTTTTCTGGGGTTGATGAGTTAAAACGTTCATGAAGATTTTGAAGTCCCATAACTCTGACAAATATTGCCAAAGGTCGGCCATGCATTGTACAATTCGTTGTAATCTGAATTTATTCAAAGTTACATATTTTTGGACCAAACATAATATATTCTTCTATTTTGATTAGTTTCTTGAATCCAGAATGTATAACTATTTGACCAAAATTCTTAATGGTACAATGACGAGTATTGCTGAACAATTTACTTGTTGTATTTTGTAATGTCCCACTCAGGTATCTCTCACTCATATAAAGACGTCGCCAAATACCGGTGAGGGGCTTCAAATTTTGGCCTGTGCTCGTCACTTATGGCCCTTGAGCAGTGAGAGTTCTTTTTAACATGCCGACACCTACTGTGACACGGGTTTTCATTGGAACAATTTTCTCTGTACTTCTCTTTTTTAGTCATCAACCCCTGAAAATCAATGGACTCTTCTGTAAATCAATGTCTTATACTGGTACAAATGTGTCTTTTGGGGTAAGTGGCCATGTGGTTTATCTGTGTCCTGGAGAGCAATAAAAAGACAAATAATCGAAATTAAAAATAAACCTGAAACAAACAAACAAAATAATAAGAACTGTTCTATAAAATAAGATAACATTGAAAAAAAGGTCATAATCAACCATACCCAACCCCCCCAAAAAATGAATGCATTAAATGAGTCGATAAAATAGGTTTATCTGGCAGAAAAATCATTTCTAATAAGATTAGATGGAAAAAAAATATGTGTCCCCGCCCATCATATGGGGAAAAGATGTATTTAGACACAGGTAATTTATATTATTAAAAAAGTGGAACTCACCAAAAAATGAAAAAGAAGCACTCAAACATTTAGATTTATTCTCAGGTGCTCATTTAAAGGGATAAAAATAAAATAATTGCAATCAATAAAAAGATTATAATGGGGATATTTTTTTATAAAGATTCATATCTTTTAGAATGTGATATTTATTTTATCACATGTTTCAGTCGTTATGCTAGAGTCTTGTCTATACATGCAACAGACATCAATCTATGGGGGAGCAAGTGGAAACTGGAAATTAAGCTAAGAATATGGGAATTTTTTTGTATTTTAATGTAAATTTCATATTTACCACTCAGGATGGCCTAAATTTAATTATAGTATGCCTATTTTTATTTGTATTTTTTGTTTGTTTGTTTTAATCATCTGGGTCATGCCAGGATGGATCTCTTGTCATTATTTTCTGTTGGGGTTTATTTTGAGTACTGTACTGTAATTTTTTTTTTATCAGAAATGATGATGATTTGATTCCCTTGTTTCACTTTTTAGTGCCTTCAGCATCAAAACAACTAAAGTGGAAATTTTACTCATCAGCCATCATATGTTAGATATACTGGTATAAATTTTTGATGGATGGATAGATGGAAGGATGGATGGATGGGTTGGTAGGTGGGTGTATAGGTGGGTGAGTTGTTAGATGGATGGATCAGTTTTTATTCTGGGTGGATGAATGGATGGGTGCTTGATGGAAGAATGGATAGATAGATAGACAGACAGATAGATATATAAAGATAGATAGATAGATAGATGGATGGATAGATACAATGTAGATAAATAATTAGATACAATATACAATGTTTATAGATTAATACTTATATACAATGTAAATAGATAGTGGTGGTATTGATGTATGGATGGTAGCTAAGGTGGGTGAAGTGATTGATTGATTCTGGAGTGTGATATTTGTAGGATTATTTTTTTTAGTTGAAATAACATGTATTTTATGTATATATATTTGTTTTTTTATCTGAAACTTTAACCTTAACAAAACAGGGAAATTCGGAATACATATCAATCAGAGGAAGAAATGATAAATACACAGAAATGAAAACGCTTTGGTTTGTTTATCATATAGTGTGTGATCTAATGTAATTCTCTCTGATCAGACGAATTTCAAATACACCATAAAAACAAACCTAAAAGTCATAATAACCTTTAGATCAATGTTATTGAAATGATTTTAATCTGTTGTGTGTGTTCAACTTCAGTATTTATTGTCAAGAAATTTGGCATGTGCCTTTGTTTTTTTTAGAGTTTTGTTAATTGTGAGCTTCAATGATGGGAGGGCAGAAATGTTGACGATAATATTGCGGTAGATTATATTATTGTTCCTACATCAAAGTGTGTTAGCAGTGGAATGTTTGTTTTCTTTAGTACATTTTTACATCAATCCATAAGTTTGTTTTTTTTTAAAACTTTTTCCAAGATGAAAATAATTCTTTACAACTGAGGAGAATTAATTGCGTGAAATTGATTGAGATGTAAACATGCCCTTTACTATTGCTGTAAAATTAAGATATAGACTTTGTTTATTTGTTGTGGGTTATTTAGATTTAGGTTATTTAGGTGTTGGATTCTATACTTTTTACATTTTTGCTAAGATAAATAAAAAATGAATAATAATACGTAAAAACAATGACACCTGTCATGAGAGGCCACCCAATCTGCGGTGTCTCAAGACAGGTGGTCTCTCAAAAGACATTTACGGTAAGTAAAACTCTGCTGACTGGGTCTCAGAATGTGGTCTCACAAGATCGGCGGTCTTTCATGAGAGGTTCCACTGTATTAACAAAAATTGCTGCCTCAACCCCTGAAAAACAATGGACACTTCTGTAATTCATTGACTTAGACCAGTCCAGATGTGTCTTTAGGGGTGAATCAGTTAATGAACGACTCAAAGATGATTAATATGCTAACAACTTTTTAACTGTCCATTGTAGCGAGTGAAATTGATCCAGTCTACAGTTTACTCAAATGTGCTGCAGATCTTCCGAAAACTGGCAAGCCAATGTGTGGTCTTCATCCACACTGTTCTGGTCACCATAGCGGCAGTTCGTTAAAAAGTGCAGGTGACAGCAGCGGTAACACATCAAAGACCTCAAGTCCTTCCTCCTCAGGTATGTAGAACATCCTGTTCTCCTTGCAGTTTTCATTTTAATCTATATTTCAATTCTTGTACCGTATGTTCATTTTTTGTTGCTATGGTAAATAGGTTTTTCAAGAATTCTCCAAGACATTTTAGGGAAAAAAATAAATGGCCCCAAAAGATCAACTGTGGAAAAGCACCAGCGTGAAGTTTTCCGAATAACTGTCCTAAAGGAGGCTACTGGTATGCGGCACTGCCGCAGATACATTGCAGGGATTGATGTTATTTTTATGCTACTCTTGATCTGACATTCAAGAAATTGCAATCGTGTCAGGAGAAAAAAAAACTGGAAATTACAGCTCGTGAAATAACGAGCCTTGATATTTGAAATAGAAGTTACGGATCTTTTAAATGAGCTTTAATAGCTAATTAGTGAGGTTAAACTCTTAGTGCATATCCATCTCAATAATTCTGTGACGTCATTTGTACAGCGAGGGATAAATTAAAATAAAATTTGCAAGAAGAAAGAAATGTATAAAAAATGGCAACACTTTATTTTCAGCTGTGAAGGAGTGAAAATTAAAAAAAAAATCAATAACTTCAATATCGGTATCTGATTTAAACAAATAAAACAGTTCTGTAAATGGTTTCGAAAGCTCTGTAAAATGAAGTCCTGTTATATATATACATTGTATCTCATGCTATATAACCGTATTAATTACAAAATGTAAGTTATAAATCATAACAATGTATCAATGCTATATTTAGCCTGGTGATATGTGCTTCATCCGTGCTGCGTAAATTTTTTTCGCAAACATGCATCTGCCGACTAACAACTAACGACTAACCAAGAAAGTTTGTATTTTGAAATAAAAAGAAACATTTTTTGCGTTCGTAGGGGACAGAAGAGCGAAGGACTTTGACTGATCCTGCACTCTGCGGAAGTTAAATCTTAACTTTTACAGTGAACACAGTCTGATGGGCTTGCAGTGTGTCGTTTATGTTCATAGACTGTGAAATCACAGACGCTTAGCCTATGTGTCGCAAGAAATTGTAATTTACGTGTATAAACTACTTACCAGATTTGCGTGTGTGTCAACTCATGGCTGACTTATTGTCGGAATTGGTGATTTTTATTTCACAATTTTTTTTTCTGCTAAAAGTATTTACTTTCATAAAATCTGCAAGTTTGTATTTGAATTTCTCTATGGTGCTCGGTTATCCTGTTTTTTTTTCCATTTACTAACGCTCTAATTTTGCAGTTTTTATCATCCAAAGGGAAATTATTTATAAATAGTTGATTATTTACATATATGAAAGTAAATTGAAGAATGCTCTTTTTTGTAATTAAAATGTCTGAACAGTTTTATTGCAAATCTTTGTGTGAATTATCTTCCGAG
Organism: Atrina japonica; assembly: GCA_030159075.1. Taxonomy (NCBI): domain Eukaryota; kingdom Metazoa; phylum Mollusca; class Bivalvia; order Pterioida; family Pinnidae; genus Atrina; species Atrina japonica. The sequence continues at coordinate 280,567 of BROG01000139.1, read as the reverse complement.
AGTCCTCGTCGATAACCTTTACATGCTGGTAACATATTAACGTAAGGTTTCCAAATAGAATGGCCAACTCCAACTCAAGTTTGGATGCCTCAATATTCAAAACATAGCCTCTCAGATTTACTTCACTTTTACACGGGATTCTCAGCCAATCAGATTTGACAAAATAGTTCACCGATATACTGCCATCTTAGTCAGTCAAGTTCAGCAACACAGTTAAGTTATATATTGCCATAGCAACCACGAAGCTGTGTAAATTCTAAGCTTCAAATATATTCCTAAGTTTTTTTTAAAGTCTAGCTTTGAAGTATGAGTCAGCCCTCATTTTGTTGTTTTCTTTTTCGTTTGATACCCATCTCATGCAACCATTTTACCTCTGACCCTTTTGTCTCCTCTCCTATAAACTCTTTCAAATTTGACCTTTTCCTCCATCATCTTACCTTTGTTTCCATGGAAACACATCTTCCTTTTTTTCTAATAAGCCTTTTATTGTTAATTAAGCTGTTTTTTCTTTCATTATAAAACATAAGTTATCATACTCGTATCACATGATGTCAGAAGCAGAAATTCTTTTTGTGACTTCAAGGACGAATTTTTGATAATTGTGCCAAGTCTGGTCTCATTACGTCAATTGATACGTAAGCTCGAGTGATGTTCAATTAGTAGTGTTTTCAGTCATTTGAAACTGAAGTGCCATTTTTTCACAAAGTGAAGGAAAAAAGCCATCAAATGTCTAAATATATTGGCTCACCTTCTTGTACTGTCTTCATTAAAGTGACTTATGTACCGTAATGATATAAAAACTTGAATCAAATTACATGTCTGAACAAGCTCTGTATCAAACCAACTGGCAAAGCACATAACACCCCCCCCACACACACACCTCCCTTGAAATAACCCAAAACAAAACACCGTAGGCATATATCTCATTGTCAAGTGCAAAAAGGTTACGACGAGATGAAAGGAAGTAAATAAACATGAAAACATTTTACTTTATTCACAAATTGGTAACGAATGAAGAGCTTTTAAGATTTGGCATAAATAGAATCAAGTAAATCATGGGAAATCAATAATTCTATGCAGGCTTTAGATAAGTACATAGGGTTCAGTTGTGTTTGTTGAAGTGTGAATAGATATTTAAAATCTTGCCTCCATCTTTTGCTTAGACTTGAACTGCAATTTAGGATCATCTTCAAATAGCGGACTTTCTGTTTTATATATACCGAGCGCTCTGTAATTAAGAACAGTCACTTCCTGTCTCAAGAAGCACTTAATGATGTCATACTAGCATTTAGTATTAATTATTTAGTCTAGCACATTTATGATGTCACTTTAGCCTTAACTCTTTCCATTATTTGGGCTAGAAATTGATGGTGTCACATTAGCCTTTATTTTTCATTATTTTATCTAGCACTCTTTGGTGTCAAGCTAAGTCTTTACTATTGCTTGTTCTTACCTATGTTAGGTTAACACTCTATGGTGTCATGCTAGACTCGTCTTTTTCTGATGTTGAGATAGCAATTGATGATGTCATATAAGCTTTTACGTCCATTATTTGGGTTAGCACTTTATAACGTCAAGCAAAGCCTTTACTTTTGCTTACACTTGCTAACATCTGATAATGTCAACATTTGCTTACATGTGATTTTCTTCGTCTTTGATGTCTAACTATCGTTTTGAGACTTTTTCTTCATTTTTCTTGCTTATGCAGGCAGGCTGGCACTGGATGATGTCATGCTAGCATTCTTTGCTAATATTAACAAGCATTTGATGATGTCATAGCATTCATTGTCACCAATCATTGCCAGCAATAGGTGATGTCATACTGCTATTTACATGTACCTAAAAGTGGTATTTACTTTTGCTAATGTTAGCAAGCTCTAAATGAGGCCAGGTTGCTTTATTTTATTGGTTATGTTGGCAATCAGTCAGTGATTTCATGCTGGTATCAAACTTTAACTGTTGTGTAAGCAAGCACTGTTATGTCATAATATATATTAATGCTTGTGTTGGCAAGCACTAAATGATGTCATGTTGTATGTTTTGTTGCTTGTGTTGGCAAGCACTCAGTTATGTCATGATAATATACTAGTATACTGATACTTGTGTTGCTGAGTACTAAATGATGTCATGTTGCTATATTCTGTTGCTTGTGTTGGTGGGCAGTGCATTCATGATGTTAACAATAATATATTGTTGTGTAAGCAAACACTCAGTTACATCATTGTATATACTGATGCTTATGTCGTCAAGCACTAAATGGTGTCATACTGCTATATTGTGTTGTTAATGTTAGTAAACACTAAATGATGTCTTGTTGCTATATTGTGTTGTTAATGTTAGCAAGCACTAAATGATGTCATGTTGCTATATTCTGTTGCTAATGATAGCAAGCTCTAAATGATGTCATGTTGCCAACTCTGTTGCTATTGTTAGTAAGCACTAAATGATGTCATATTGCTATATTATATAGTTAATGTTAGTAAGCACTAAATGATGTCATGTTGCTATATTATGTTGCTAATGATAGCAAGCACTAAATGTTGCCATGTTGTTATATTTTGTTGCTAATGTTAGCAAGCACTAAATGATGCCATGTTGCTATACTCTGTTGCTATTGTTAGTAAGCACTAAATGATGTCATGTCATATGTTCTGTTGCATAAGTTGGCAAGCACTAAATGGTATCATGTTGCTTTATTCTGTTGCTTATGTTGGTGATCAGTGATGTCGTGCTGGTACCAATATTTTACTGTTGCTTGTGTTAGCAAGCACTCAAGCTTATATTGGGGAGCATTCATTGATGTCACAAGCTGACATCTCTTCACTGTCTAATATTTATTACATATAAGTTGACAGTGTTTTTCATATTTATTTCTCTGCAGGAATGCAAGACATAGTAAGTCAAAGTTTAGGCGGTGAATTCAAGAGTTACTACAAAAAGACGAGCCCGGCAATAAAAAAGACATCTTCACCCTTTGATATAATACAATTTTAGCAGGAAATCGTCACGATTATTATTATCTTATCGTGCAACTTAGTCACATAGTGTTTGTTTGCATTTTATCATCTTTATACAACATCATTCAAACTCATTAAATCGGCTGTTACATAGATGACATACATCTTGTATTTTCTAAACTTACACCGAAGGATTATCGTACACATGTAATATTAAATCCAATTTTTAATCTCGATATTTTGATATCGTACCCACAATGCTCTTTTGTCGGGAATTTTACAATGCTTGGTTCAGACATTTTACTCATATACCTGAATTCTAGATGATCAACAACTTCCAAAGTTGAGGAACTTTTGGTTCTGAAATCAGTTGCTGAGTCTGTTTTTGAAAATTTTCCGTTTAAATACTACAAAGCAATTTTACCAGATATACCATTGCCATCCATTGATGAAAATGCCTTTTAAAAGCTGAACTTTGACCTCAATGTCATGACCTAGATATCCTCGATAACAGTTTGTGTAACAACTGAACAGTATAAATCATTCTTCAGAAGGTGGCCTTGATCTTCTTCAGAGGATGACCTTGATCTTCCTCAGAGGGTGACCTTGGCATTGAGACCAGATCCTATAGCAAATGACCTTGACTTTGATGTCATGACATCGGCATTTGTAACATGTGAATAACCTTTTTATATAAATACATGCATTTGACAACAATGAATAACAAAACATTAAAACTGTAACTTCCCTGGGCTGAAAATCATAAAACTTAGGTATGTTTTTTTTTTAAGTATGAGAATTTGATATTCAAGTAAAGTTAATTTCCTGGACAAATCTAAAAATCTGAAATATATGAGTTGGTCCACAGCAGAACTTATATCTGTGCTTCCCACTGAGGTTGTAAAGTGTATTATTCACCCATTTTTAGAATTAAATCATTCATCCCTAAACACACATTTGGACTGGTCTGAGGCATTGATTTACAGACGAGTCCATTGTTTTTTAGGGGTTGTGAGTTACACCGAAATCTATGTGACTAAAACATCGAGATATTGTATTTAGTATAACCAATACACAGTCAAAATAATGAACAAAAAAATAATTAGAAATTAATATATAAATTAACATTGCCAAAACATGATCTGACCTTTATTTTATTTATCAAACTCACTAAACATTCCCGGTCCATTGATCATTATCGTAGATATTAAAGTATTTCATTGATTCTGTTTGGACCATAAATCTTTGTTGACTCCTGTGTTCATTACCCATAGTTCTATTTATACATTTTTAATTTTTATTTATCATAATAATTATGTTTTTGTATGTGTATCTCACCCTTTAAGTGGTAACCATTTTAAAAACAGTACCCATTGCCCTTTTTGTACCAAAAACCATACCTTTTTTACCCTTTTGCACAGGAGAACTACTACAAGCTAATGATGTGAATTTAGATACAAACTTATGGAATAAGAAGGAGTAGTATTTTTAGATTGCTGGGGTGTGTTTTTAAAACAGAACTTGTTTTAAAATATACATGGCCATGTTCATAGTTTAGTAAGTCATAAATTTTAAGCAGTAGATTATAAGAAAATTATTTCAGAATATTTCCTGTTTGTTTTAAAGATAGTAAAAAGGACATTTAAATTCATATTTTAAATGTGTTTTTCATGTTATCGTAGTATGGATAATCTTGATTTTCATTCAAATTATTAAAGTACACCGTTATTAAATTATTTACTGCTTGTTGGCCAATATTTCTTTTTATCATAGTAAATATTAACTTCCACTGGTAAGAACTATTTACTGGAGCAGAGTTATTCCCCTTTAATTGAAATTATCCATAAAGGCTTGTGTGGTTTATATGTGCTTTTGAAGTTTTGCTTCCAAATGAATTATGACACTATTTTTCTTCATGGTTAATTTTGGCTCAGCTAAAGGAATTTAAAGTCAGAAATATTTAATTTTGGGGACAAGAAAATAAAATAATTTGCTGCGGCCGACCATTATACCTTTAGCGTTACGTAAATCATAAAGAATGGGAGTTTCTACAAAATGTCCAAAAGCAGAATAAGGTTGTTCCATAAGTTGTTTATGAATGCAGATACTGGGAAATTTTTCGAGTAAAGTGGCTGTGGATGGTAGGTGGCAGCACAGTCAATTTTCAAAAGTTTAAAAAAAAGATTTTTAGTCGTTAATGCTATTCTCTTTAATGAAAAGTAAGAAATGCAAAACAGCATTCCGTGAGTTTTGACACTTGAAATCTTTTTCGTGTAATTTCTGGAATTATTTGAAATCAAATTTATATATTGGTATGGATCAAAAGTGAACAATCGATTTGTCCTGAAAATGCTCAATAATTAAGCAATAATTAATTGTAGATATATTGATGTTTCCTCGTCATAAATTAGTCTGAATTTTTAGTAAATTATGTAGATAAAAACATTCTTTAAATCGTAAATAAATCAGAACATCACTCATGGTCAAGGAATACAAAATAAAAATGTTTGAATTAAATAAAAAGTATAAAAAGCACCAACTTTATTTTTATCTAGGCCTACATCAAGAATTTTTTGAAAATTTCATAAAAAATTTACATATATTTTGACTTGTGAAATATCACCGAGGAAGTTTTTGTTTACCAAATGTAATAATGTTGAAATCATGTTTTTAAAGTTTACATTATCTTGAGGAATGGTTTACATTTTGTTGCGTTGTACAAAATGTATATCTATTATTATACATTGTTGTAATATGTTGTATCTGTTGTAATACTTATTGTCGTTGTTGTTGTTGTTGTTTTTTTTCTTTACTCAGTACCACTTTTATATTTTCTCACAAAATGTTTAAAGATACTATGCAGTTGAAGCTACTTTTGAAGTGACTCCTAAATTATTTTGATTTTTTTTATGTTGTATGAACTAAAAATGAAATGAAAAAAAAAGTATCTTGAAGGGTGAGTGATTTTCTTTTTTCTTTCCCTTTTTTTTTTTTTTTTATTTTTTTTTGACTTGGAAAATTAAAAAAAATAAAAAAAATTATGTCATATCTGTGCACCATTTAATCTTTCACCGCAAAAGACACATTTGGACTAGCCTAAATTTTTGGAGTACATATAAATTTTATGACAATGGCTGAAAAGTCTAAAAGATATGAAAAAATTCACTCACATATTTTGGATTTTTTTTTATATAATTTGATAAAACAAAAGTATCCTTCAGCTGCCCTCTCTGAATTTTTAGTTGATTTGTTTTTCTCATGATAATATTTTCCCACCACTCTTATGAAATTTTTCATACGGTACATTTGTTTTCTCTTTTCTATGTGGAAAAATTGATTGCTAAAGTTTATATGTTGAAAATACACATTTTACTGTTGAGAATTTCCAGGTTTTTAAAACAAAGGCAAACAGGTGTGCTGCAGTGTTTTAATTTTATTTATACGGTGTTAATTATTGTCAAAATCACCACCTGTTGACATAATCTCATTGTGTCAATTTCCATCGTTTTTATTGCAAATCTTTTACCGTTTATTCTTGTTTTTGTGCATTCTGCAATTTTAGAGCAATAATTTATGTCAGAATGTTTTCTATATTGCATTTTTGTACTCTTGTTTCTGTGCCATTTCTGCACTATTGAAATAGGTGTCAAAAAACTGTTCTCTTTTTTATTGCACATTTGCACTTTAACTTGTTTCTTTGCACTTTCTACGCCAAGAAAGATAACTCTGGTTTATATTAGATTATTTGTGTTTTTGGTGAACTAAAATTCATTTCTTGTATTATCGTTTTTCTTTTAGCTGAAGATGATTATGTAGATATATAGGTCTTATCAGTATAGTTATCTCCCTTTCTAAGAAAAGGCGGGGCATTAAAGTAGCCTATGGTCTTTTTTATTTATAAATAGTCAAATATGGGAGTTTTTAGTAAAATCTGAGAAAAATCTAAGAATTGCGTGTGACTCACATTGTATGTATTGCAATCAGCATGTTTACTTCGATTGAAGTGAAAGAGAGAGAACCATTCTTTTTTTTTTCAGCCATGTTGTATTTCAACCTGCCAAGTTTCTATTTATAAAGCAGATAAATTGAATTACCAGTACATTAATATCAATTTAAAGGAATGTCAAATTTTTAACCGACATCAGATTCATAAAAATCTTAAAATAGATACTAGATATTTTTTCAATATATTTTTACATCAGACAGAATACTTTACTGATTAAGTCTAAATTATAAAGGAAAATATACACATATAATGTTGCTTTACTGTAGAACCAATAAGGGGAAGTAACTCTTGCATAAAACTGTCTATAGGATATATTTCCAAGATCTATATTACATTTTAGTCATCAATTTTAAGGGGTATGTACACTTCTTTTGAGCTGTTCTCATGTTTTTTTCATTTGAGATATGAAGGCACTGCAAACCATGCAAAACATATCGTACATCATTTTTCATGTTGTTGTCATCGTTTTTAAAAGGAGTCCATAATTGACAGGTCCATTATATACATCTTCATTATCTTTGCTTTTTTTTTTAGAAATCAGTTCCATTTTTTTCTTACTGAATAGTATTCAGACTTCTATTTGCGAAAAAACATCCAAGTTTTACTTTCAGTACAACAATAACAAATTTAGTTTTATATGGTACTGTAAAATAAAAAAATATTTGTGATTTAAATTTTTTTTGTTTTAGAAATAAAACAATTTTTTTTTACATGTACATTAAATTCCATCTAATTGAAAGATTTATCTTTCAACCCGTTGTTCACCTATCCTAGTCTGCATTGAAATTATTATTTGTCATGACCTCTAAACTTCTCGTCACCTCCGAATTGTTTTACAGTAGTAAGTGACCGATGTTTGTACATTGAAATAAATTACAATTTTCATTCTAAGGTATCTGACCAGCAAAGGTGTTTTTTTTTTTTTTTTTCAAGATGATTCTATACTCTTGACACTCTGTCAGGACCTCTGTGGCCGAGTGGTCGAGGCATCATGCTTTAGACCATGAGGTCGCCTCTAGTTACCTCTAGTCAGCATGCATTCAAGCCCTCCTGGAACCTAAAATGATTTTGAGAGAGAGAATGCTAGCTAGATTAATTGCGGAAGACTGGTGATCTCTTCCTGGGTAAATCTTAAATAGATTCTTTCCCCCACCATAAAAAAACTGGCTGCACCTGATATATAACTGAAAAATTGTTAATCATAGCAAATAACATACAGAAGAAAAACTAAAAACGCTGTGTCATATTTTATTTTTACCCGATTTGAGTTATTCACTTTTCCGTTCACTAAGAAAAACTGAGACAAAGTAGAATACAATCTATAGGAAATGTGGGAAGTTTGTAAAAAAAATTCCGTTATCATTAATAGATGTATTCTATGTTTCTACGAGTTTGATATTTGAACTTCATATTGATGAAGGTCATATTTACGCGTAAGTTTTACAACATGACTAATTTTTCAAGACAAGCACAGCCACACATGTAAAACATATTTAAACTGTTGATTTGTGGGTAATTCATATTTCATGTTTGAACAAAGACATGTATATGTATGTATATATTTATATATATATATATATATATGTATAGTATACATGTCGCTATTTATTTTTCATTTGTTCATGTTTTACTTTTGTAATTATAAAAGCATTTGTGATACTTCATCTGAGTTGTATATTTTAGATATTTATCAAGTGCGGGATTTATAGATATATTAGATAAGTGTGGGGTTAAATATTAGATATGTGAGAGTTAAGTATTAGATTACGTGTGAATTGTGCATATTAGCAAGAGATTAAGGCGTATTTTATTTTTCAGTTGTTAACTTATGTATATATCGTGTGCAGAACTTAAATTTTTCACCCCAAAGGATTCGTAGATTTATGTCATGAATGTGACACGGGTGAATAGGTTAGGCCACTTTTAAAATACAGTGAAACCTGTCTTTTTAAGAGGCAACTGTCGTAAAAGACCAGCTGTCTTGGGAGACCACATTCAGAAACACAAGGTTCAATAATCTTTTTAAAAAAAATCTCTTGAGAGACCACCTGTCATGAGATACCACATTTCAGCGGCAGATGGGATGGTCTCTCAAGGCAGGTTTCACTGTATTTCTGTATTAATGTAAGTACTCTTATACCTACAAAGTATATGTTTGTTTGTGTGTGATCTAGCCAAAATTATTGTTAAAAATACATGGATGTAGAGAAACATGTATGAATATATAATTTTGTCACTCTAGATGAAAAAATAGAACTTCAAATGTTCCGTTTCTATGGTGACCTGCAGCATTTTTTTTTCTGTTGTTGACACAGGATGTGAGATGGATAATGCATTCTCCCTAAGAAAGGTAAACATTTTGTGAATTTTACTTATTCTTCAAATTTCCTTCAAAGAGGAAGTATTTCTTATATATTGAACTTTATACTGTATAAGAATTATCTCCCCCTGTTTAACAAAAAAAGAAAACTAGGGTCTTACTTTTTTATATGCAATAGACAGAAAGAGTCATTTTACTCAACTTTAGCTCATTTTGAAATCTGATTGGTTTATTAAACCAAGGTCAGAAAATTTATTAAATTTGAAATATCACAAAAATTCTGGATGACTTGAAAAAAATTTTCTCGACAATATATTATATTAAAATGTATTAATTAGAAATTTGGAACATCTATCAACAATAAGTATTATTTTACCACCGTTGAAACACACAAGCATACACACACACACACACACACACAAACACACACACACACACACACACACACTTATCTGTAGCTTTCGATACCTTCATATTGCTCTTCTAGATAGCAACACTTTTATGGCAAACCTGTTTATATTAGACAGGTCACCTGAACTACATTTATAATGTTGTTGTTTTTCTGGGGAGATTGCATATTTCTTCTTGATAAGCATCTAGAGATAAAAAAAAATTACCCCAAAATATAGTTCAGATGGCAACAGTTTTGCCATGTAATAATAGTCTGTTACTATGGTAACATAATAACTTGATTTTTAACATTAAAAATATCATGTATATATAGCAATAAAGGATTTGTCCTTCCATTCAGAGTTGTTTTGATTTATTTCTTATTGGAATTTGGGGAAATGAAAGGTCAGGGTTGCCTTGAATGCGGTTTAACTTAGAGGACCAAAACTCTAAACAACTACACAGTTTACATGTACCTCGATTACTCCCCAGTATAGTGGGAAAACAAAGTTCCAAGATGGCAGCAAAGAAAATGATCAGTAAATTTACATGTAAACCTAATACCATACTGTAATTTCTTCAGGAACTGGTCCAAAGTATTCTGTTGTTTAACTCATCAACCCCTAAATTCACAAATGGACCTGTCCATTTCAAATAATGGTTAAGTCCACTGCCAGAATTCAGGATATATAATTTAGAATCAAAATTTTATTATAATTTTGCATGCAATATGAACTTTTTTACCCTCGATTTATGACAGTAGACCATACTGTTTATTGATTTGGGTGATTCTAAAAGTGACCACAGGGATTGATGAATTAAGATAAAGTGTTTTTAAATCTGCTTGCTTTACCCCTTTCAACCCCTGAATATCTGAGTGGTATGATCTTCTCTATTGTTTAAGACTAGTCTATTATGGTCTATAGGGTGAAAGGGTTAGACAACAGTCTGTAGGATTATTTTAATCAACCTTATATCCACAACTTTTGACATCTAGGATAATGGCTGGATTTCAGGACTATATCTAACATCAACCTGAGCTTCCAGACACTGAAAGGAATTTTTATTTTGTAAATATCTTTTTGATTGTTAAAATATTTTCATAGCCAATGAATTAAAAATATTTAAAAAAAAACAAAAACAAAAACAATAATCTAATACATGTATGTGCTGTTTGGTAGTGCTATAAATCTGGTTTTATTCATGAAATTTTATTTACGCTTAATTTTGCGAGAGCTATCACTCTGATGAAAATAAAATTATCGCGTAATGAAGTATGATAATAGTATGATAAAATGGGCATTTGAAATTACGAAAATATCATCTCACGAATAAATCTAGAACTTGTGTATTGTGAAAATAAAGTCCTACAAAAAATTTCTGGATTTACAATAATTTATTTGTACTGGTACAGCGGTTATCGGTCAAGATAGATCAGTTGATAAGAGCTAATTTTTGGAAGGTCTTGAATTTTATTCCAGATATTTTTCCGCACCCGATACTCACTGTGGTGTGTGTTATGAGAGAGTCTCATGGATTTCTGGGGTCAGAAATCTTGTTAAGGGAGGAAGAGTGTATAGTGGTATGGCAGGTGATGATCCAGTTGGTAAGAGTGTCCAGCTAGTGTTTGGAAGAATCCTGGGTTTCATTCTCGGTCTGGCCACACATTTTTCCCTGCCTGCTATAGATTTATTGGTGATCATTTACACACAAAAGGAAAAAAAATGCTTGACAGAATAAATGTATGTATAAATAGGTCATATTGTAAGTCCAGAATTTTTCATGGGACTCTATTTTTGCGATACACAAATTATAAATTTATTTGCAAAATGATATTTTCACGATTTCGAATGCCTATTTCGTCATACTATTATCATACTTAATTATGCGATAATTTTATCTTCACGAATGAGAGCTCTCGCAAAATTGGGCATAAATAAAATTCTCGCGAATAAAACTGGATTTTCAGTATTGCAATATAGAAAAGAAAAACTATCCAATGAAATCGAGGATATTTAGGTGTACCAGTATGGATGATATACATTGTAATTGAGAATCGCAGCAAATATTTATCATCTCAACCCCTGTGGTTACATTTAGACTTGCCCAAATCATTAAATAGTATGGTCTACTGTCATAATTTTGGAGTGAACAAGTTACCATAATTTTGCATGTAATATTATAGTAAAATTTGAATTCTAATTCATACACTTCTGATTTTTGACAATGGACTTTACCGACCCATTCTGTGAAATGGGAGAGTTCAAATGTGGCTACAGAGGTGAAATGAGATGAAAAACGGGTTGTTGGTGCAGTTTAACCAATCAAAATGAAGCATGTTATAGCTAGCTAGTCGATATTTTCTTGAGCATTAGTGCATTGAATGGAGAATACATGTATAATCATTAGTATTTGATATGAAATATAAATACAGTAAAACCTGCTTTAGTGACCACCTGTGTATAAAGACCACCTTGTCACAAAGACTTTTGTGCTGTCCTCAATAGTACCATTTGTGTACAAATGAACCTCTATATAAAGACCACCTCCCTATAAAGAACAATTTTCTTGTGTCCCTAAGGAGGTCGTTATATATAAGTTTCACTGTATGCATGTCTGTCTATACTATATGTGAATTAGATATGCAAATTTTCGCAAGAATAATCAATGTGTTGCTGTCCTATATTTACATAAATATGTTAATTAACATTTAACTTCATTAATTTATAAACTTACTCTTATCTTTGTATTAGTAAATCTACAAAAATCATCTTCTGTAGTTGGCCATTTTGATTTTCTGTACATGTACATTGATAATCAATTTGTCTTCAATGTTTTGTCTTTGTCTTTTTTGATGGTTACGGCTTGTCTGATTTTTTAGGTAACCGTCTTTTGTTATGTTTTAAGTCGTCCATTTCTGTACTACAGTGTGTTCTCCTCATCTTACTTGTACTTTATAATGCAGTCCTCGTGACATTCTATAAATGGGATGTTAAAAGGCCCATTCTGAATCTGACAAAATAGGTCATCTTTCTCTCCAATTAAAAATTAATGTTTCGTAATGTAGTACTATAATGTTAAGTTGAAGAAAAACTAAAACAAAAAATGTTAAAAAGTTAAATTAGTATCTAACACATAAAAAAGATTTAAAGTTTATTTATCATCATATCAAAGCCTACATTTGTATGCAATTAAAATGTGATTGTTCCAACTTGACAAAAAGTAATGCTAATTTTTCCAATCTGACTGGCCCCGGGCTCAGCCCCAGACTAAGGCATGAGACCCCCGTAATGTATTTTTCTTTCTTTTCTAGTCTATGTTGTCCTATAGCATAGTATAGTTTGATGTCCTTTCTATAGTTTGTCTAAAGTAGTCTATTTGTTAGACAAATAACTTGTCAAGATAGAAAGAAAACCTTGCAAAAGGGGCACCTGCCAATCAGATAGATAGTTGTCACTTCTACTTTCTAAATGAACTGCTTTATCAATGGCTCAGTTATTCTGTAGAGGAGGATAACATTGTACTTTACCCTCCTGACCTCTGCAGGACATATCTATGCTTATAATACAATGGGAGATAACTCTGTATATTAAATTTCTGAATCTGTATCTAGGAAAATATCCTCTGCCAACTTTAATATTATATTTGCGGGTGCATCGGAAGCTTTTTAACATTGGGCCGGCAAAGTGGAGGGGAGGGGGCGTCCCCTGCTGGATAACAAGAAAAAAAATTGTTATTATAAACTACAACATCTGCCATTTTATGCATCTAAAATTGAATTATCGTCAGTAGTATTGATGATATAATTATTACATTTCATTGGAGGATCTAGAAAATTTTCAAAGGAGTCTTTGAGGCTGGTGACAGAATCGTTCTTTTTAAAACTGCACAACTGTTACACAATGCATACGCATACATCACCAGAGGCAGAGTGAGGATTTAAAGTTGTAGGGGCGCACAAGCTTAGAATGTCTTTGCATGAAAATTTGAGGAAATTTGTTATTAATTCGCCAACATTTTATATGAAAAAAGTAAAGGTTTTACACCTATATTGTCAACTAAATCGGGTGCATTCTCACTTTACCTGAAATCAAAGTGGAATTCAGCGACGGCTAAGGGATAGGGGAAATGTGCTCCCAGGATACATTTTGGAATTATCAAATTCTGAAGCCCAATGAGGTATTCTCTAGCTTCCAGACCACCTGTCTTAAGAGACCATATTTCAATGGAAGATGCAATGGTCTCACAAGACAGGTTACAATCTAATAAAAAAAATTGGCCTAAAAGTCTTATTTCAAGAACAAATGTGTTTATAATCAAATTCTGAACTGCTCAACTGGATTTTTTCCACCATTAGAATCTGCAAACGATTCGTAAATTTTAATTTCGCATTTTTATTACAGCTAGCCACAGTCCTAAAAGTAGACGGAAAAAGCTGAATGCTCGCATGAAAAGTTTTTCATTGGATACCCCCGACCCCCCCAAACATATGCTTGGCATTGATGAAACCACCAAGAAGAAAAGCAGTTCATTTACTAACACATGTTTTGGAGGTAGTGCTTTCATTTCTTTAGCTGTTGTGTTTATTCCCCTTTTACTCTTGTGTGTGTCTGTGAGTGAGGCCATTCTTTAAAATGTTGTTTCTTTGATGTGCCCTATATAGGACCTACTAAAGTAGTAATGGGATACATGTAGGTCAATACGTACATTGTAATTTGAAATTCGGATTTATGAAGAATTCTAGATTTCATAAATACTGAAAAAAAATTGGGGGACATAAACTTAGTGTCCAAAATTGAGTTTTAAAGATTTTTTTCATTTTTATAGGCACATTAAACAAATATTTTTTAATTTGGCCTGATGATGTATAGAAGACTTTTTCTCCCTGTATTTTTTGTGTTTTCTAATTGTAGACTTGACTAAATATCTGTCTTTGAAACTTTCCGTTTTCTCAGGGGAAACTCTTCAAAAATGACATCTTTCTGCTATAGAGTATGGTGAAAAATATTAGTAAATCTTTTTCTTTTTTTTTTAATTTATTTATTTACTTTTTTTTTATTTGTCCATTTCATGTAAATGAACAATAGTCTTTTAAAAAATTTCATAAAAGAGTCATTTTTAAATAAATTTTTATGAAACTTGTATAAAAAAAATTCAAAATATGCATTAGTTTCATTGTGTATTTTTTATAATGTTCAAAACTTCTATCTTCAAGATTCACCAATTTTCTTCAATATCTAAGAAATCACAATTTCCTATTTACACATTAAAGAGAAATTAAAAATTTGTATTCTGCAAAGATCATTGGTTACTGGCCTATGATAAAACAAACACAGAAACTTCAAAACATTAATTCCTAACTTGTCAACCCTGCAGTCACATTTGGACCTGCCCATTTCAAATAATGGTTAAGTCCACTGTCAGAATTCAGGGGTATATGATTTAGAATCAAACTTGTAGTATGATTTTACATGCAATATGAACTTGTTCATCCCTAAATTATTGCAGTAGACTATACTATTTATTGATTTGGGTGAGTCTAAATGTGAGCACAGGGGTTGATGATGTATAATGAGAAACTGTATTGAAGTTGAAAAATGGAAATGACTTAGTAATAGTTTTTGA
The DNA here is from genome assembly GCA_030159075.1 of Atrina japonica. Taxonomy (NCBI): domain Eukaryota; kingdom Metazoa; phylum Mollusca; class Bivalvia; order Pterioida; family Pinnidae; genus Atrina; species Atrina japonica. The sequence continues at coordinate 265,269 of BROG01000139.1, read as the reverse complement.
AGAAAAAATTGTTTTATATGAAAAATCTATGGTTTACTCACTTTTTTCACCCTGCTGTATACTTACTTTGTTTTTAAGTCACTTAATTCTGGCAGATAGTTTCTCGTCCATTTTAAATCACTAAGAGAGGCCTCCATGGCCAAGTGATTAGAGCATCACGCTTTAAACCATAAAGTCTTTCACGTCTAGTCGGCTAGGGTTCGACCCAAGCTGGAACCTAAGCTGATTTTGAGAGAAAGTTTGCTAATTTACTTGTAGAGGCCTTGTGGTTGCCTCGATCTCCGACATATTGTAGAAGGCCTCTCTACTCCATTGTTAAAAACTGGCCATCACCATACGGCTGAATAGAGTGTAACAAAATACAACATTGAAAAAATGACACAATTAACCCTTTCACCCCTGAATATCCAAATGGTATGCTTTTTTTACATTGTTAAAGACCGGTCTATTATGGTCTGTAGGGTAGAAAGGGTTAATCAAACAAAATAAATTATAAAGCGCCATTTCTGGTATGTTGCCTTGCGGTATTATTTTTATTGAAACTGCATCAATATAGTGACCATGCTAGCGGTTGTAAAGCATCTAGTTTCAAATTGTGTGGTTGATATTTGAACATGACAGTTACTATGGCAATGATTTGAGCAAGGAATGTGCCGACCCTGATAACCTGTTGTCATGACTACCAGCATGAATGGAAGCATTTGCTTACTCTAGCAGTAGACAAACAACTTTGTTGTTTTCTGTGTTTTTGTATGCATCTTTGAAATCATTTAACTAGATTTTTATGCAAATATCTTATTAAATTTTGGATCGGATTTTACATAATTGCACTTGAAAAATAATTTATACAGTTTGTGACCTAATGCCAATTTTAATGCAACAGGCTGATTGTGAGATCTTGCATGATTGCCTTCCTTGTCCAAGATCTTGCATGATTGCTTTCCCTTGCAAAAGTGTAAACAGATTCTACTCTATCAGAAGGATGGGTGTCTTCTCTTGAACAGGTTCTACTCTATCAATTGGATGGGTGTGGTTTCTCGTGGAAGGATCTTCTCTATCAATGGGATGGGCGTGGTTTCTCACGACAGGATCTACTCTATCAGTGGGAGGGGTGTGGTCTCTCATGACAGGTTCTACTCTATTAATTGGATTGGTGTGGTTTCTCATGACAGGTTCTACTCTATCAGTGGGATGGGTGTGGTTTCTCATTGCAGGATCTACTCTATTAATTGGATGGGTGTGGTCTCTCATGACAGGTTCTACTCTATTAATTGGATGGGTGTGGTCTCCTGACAGGATCTTATCTATTAATTGGATGGGTGTGGTTTCTCATGGCAGGATCTACTCTATCATTGGGATGGATTTGGTCTCTCATGACAGGTCCTACTCTATCAATGGGATGGGTGTGGTCTCTCATGACAGGTTCTACTCTATTAATTGGATGGGTGTGGTCTCATGACAGGTTCTTCTCTATTAATTGGATGGGTGTGGTTTCTCATGGCAGGATCTACTCCTTCATTGGGATGGATTTGGTCTCTCATGACAGGTTCTACTCCATCAATGGGATGGGTGTGATCTCTCATTACAGGTTCTACTCTATTAATGGGATTGGTGTGGTCTCTCATGGCAGGATCTACTCTGTCATTGAGATGGATGTGATTTCTTATTACAGGTTCTGTTCTATCAATGGGATGGATGTGGTTTCACATGACAGGTTCTACTGTATCAATGGGATGGGTGTGGTCTTTTATGGTAGGATCTACTCTGTCAATGGGATGGGAGTGGTCTCTGATGGTTGGATCTACTCTATCGATGGGATGGGTGTGGTCTCATACTTTGGGCCTTTACCTAAGCTCTGACCTCCTTGAGGGCAATTTCTTTTGTGGTGCCTGTTTACACTTTTCTGATTGCCCCACCATTGTACTATATGTGGTATCTATTTCTTAGGTCAGCGTTTTCAGTTTCCCTCTAATACAGATTTTCTGAATAACAAAGGTAAGAAATACATTTTTCTTATTGGGTTTACATTATAAATCATTAAATAAAATCACTTCAAGAATCGGGCCTTGATCTGTCTGAATGCACCTTTTTTCTGTATATCTTTGTGTTATCATTCTTTTCTGTCAATGAATCTGAAATTGATTATTTACCTGGTATTATTGTGATAACTCAGTATACTGTACTTGCATGATCTTCTTATATTGTTTGCTAGTATGTATCTCGAGTGTCCTCCTTTCCTTTTATTTTCTCTGTTTATCTATTTATCCATCTATCTATCTACATTGTACCTATTAGTCTATATCTCAGTCTTCCCCTTTCTATATCTATTTCCTTTATCTCTTTCCAACTCTGTTTATCAATTGATCTATCTATCTATCTATCTATCTATCTATCTATCTATCTATCTATCTATCTATCTATCTATTTATCTATCTATCTATCTATCTATTTTATCTATCTATATATCTATCTGTCTGTCTATCTGTCTGTCCGTTTGTCAGTTATTCTCTCCTTCTGTCTCTCATGTTTTCTTTCCATCTCCTGTCTCTCTATCCACTCTGTCACATAACACATCACATATAAAGACATGGTGCAATAAGATACAATACACATTGCATTTTATTTATGATTATACATTTGTCGTTGTCTACTCATTTTGGATTGACACATCATGGTGTTGTAGCATAGACTTTCCCCTGCACAGTTTTTCCTCCTGGGAGTCTAACCCAGACCAGTTATTCCAGGGGGAAAGTCTATGTTACAACAACGGGTCAGTCAGTCATTGGGCACATACCATTTGTAGGAACAGACCGACAAGTACCAGTCTGTCTGCACCAATGGTAATATGTCCTTCACAGACCAACTAGCACCTGCTCATAGTTAGGTTCCATCCCATGATAAAAATCTGAATTTATATGTTTATGACTTCAATTTTTGAAAACACCAATGTTTTCAAATGATGGCTCTAAAGACCAATCAAAAACAAAACAATACATTCTTAGAATCGATAATGTTACTTATAACAAAAATATTTGTCAATGTGTCGGCCACATTTAGGGTTGATTTCGGTATAAACAAGGCGTGTGCCAGTCTGTCCTTTACCAATGGTAAGTGCCAACTGTGAAGACAGAGGAGGGAGGACGTATCATATTTCCATCCAAAGCCACTGGACAGTCTGGAATGCGAAATAAATGAAAGGAAATATTTACGTATTATTCTACTGTGGCATGTAAAGAAACCAACATTTATAATCACTTTGTGTATTTGTGTATGGCTTGGTCACTTTGTGAAAATATATATATATATATCTATATCTATATATAATATGCATAATCATCCATGATGTGAAATAGATTTTGCTGTTTAATTTTTTTTTTTTTTTTTTGTCACTTTCTGTATAGAACAAATGCACATTTGTCTATAAATTAGAATGAATTTACTGGCAACTTTACAAAGCATACATCAACACAATGGTGGAAAAATGAATATCTAAATGCTCTCTTTTACGGAATTTTTTAAATTTTATTCTTTATTCTTATTATCATAATATGTTAAAGTTAACATGTACTTGAAAAAAAAATTGTGTATTTTGTAAAAATTAGGTATAGCCAAACTTTCATCAGAGGTCACCTCTGTATAAAGGGCACCTGCCTATAAAGGACATCCAAACATAACCTTTATTAACTTTCTTATAATGTATAAACCTCTTTATAAAGGTCACCTGTCTATAACGGCTACTTTTCCTGTTCCCTTGAGTGGCCTTGTTTGACTGTACTTGGTATACTGTCTTTTATATGCTTTGTAAGTTTTTTCTATAATGTGTATGATTTCCATGTGGTGATACATCAGATTACAGGAATTTTTATTATCTGGGGCCTCTGTGGTCCGAGTGGTTAGAGCATCACACTTTTAACCCTGAAATCTCTCAGCCCTAGTCAGCATGGGTTGGAGTCCCGCTGGAACCTAAGCGGTCATTTTTGTGAGAAAGTTTGCCAGTTGACTTGCGGATGGCCAGTGGTATCTTCCCTGGTACATCGTAACCGGGTTCTCTCCTCCACCATTAAAACCTAACCACCACCATATGACTGACTGACGGGCCTCCGTGGCCGAGTGGTTAGAGCATTGCGCTTCAAATCACACGGCCTCTCACCTCTGGTTCAAATCCTGCTCGGGTCATTTCGAATTAAGTGGGAAAGTTTGCCAGTTTTCTTGCGGAAGGCCGGTGGTCTTTACCCGGGTAACCGGGGTTTCTCCTCCACCAATAAAAAAATGGACGCCATCATATGACTGAAAAATTGTTGAGTGTGGCATAAAACAAAAAATCAAATCAAATCAAAACCATATTACTGAAAAATTGTTGAGTGTGGCATAAAAATACAAATAAACAAACGTAACTCTGTTCTGCCACTTAAAGCATTGGGTCTCAGTGGTGAGATTCATAGATCTGAAGTCTTCAGCATAAACCAGATGTCTTATGTTATGATTTGCATGACAACAGAGAACTGCAACTGTATTGTCCATAGAATTGGTCAAAATTTGGGGCAGTTCATATGCAGCTTAACTTTTATATAAATGCATGTATACTTGGCAAGAACTCTGAATAACACATATTTTCCAAGTTAATAACTATCTGTATCAAAAAACAAGGTTAAGAAATAAAATAGTTGCCGTGACAACCTGGTCTGTGCATTATAGTTTCTTGATTTAATGATATGCATTTATATTATGCTGTCCAGTCCTATATTTGTTACAATGGACTTTCCCATCATTTATCTGGATTTGTCAAAATAATTGAACTTTAGTAATAGTGTGGTAATTAGACACATCTCCTAATTAGATGCACATAGTGATTATAAATAAGACACAGGTGTCACGTGACACAATTTAAATTGTCTTGTACTTTATTATTTACTAACTGAAGTCAAACTCCTTCTTTCCAAGGAAAGTACAGTAAAACCTGATTTAGCGACCACCTGTGTATAATGACCACCTGGTCACTGTTTTTTGCTGTCCCCAACAGTACCATTTGTGTACAAATCAACCTCTATATAAAGACCACCTCCCTATAAAGTCTGGTTATGGTATGTTCGTAAGAGGGTCTCTATATACAAGTTTCACTGTAAAGCGTGATCATTGTTGCTAATATTTGTATTTAAAAGGGGGACAACATCAGACATATTCCAGTAAGTACTATCTTTGTTTACTTTTTTATATCGGAAATAGTTCCTTTGCTTGATCTCTTCTTTTTTTTTAATTTCAGGATCATCAAGTCCGGATGAAAAATACACTTTCTCAGCAGCCAACCTCAGGAAGAAATTTGCAAGCTCAGCAAAAGCTAGTTCATTGGATATTGAAGACACGATAAAAAAGGGTAGCTTATCACCGTCTCCAAAAGAGTCGCCTGTAAGTTTTTCATGAGATTACCCTGATTACCTTTTCTGTGTAAAGCTTTTTGTTTTAGTCCATTGTGGGCAAAGTACTGCAGCTACAACCATGAAACTTCACACTGTCTAGGGTCATTACTCAACAATGCAGGGGGATGTTCGTTGCTGTGGCCTAATTTTGACCCAAATTATAACAAGCATAAAACAGGTGAGCTATATAGTCTGCCTTCGCAACCAACTATTTTTAAAGATTTCCAGGGCTCATCCTGGATTCAGAAAATGTGGAGCCAAAAAATTAGCCAACCAAAATTTTATTAGCCAACTGAATTCTTGAAAAGCCAGCTGAATGTATATTGACATGAAGTATGTTTGATAATTAATAACTACCATTTGCAAATGGTGGAAAGTGAAAATTATATACTATATATTTGGAAATTTTTGCCCCTGATTCATTTGGTTATTTTTGCCCTTTCATGACAGAAAATATATATTCACCCGTCTTAAATTTGCCCTTTATCACCAAGGTCTCATGGATTGAGTGTGTAGGGCCTACTTCATTTATTTAGCTTGAAAATTTTGCTTTCGTTTTCAAATTTGCCCTCTCATCTAGGGGCGAAAAATTGCAAAAAATTGAATTGGAGCAAAAATTTCCAGAAATTGCAGTATACATTAGCTAGTCATATGATGAAAGTCTGAAGGTTTACTTAATTGGGAGAATTTTTAAGATAATTTTCCTGTTACAAGACAGGCATGCTGTGTGTATTGGCAAACCCAGTCCTTGACCACACTATATTTTTCTCTTGTGAACGATGGTATGATACCTACAAAATAGGCACCATGCATGACCTAAAAAAAAGTATTAGCCAAAAAGTTGACCTATCTATTAAAAAAATTTAGTCAATGGCTTAATTGGCTAGTGGCAGCTTTAGCCCTGGATTACAGCTGAAGGGTCTGGTATGGTGAAACCTAAGATTTACACCAGTCACAGGATTATAATCAGCTTTTTATAATTCCGAAATCTGATTGGTATTATTTTTCTCATTTTTTGTTTCATTTTCACAGAAATCTCAGAGAAAGCAGAATTCAACAGTACACATTGTATTGTATAACTTTAAAGGCAAGGAAAAGGATGATCTAGATTTACGGTATGATTAAATCAATTTTTGGCAGTTGTTCACTAATGAAAACTAGTCAGTAATAAGTACCAACAATTTTGTATGGCAGTTGTATGGTAAATTTTGTATGACAGTTGTATGGTTAGGACAGTTGTATGGTAAATGTATGACAGTTGTATGGTAAATTTTGTATGACAGTTGTATGGTAAATTTTGTATGACAGTTGTATGGTAAATTTGTATGACAGTTGTATGGTAAATATTGTATGACAGATGTATGGTAAATGTATGACAGTTGTATGGTAAATTTTGTATGACAGTTGTATGGTAAATTTTGTATGACAGTCATATGGTAAATTATGTATGATAGTTGTATGGTAAATTTTGTATGACAGTTGTATGGTAAATTTTGTATGACAGTTGTATGGTAAATTTTGTATGACAGTTGTATGGTAAATTTTTGTATGACAGTTGTATGGTAAATGTATGACAGTTGTATGGTAAATTTTGTATATGACAATAAATGTATAGTAAATTTTGTATGACATTTGTAAATAGTATTGTAAGATATGGTAACTTTGTATGACAGTAAATGTGTGGTAATTTTTTATGACAACTGTGTGATAAGTTTTGTATGAAAGTTGTATGGTGATTTTTGTATGACAGTAGGTGTATGGTGAATATTATATGAAAATTATATGATGTAAATGTATGACATTTGTATGGTCAGTATTGTAAGACAGTTGTATAGTAATTTTTGTATGACAGTAAATATATGGTAATTTTTTATGACAGTTGTATGATAAGTTTTGTTTGATAGTTGTATGGTAAATTTTGTATGACAGTTGTATGGTATATAAATGTATGACAGTTGTATGGTCACTTTTGTATGACAGTTGTATGATCAGTTTTGTATGACAGTTGTATGGTACATTTAAGTATGACAGTTGTATGTTACATAAATGTATGACAGTTGTATGGTCAGTTTTGTATGACAGTTGTATGATCATTTTTGTATGATAGTTCTATGGTACATAAATGTATGACAGTTGTATGGTCAGTTTTGTATGACAGTTGTATGATCAGTTTTGTATGACAGTTGTATGGTACATTTAAGTATGACAGTTGTATGGTATATTTTTGTATGACAGTTGTATGGTCAGTTTTGTATGACAGTTGTATGATCAGTTTTGTATGACAGTTGTATGGTACATTTAAGTATGACAGTTGTATGGTATATTTAAGTATGACAGTTGTATGGTCATATTTGTATGACAGTTGTATGATCAGTTTTGTATGACAGTTGTATGGTACATAAATGTATACAGTTGTATGGACAGTTTTGTATGACAGTTTACATCAAATGTATGACAGTTGTATGGTACATTTATGTATGATAGTTCTATGGTACATTTTTGTATGACAGTTGTATGGTACATAAATGTATGACAGTTGTATGGTTAGGACAGTTGCATGGTCATATTTGTATGACAGTTGTATGGTTGCTTTTGTATTATTGCTGTATAGAAAACTATGATCGTAATATATATTTTGTATGATGTGTATATGGCAAAATGTATGTAATAGTTGTGTTGTGAATTTTGTATGGTTGTATGGAAAATTCTGTATGACAATTGTATTGTAAATTTTGTATGATGTCTGTATGGTAAAATTCTGATTATTAGTGCCCCTTTCAGCAGTCATTATTTTAAAATATCCTCCATCTCTCTCTCTCTCTCTAAAATTAACTTTTATGTTAAGTTTAAATATTGGCATATCCTAAGACTGCATCTGGTATTTTAGTGGTAGGGCATCGGTGTTGCAAGCAAGTTGTCCTAGGTTTGAACAACAAATACAAGCAGACTGAACATTAACATGAGTATATCGATACCCAAACCCTGAAATCATATTCAATCACGTAATCTGAAAATAATTGTTTGTAAAAATTGTATTTTGTGTATTATCATGAGGTTATCTATTTCAGAGCTGGCTGGAGAGTGACCGTGCTGGACAGTTCAAACCAAGATTGGTGGAAGGTAAGTCTTGAAAGATCCATTACTATGTTGATTTCTAGACCAAGGAACAGTATTTGACTGTCTTAAAGGGGCTCTGTGATTTTTCTGTCAAAAAAAATTTCTTTCCTTTTTTACTACTTAGATTGATATACAAAAATTCTTAAATTCCTATATATTTTGTGAAAATTGTTTTAGAAATTGTTTGGCAATTATTCACTTGCAATTGATTAATTCAATCTTACTATTTGTATATGCATATACCACACTGATTCTGACCTTATTTTCTCAAAATATACAGGTATGTAAGATTTTTATGCCTGTGTTTAGCTCTTGTTTTTTTATTGTACATCAGGTACAAGGAGTAAAAATTAAAAAGAAAAATCAAAATATTTTTTTTTGGTTAACGCAGCGAGTGCCCCTTTGAAGAAGCCACAAGTGTTTTAAAAGACACTACAATATATAATCTGAAGTTTTGAGACGTTAAATCCTGAAATATAAAAATGGATCTCGGAGGATTTGAAATCTGGAATATAAATTCATTTTTTAATATTATGCTACACTCAAAAAATATATTACTGAGTTTTTTTTGTAAATAAGTAAATACAGTTCTCTCTCTCTCTCTCTCTCTCTCTCTCTCTCTCTCTCTCTCTCTGATAAATGATACCAAATAGTATGTTAGCCTTGCACAAATATTTCGGTCCAATAGACTCTAAATGATGATGTCATGTGACCTTTAAACTCTCAATTCAGGGCAAGAGTAATGGTAAAACTGGATATTTTCCTGCTACTTACGTAATCCCGCTACAGACTGGACAACGTGTGTTTCAAGTAACACGAGCCATGCATCTAACAGTCGGTGAGAACGGAATGAAACTGCATAAAGATCAGGTCAGTTTAGTACGTTTACTAGACAAATTTTAGACACACTTGTTCTATGTCAAAGAAAAGTATAAATCGAATACTTTAAAAAAATATTTAACTTCCTTCAATTTTAGATACATAAATGTACAGTAAAAGCTCATATTAATACCCCTCGTTTCACTTGCCACCTCGCTTTAAGTTTTATGCCACAATTTTTTTGAAAGTCCATTTTTCAAATTTCCCCTATAATTTTATCTAAATTTTCCTTTAACCTATCTCAAAACCCCTTTATAATGACGAATTTGGGCTGAACAAATGGTGGCAGTATAACAAGGTTTATAACAATTTATAATGATACCCTTTCATATCTCAAGATTTCATTTAATTCTACCCTTGAATAGCAGTTTGTTCCAGGAAAGAACATATTGATCTCTCCAGTCCAGCAACCCACCCACCCACCTTTTCTGATGCCATTACATGGTTCGCATTTTGCATGTGAGGTCACTATGGTGCATATCTGATCTGTGATCATATAAAGTATATGTATACGTGTATATCCAATATATAGAATATACCTCCAACCTATGGAATATACATGTACCTCCAACCTATGGAATATACCTCTGATCTAGAGAATATACCTCCAACCTAGGGAATATACCTCCAACCTAGGGAATATACCTCCAACCTAGGGAATATACCTCCTCCAACCTATAGAATATACCTCTGATCTAGAATATACCTCCAACCTATGGACTGTACCTCTGATCTAGAGAATATATCTCCAACCTCAGGAATATACCTCCAACCTATGGACTATACCTCTGATCTAGAGAATATATCTCCAACCTCGGGAATATACCTCCAACCTATGGAATATACCTCCAACCTATGGAATATACCTCCAGCTTATGGAATATACCTCCAACCTATGGAACCTCTGATCTAGAGAATATATCTCCAACCTATGGAATATACCTCTGATCTAGAGAATATATCTCCAACCTCGGGAGTATACCTCCTATGGACTATACCTCTAATCTAGAGAATATATCTCCAGCTTATGGAATATACCTCCAACCTATGGAATATTTTATTTTAATCTTGATATTTTCTGTCCACAGATAGTACTCCAGGTCGGTGAGGAAGAACATGGTATCATTCATGTACAGGCCGCCAACAAAAAACAAGCTATGTGTCCGCTGAAGTACCTAAATGAAGTCTAGCATTGAAGTAATTATAATTACTGACACTTGTTTTGAGCAAATACTAGTAAAATTACTTCAAGCCAGTACACAGTTATGGTAGTTAAATTATGTGTCCAAATGTACATGTATGTGATAGGCAAATTCAAACATCTTGGTGATTATGTTTCCATGGCTACTTTAGACCACTGGTTATATATACATCTAGCTGCTTGCCTGCTATGGATGGATGGATTCAAACATTTTGGTGAGTGTGAATCCTTGGATTCTACAGACATTTAGCTGCTTGTCTGCTACTGATGGATGACTTCAAACATTTTGATGACTATGAATTCTTTGAATCAAGCAATTGGGTACACATTTATCTGCAACCCTACCGCTGATGTGTGATTAATGAATTCAAAGTTTTGGTGACTTTGTTTCCATGGATGGTAGGATACAGGTCATTGGATGGATATATAATTGACTGCATACCAAACTATCAATATATCTTGTCAAGAAATGTTTTTGTCAGTGAAGGGATCAAGTTTGAAGGATAAAAAATATTTCTACATCATCACTTAACATGCAACATATCCAGTTGTGTCCACTCTGGGATTTACCGGTCACTATCATATCAAAGCTGGACAATAGGAAGAGTCGCTGGTGTTGTATAACTGATGACCACTTGGTTGTGGTGGCCTTTGTTTTGTTATATGCCATTAACTCATTCACCCCTAAAGACACATTTGGACTGGCCTAAATCATTGATTTACAGAAAAGTCCATTGTTTTCCAGGGGTTGATGAGTTAAGAAAGGAATGGCATAGTGTAAAATCTGAATAAATTGTGGCCAGTGTTGTTATTGCATTTGTTAAAAAAAACAAACATGGCAACCATGTTTTAATATATAATTACAAAAAAAAAAAAGAGAGAACAAAATGAAAGGAGGGGCATAATGTAAAAAAAGTCATTTTTTGGTCAATACTTGTATAATGCCTTTGATATTTAACAATGTGGTAGCCATGTTTTGTAGTATACCCTATAGATGACAATTAGCGTAGTGTAAAATAAAGAGAAATGTTCATGGCCAATATATTGTCTTATTATTATGCAATGTTGTTTTCCTTTTGTTATATAAAATGACAAATGGCATACTATGAAATCAGAATTAACTGCAGTGTATGTATTTGCTATAAAACAATCAACAGGGTTAATTTGTTATACTGTTTTATTCACAAGAATTTTATTTATGTGTACACATAATTTTACGAGAGCTCTTGCTCACAAAAATAAAATTATCGTGTAATGAAGTATGATAAGAGTACGATGAAATCATGAAAATATCTCGTGAATAAATTTAGAACTTGTGTATCACGAAAAATAAAGTCCGGCAAAAATTTCTGGATTTACAGCAGATTGCAAAGACACGTCGAGTAAAGAGTACAGGGATGGATCCAGCATTTCATGTTAGAGGGGACAATATGATAAAACCAAGTTCAGTGAGCATAGCGTGGTGCATAATAATTTGGTAGATCTAATTTGTTTTTAATTTACCACATCTTTATTGAAAAATTTAACGTTTGACATACTTTTTTGCTAAACTGAGGGGCATGTCCCTGCTGTACCTCACTCTGCCCCTGGACTAACCAAATTAGATAACGTATCAGCCATTTTGTGGTTGGTGTGTTCATCATTCTTTTTTCATAAATAATCTGCAACTAAACATTAACTTATCAACCCCTGAAAAATAATGGACTCTTCTGTAAATCAAAGATTTAGACCAGTCCAAATTTATCTTTAGGGGCGAATGAGGGGTTAAAAAAAAATCCTGAAATTGTGATATTACTGTTGACTAAATGACTATATCTTGATCAACTCTAATGAGAAAACAATTTTTTATTACCCAATGTCCTGTATAATCAAAGTACTGATATGAGTTGATGGTAATCGTTAAGTTTCAATGAGGTATAATACACTCAGTATACTGAAAAATATACATTGTATAAGCATGTTTGAAATATATTGCAGGTTAATTTCAATAAAGGGTACCACTGTGATGTAAATTTTGAATTTACTGTCAAAATATGACATATCAGCTTTTTACTGAGAAAATTCATGTTATTTCCAGAATTTCCAAATTATCAAAAACCTGCGAGAATCACCCAATTTTATTTCAAATAAGAACAATACTGACAATGAAAACATCACAATTTTTTCACATTTTTTACCATTTATATCACATGTGAGTACCTTATAGGTCGAATTTTAAATTACTTTTTAAATCTGTAAAATTAAGTTTTACAAAAAAAGTAACTTAAAATCGGGGCAGACATTCTTTTCCATTTATATCACATGTGAGTAGCCTATAGACCCTTTAGTTATAACTGCGGTCCTGTAACTTTGAGTGGCAAAATGATACAGATTCCCAGAAAATGATGTCAAGAAACAATCAGTTACTATAATGACGTCTGTGTTTTTGCAGGTATCTGTATAATTTTGCCACTCAAAGTCACAGGACCGCAGTTACAGTTAAAGTGTCTATAGGCCGAATTTCTACAACGATTTTTATAAGTTACTTTTTTATTTTGGTAAAATTAGGTTTTACAAAAATGTAATTGAGGCAGACATTCGGCCTAATGTGAGTACTGATGGCTTATTTATTATGCAACAAACTACATAGATCAGCGATATGATTATAAAACCTTGTGCTTATATTCATCATAAAAAATTGTATACAAATTTTTATTTATAGGTGTAGTTTATATCCCATAGTTTCATAAAATCACAACTTTATTATACTATTTTCCTGTTTAGTGCACATAAAACCCCGTCGGGTAATATCCGTTTCTCTATCCAGACAGTATTGTACCCTTACACTATACTTCCCATCAGTAGCCCTAAATCTCTACCCTTACACCATATAGCCTAATTCCCGTCAGTAGCCCTAAATCTCTAGGTCAATATGTGTGCATGTAAAACATTTTCCCAACTTCAAAGAATGCGGACAGTTTCTCATTAGTTAAGATCACATGAATGACGAATGATGCAACTTCTATGTCCAACTTCACAGCCAGATCTTGCCAGTACACGGTAAGGGAGAGATATGCAACTGGACCAAAAACTCATTTGCATATTAATTGTGCACAAGAATTTTAAACAGTCGGGTCAATCGCTTTTAATGTCAATTCTGTCACAAGAGTATAATGTTAAAAAATAATTGAAAAGTAACATTCTAAAGCAAATTTATAACATCTTAAAACTCATAAAGGACGCCGAACTGACTTTTAATAGCATATATTTCAACAAGTCTTCTAGACCTATATTTTTCAGTGAATTGCTACTTTATTTTCATCAATTTAAAAAGCAAAAATTTACGAATAAAAGTGTGATTTGGAAATTTTAATCTTAAAGTTGAGTTTATGTTGCTGAAATGCATATACATGCGTAACTTCCAGTCAATATAATGTGTTATTAACTCCATACTGCAAAATGTGCTTTGACTTGATCCCAGTAAACAACTAACCAAACGTTACTCAATTGATGGAACACCAATGCACTCGTAAAAATGTTGATCCATTTTGGACTGTTTCCGACTTTATTAAATCACAGTTTCATTAGTGACATCACAACTGGGCAACAGTTAACTGGTTCACCCTAGTGCGATGAACTGTTGCCCAGCTGTGACGTCACCGATTAAATCGTTGCATCATACATGTACATGCATTGCAGTGTTATATACATGTGTGAATTTCGTAGACTCAGTTGTTGTAACACATCTGTTGAAATTGATTTCATTATTGGGTAACAGTTACATGTATTTCATGGGCTTTTTGCCAACTGTCAAAATATTGTCCTGTGTCATCAGGAAAGTAACGGGAACACTTAAATTACCCTCAGCGTAGTCATGGCCTCAGGTAAGTTTTCCCACAACTTCCCTGATGCTTCGAAACAATATTTTGACTGTTGCCCACAAGCTTATGAAACAACTGTATGTTTTCACAAAGTACTAAGAGAAATGTAATCTATATTCTGAACTCAATTTGTGAAAATTGGCGGACCATTCCTTTAAGTGATATGATTTAATTGGTTCCTTGTTGCTTTTAAAATGATTGTGAGACTCAGAAATTAATATGGGTGTGTGTTTATTTATCTATTCAAATGATTATTTTTTATTCATCTATTTATCTACACTTTTAAGCTATAGTCTGTATCATAATTTATCTAATCCATTTATTCAAAGTTTTGAGTTATACCGGTAGTCTAAATTGGTTTTATCTACATTTTCTGTGTCAGATTTTATCTATCTATATAGCTGTACATGTACCTTTTAAGTTATAGCCTGTATCAGTTTTCAGTTTACTGTTTTTGCAGGTTATTTTTATTTTGCCTTTTAGAATATTTACCCTGATATCAAAGATTGGGATTTTTTTAAACATCAATTTAAGATTCTTTGCTCAAATTTTAATCAAATTTAACCTAGAGCTTTATAACAATAGAATCTAACATGAGTTAGATTATGATCAAGATTTAACAATATTTGCCAGAATTATGGGACTTTAAAATGTCCTAAATTGACCTACTTTTCTGAGCATATTTTTTTTTATCTAAAACAAAACTTATATCTGATGTCGTATTGACAGTTAGTGGCAAGTTATTTTTATGTCAGATTGACAATGACAGTGTTATTTACATCTAATAATGATGTCAGATTAATTCTGAATTCATTAATTATGTTATTATTTTCAATTTTTCACATTATTGTCAAAAAAGTTATTTATTGTAAATGTTGATGCAAGAGGTTTATAATTGACGGACGTGGGCATGTTATTTAATGTTATTTATAGGTAATATTGTTGTTATTATTATCAATGATATTGGGAGATTATTCAGTATTTAGATTTGCACTCAGAATTTTTTTACATGTTTATTTTTATGTCTTAAATGGCACGTTGTTAAATTTGTTTTTGTTTTGCATATTTTTAAAGATATTCGTGCCCCTAAGATCAAAGATGGCGGTATACTATTTTTGGTCTTTGTTTGTTTGTTTGTCCATTTTCAACATTCTGTCAAATAGCTTGAGTTTCATTCACTAAAATAATTTAATTTTTTTCAAATTAAATTTCTTAATTAATTCAAAGTGTGTTGCTTTAACCCTTTGAACCCTACAGACCATAATAGACTGGTCTAAGACAATAGAAAAGAGCATACCATCTAGATACTCGGGGATGAAAGGTATAAAACAATACAGCATAGAATGAGTTCGAATATGAACAAGATTTGGCAAATTTTGCCAGTGTTATGGGACTTTAGAATATTTTTGAATGACTTAACTCTTCAGGCATATGTATCATATCTTACTTAAGCTATGGAACCCCCAAATTTTGACCCATGCTATGGACTGATGGCCATCATGCCTACTCTGACATGCCTTGTCTATCCAATGGGTACTTCTTATGCCAAATTATTTGGTAAGGAAACGGTCATTACTGGTATAGAAATACCAATATACTTGACCATCCATGAAAAAAGGCTGGCTACCATTGATGTAAATTGAGAACTATGACATGTTGATTTAAGATCTACAACAATAAAGCCATTGTCAAGTAAATGCCAGAAAATTTGAACAAATCAAACGTCCCTTGATATTTTGATGGTGGGGTGCACACATTATATGTGTGCGTGCGTGCTCACGTGTGATTTAGAATTACAAAGGAGTTGACCTCCTAACATGCTTTGTGAGTTTCTGATATGGACTGTGTATAAAACTTTTGTAGAAAAATGTCAAATTATTGACTCGTGGGTTTACTTGTATTTTTGTCAGTCGATATTGTTATGTTCCGAGATTTTCCTATATGTACTTCTTAAATTCTTGGTCCAGGGTCCGAAAAAAAAATTGGGAAAAAAAATATACAACATTCTAAGTAAAACAGAAAGACATAATTTGAGACATTTGATTGAAAATACTTTATTATATTTTTTTTAATTCAAAATTGAAAAATTTCGGCATGTTTTGGGGGAAAATACGAGCCATTTTTGCATTAGGAATGGGTCTTGTACCCGGACCCCATAACAGCCTAGGTAAATCCCTGTGTTCAACTCTTCAAGTAATAAACAACAAAAAATACATAAGTTTTTAACGTAAAATAAAATGTTGACCCCACACACAACATTCTATGAAAGAGCGAAACTTCATTCACCCCTAAAGACACATTTCATTTGGACTGGTCTAAATCATTGCATTACAGATGGTTCCATTGTTTTTCAGGGATTGATAAGCTAAAATCATTTAAAACATTCTATGCTTATGATGAAAAATTTTATTTTGTTACATGCGTGTCAGATTTATCTCCCCTTGAAAATATTTATTGAGTCATTAGCTAAGGTGAATATCAAATGTTATGAAGTAGATATATAATGACAGTCACCTATCTAAAGGTCAGTAACTGCATGATATTGACCTCTGCTGCAAATAACTGGAATTGAAAATGTCGCTGTGACACTATTATTGCCATGACAACATTCACATCAAAGATGTTGACAGTGAATGGCCTCCATCACTTTAAATTATTTACCTTGTCAATGAAAATCCAAACATTTATCAATTTGTTATTTTTAATGATATGAATTTTTATGGACCTAAAGAATTTAGTGTCACCCGTCTTTCATTAGTTAATAACATAAATATTTGCTTTCCATGAATGTTCATTACCATAGAAATTGAAATTGATATCTATAGAATGGTTGTATATATATTTCTGTGAATATAATGTTTACAATGATTGATTAAATGTGGTTGTTCCCCTTGCCCGTTTTCAAGACTTTACTGAACTCTTTGTACATAGTTGTTTTTATTGAGGCATGTGATCATTGTTTTATATCAGGTTTGACAATACTTAGAACTCATTCTTGTACAAAAATTCATTTTGTCAGAATCTTTATTATAATTTTTTTTTTCATCATATCATGCTTACCTCCCTTGAGATGAAAGGTAAGGTGGTCTTTTCCATTCAACATATCTACCAGTTTGCTACAGGTACTTGTTTGTCACTATTACAGGGGCCGCTGTAGGTGAGTGGTTAGAAAATCACGCTTTAAACCATTAGGTCTCTCACCTCTAGTCAGTGCAGATTGGAGTCCTGCTGGAACTTGAGCTTATTTTTTGAGAAAGTTTGCCACTTTAATTGTGGAAGTCCAGTGGCATCTTCCCGGGTACATTGTAACCAGGTTCTCTGGCTGCCACCATATGACTGAAAAATTGTTCAGTGTGGCATGAAAGCACATTCAAATTCAAATTTCATTAGTCACAAACATTGTAATAATTAAACTGGGTAAAAAAAAATCATTGTTGGCTTCAAAATGTTCTGCATATTTATCCATATTCCAAGACTGGAAAAAATTTCAGAAATGAAAATCAGATACAAAACTTAATTTTCCAATGCTGATATTATACCCTTATAAAAAAAAACATTCTCTCTCTCTCTCTCTCTCTCTCTCACACACACAAAGACCTGATTATGTCATTTGTATACATTGTATGTGAGTCATTTTGATTTGTATCCCAACTAAATTGTGACAGAGATGGAATAATATATTCTGTATTCCCACGATATTTCATTCCAGATTATTTTCACCTTTTAACATCATAAATAAAAAACCTCACCCCATGTTAAATCTATCTTAATTTTGTTTTTTTAAATGTATTCAAAAATTTTGTATTCATCATACATAAGTCAACACATTTAGATGAGCACATGGAGATGACATGAAAAAAAATTCCTATTGTATGCGCATGTACACGTACTAGTATTACATGCACACATACTAATATTATGTGCACACGTATAGTATTACATGCACACATACTAATATTATGTGCACACATATAGTATTACATGCACACATACTAATATGTGCACATGCATAGGCGTCGGAAGCAAATTGAAAGTGGGGGGGGCTAAACCAACTTAAAACACACACAGGCCAGAAGTGGGGGGGCTAAACCAACTTAAAACACACACACGCCAGAAACGTCTTGGGGGCTAAGCTTCAATTTTCAACACCTATGCCTATCTTTGCAAAAAAGTGTGTGGGGGGGGGGGGCTAAGCACCCCCTAGCCCCCCCGTCTCCGACGCCTATGCACATGTATAGTATTACATGCACACATACTAATATTATGTGCACACGTATAGTATTACATGCACACATACTAATATTAATTGCACACATAGTAGCTATTACGTATGCAGTTATTAGAATTTTTTCGTGTCATCTTCATGCTAACATACATTTAAGATCAAAACGATAAAAAATTGGACAGAATATGAATGGTTTCCTATATACAGTAGCATTAGTAGTGATAATGAGTTAAAGAGTACCAGTACAGCAATTCATTTCCATCATCATTTAAATCACTTACGGCACCCACTTTCCGCCATATTTTGTAATTTATCAAAAATGCATGGTATAAAACCATACGATTCTTTCTTGATGTATTTGGTACCATTGTTAGGTAATTTGTGATATATTGTTTCTGTTGTTATTGTAAAACCCCGAGTTACACAAGTAGAAAATCTATGGTGGTCCATAAATACCAGTCGTATTGGTAGTCCAATGTGCCAAGTTTCAATAAATTCACAATAATTATTTTCTGTGTTTGTTGTTTATTTTTATTCAGTTGTCTCTACACAATGGAAAATTCTCATACTTGATTTAAACCAGCGAAACGACCGACCTACACGTAGAAATGTTTTCTTTTTTTACTACTTAGATCAATATACATTTCTATATATTTTTTTATGAAAATGCTTGAGAAACCCAGTTTGGCAATTATTTGTTTGCAAATGAGTAATTCGACCTTACTATTTATATATGCATACAACACTGGACCTGAACTTATTTTCACAAAATATATAGGAATATATAAATCCTATGCCGGTGTATATCTCTTATTTTACATCAATTTTAGTAGTAAAAAACAAATGGTTATTTTTTTCTTAGGAAATGCAGCTAACGCCCCTTTAAGTTTTGCCAAGCATTTTCACTGAATATGAAGACATCAACAACTCAAGGTGAAGTGCCATACATTTTGACCTGTACTATGGACTGACGACAATACAGTGAGGGTTCTATAACCTTGCCAAGATTGCTGCAGGGCTAAAAATCAACACCAGTCCCCAGCCTGTTGTTTAACGTCCCACTTAAGAATCTTTTGTTCATATGGAAACGTCATCAAATGCTGGTGAAGGGCTTCAAATTTTCACCTAAGCTGAGCACTTACAGTCATTGAGCAGTGAGGGTTCTTTAACATGCGGACACCTACTGTGACATTGGACCTTGGTTTTTACTGTCTCATCCGACCCTGGGGCTCGTTTTACCAAAAAGTCTTAAATTCTAAATCCTAAGTCTTAGTCCTAATTGTCATGGCACTGACCAATCAGCGATGCTCTGCCATGGTAGTTGGGACTAAAAGTAAGTATTTAGGACCTTTCATTAAACTGGGCCCCTGGCCAGTAAATATGGTAATAGCAAAGGCCAAAAGATTTCACATGACATAAGTTCTTCAATCAGTTTGTCTTGATTAGCTGAAAAAATAAATAAATAAAATAAACAACAACCATTTTGTCCAAACAGTTTTATTTTTCCACTCATTTCTTTTATATTATAAGTTGTAACAAAACCCCTATGTAACACATCTAGTCAAATTATTTTACAAAAAAAAAATAATAATAAAAAAATTCCAATGGTATACATGAACACTTTTTCTGTATAGTTGGTTGCTATGGTAACCATACTTTAACATGGTTTGGGCAGTTTCTGCTAAAATATAATCTAATTATGCTATTTAAAAAAAAAAAAATACACAACAAAACTCACATGCACAAGTTTGTAACGGACAAGAATATCGGTCGATTTTGTAAGCAGCGACATTGGAGACGGATGTATACAAATAAGTGCAACACACCGTCACTGTCAGGCAATCCGCATACATGTATTGCCATGAGAAACCCGACCCCTTCGCATACAATGTATGTTGCCACAATAAAAGTCCCATAGCTCTAGCAATTATTGTCGAATAGTGAACATAATCCAAGTCAACCCAGATCTCATAAATAGGAAGCAACACACCAAATCTAGTGAAAATCTGAGGACTGAAACTGGAGTTATCTGATGGTAACCAATATGTTGTGAACCCCACCCCCTCTCTTTTCTTCTAATTTTCAATCTCGCAGTGATAAAAAAGCCAGGTGCTTGAATTAAACCATTACAATATTAATCTGTACTATGAAATATAAATCTAGAGAAACAGAAAAAAAAAGTATTTTTAAGAATCTTTATATTTAATGTTTTGAGCTATGTAGAAATGAACATATCAGAAAAATATTACATTAAGTTCCCTTTTATTGTGGCAAACCATACAGATTGATGGTAATCAGTAAGGCATTGACCATCTGTGGAAAGCCGTCCTAGACTGGCTAAAAAACAGGTGCTACTATACAAATCAGCGGGAAAATGTCTCTATAGAAAAAAGTAAAATAAATAATACACAAAAAATATACAAAATTAAATATAACACACGCTCTCTCGCTTTAAAAAAAAAAAATTGTATATTTGGTCTTTCAGCTCTCTGAACACATTCTGTTGATGAAATTGACGTATTTTAAGAAAGGCACGTTAATTACATGGTAGATGAATTCCGATTGCATATTATAAACAGAAACAACATTCAGATCAAAATTTAAATTATACAGAGCACTGCATTCAAACTACTGAAGCAATGAAATTGATTGATTACTAAATCTATAAATGAAACAAACGACCCGGAAAAAGGAAATCAACGAATCAAAACGTGTCGCACTTTCTAATTTTAGCAGTCAAAGTACGCCGAACTATACTTAAATATGGCCACTACTATAACTAATCAAAACGTAAGACAGTGGAACCTGTCTTGAAAGATTCACCTGTCTTTTAAGAGGACATTCTGAAAACCAATTGGTAAAATAATCCTTTGAATGAAACCTCTTGAGAAATCACCCGTCTTGACAGATAATATTTCAGTGGCAGATGGGGTGGTCTCTCACGACAGGTTCCACTGTAATTTATCTTAATTCAAGGCTGCATCACGACTTTAGTATGTCCAGATTTCCCCTGGCTTAATTAGTAAAAAATAAAAAATAAAATAAGAGAATGTAAAAGTTCATTTCTTTCTTCAATGGAAATATCATAAATTAATAGTATTACTTAAAGTTCCCCCAGCCCACATTCACTGATCTTGATAAAAAAAAAAAAGGCAATTAACCCTTTCACCCCTGAATATCTGAATGGTATGCTATTTTTCTTTGTTAAAGACCAGTCTATCATGGTCTGTAGGGTTGAAAGGGTTAATATATATGAATTGAATTATTCATATTTTAATCTATAACTATATTAATCTTTAAGGAAGTTTTTTTTCTCCCAAATGTATTTGAATGAAATCACATGTAAATATTTACTACTTCTCCGTATCTGTTAAAGTATGACGTAATGTACCGACACATCTTCAAGTTCTCTACGACACACGACTCACTCCGAAACATCTGTCATCAAATTAGTTATAAACATGAAATTCTCTCCCTTAATCAGAATTATACATGAAAAAATCATTCAACATCTCGTTAAGTACACTTTTGTCCAAATGCCAAGCACCCTAAAAATGTGGTAGCCATGATGACATGCTCTTCTTTTAATCATACATATATTTACCCATTCAAGATGTACACACATATATATATATATACACACACACACTGATTTATACCATATGGAACTGCTTGTGATGTCAGACACAAACACACATGTAGAATATTATGTTATAAAAAGAATGAAGATGAATATATATATATATATATAAAAAAAAAGCCAATTTTTCCGCCATTTTGCCATGTACATATAAGTTAGATTATACAACACCGAAATAATTAATGACTCGATACACAAAAATGATATACACGCATTGCTTTTCACCGCTGCCATTTTAGTTGTTTTGTAAATATACAAATTCAATACACAAGATTTGAGATCACAGATGCATATATGAAAGCAGATACATTTACCTGGTAGATTATGGGTTTTTAGATTCTATCAATGTATAATGTGTGTCATTTAGTATGTACCTATGTGACATATAGTCTCTTAGTCTGTTAATTAAAGGAAATAAATTTATTGATGCCATACTTTTTATTTTATACTTAGGAGGTCAAATTTAACTATTTCCATGACATCTAATTAGGTCACTTTCACTAATTTGTACTTTTGCAATAAAACATGGAACCAAACACCAAGATTTAGGACCTTGTCATTAACGAACTTACACTGACACTTTAAAAACATCACCAATATATTTGAGATGTGAAGTCCATAAAATTAGCAGTCTATCATGTGACAACAGAAAGTTCGCTTAGTAAGTAAGCCGTAGTCTCCATGAAGGGGAGATAACTCATAAGACACACATTGGCAATGCAATTTTGTATTAAATCTGCTTAGATATTACTCCATTTACCCCTAAAGACATTTGAACTGATCTTAGTTTAAAGAAGAGTCCATTGTTTTTCAGGGTTTGGTGATTTAAATGTATGATTAACCTTTTCAACCCTATAGACTGTAATAGACTGGTCTTAAACAATAGCAAAGAGAATACCACTCAGATATTTGGGGAATAAAGGAGGTGTGCTGAGGAAAGCAATAAACTAAAGAGATCAGACATTTGAAAAACAAGAATAATAAAAAAAAAAAGATATATCTGAAAAATATGTTCAATGATATTCGTGGCATATTTGAACAACGCCCTTTCTGTTACATGTATTTAGTGTTCGTTTCAAACGTGCATGAGATCCCTGACAATTAATCAATCTGATTCGGCTAAAAGTTTGCATATACATCAAATCGAATAACTGCATTTATGTTTAGTTTTTTATCAATCAGAATCAACAAAGTGTTTGCATAATAAAGACTGTGAACAATGGCTACAGTTTGACTGCAACACACTGACACAAAGACAAAAACAAGACATGAACATATACGAGTACGAAAAAACGTCAACAAGAAACGGAGAAAAGAAAAGATGGAAAGCAAAAAGCTGTAGTGGACAGAATAACGACTACTCTACGACTCTGGTAAAAAAAAAATTTGTACATTACAAAAAAAAATTATATGACGATATAATTTACATATTTTCTATGCTGCCTTTCATTTTTTTGTGGAAAAAATCCTGTGCACTATGCTCAAACTCAGAGATTTAAATTTGGCACGCATGCTTTTTTATACACGATTATTTACAATTAATTATAATATTCCTATGACAAGCTCACAATATCCGTATTAAAATACAAGCATTTGAAAAACATACCAGTCAAGGTGTATCATTTTCATTATTTAAATTAAAAAAAAAAAATTTGTGACTAAATTATACAAAATGATTTGATAAATCAATGAAATGCATGGGGGTGATTAAACTGCGGTAATTTAATTTTTGCATCAAAATTTCAGTAAAAACATTACCTAAATTCAATGACTTACTAGAAAATTTATTAACATTTAAAAAAAAAATTAATACATTTACGTAGGTTCTCAGAGCAAGGTTAGGGCAAATTCTTGATAATTATTTGTATTTTACCAATCATAGAATATAACCAAAAAGGTCTTTTGAACACAAATTATCTAAAATATCTAAATATCAAAATTTTTAAATATGTGTATATATATAAAAAAAAAAAAAAAAAAAAAAAAAAGGGAAAAAGCGATATTGAACACAATGTGGCTCATAAAAGCTGCACCAATCAATGCACACCGACATATTTTCAATATTATTATTCATCCAGTGAAACTTACTAGTGATTAAAATGAGAGTGGTCTCCCTTTACAATTAAAACTTGCACATATTCTTTAAGGTTCAACAAATTCATAAGACACGAGCAACAATTTGGGAATTATGTGCGACAATACCCGACTTCAGGTTTACTCACAGACAACAATATTTACAACTACATGTATATACATACACGCAAACATGCACTCATTGGATCATCCATTTTATTTTACATTCTGTTAAAACATACATCATATGTAAAATCGATTTACACAATAACTATCATGCACAGCTGGAGGGAGGGGATGGGGGCTTGGGGGTGGGGGCAGCTTTATACATTACGAATTTGGGTATTATGGTTGAATTCAGAGGTATAAAATTGATGTCGTAAAACGATATCGACTGCAATTACGGGATTTACAATATTTACCTCCCCTAGATGATTATTGTTTTGACAGTGCCCTAAAGACTTAAGTTTCTCCCTCAGCAATGTAAGGGGAAATCCTGAATCCATTGAAGTGAGACCTGGTTATGGCAAATGTCAATGACTATATCTCACTTGTTACCAAAGATTTGAGTTGATCTAAATATAAATAGAATTGTTTAGTTCAATTTCAAATAAGTTTGTCAGTTTCTAATGATAGGATTTTGGAACAGTCTATATGAAATTCTATAAAGCTTTTGCGAGGAGGTGATAGGGATGGGGACGAGGGAAGATACTGATCCATATCAAACGCTGATGCTCCGCCCTTTCGCATACATCTGACTCACCCCTCACACAAAATACAATTATTTTTTCTACAACAAAGACTACAGGCAAAAATCCACGAATCATCCCCACATTTCGGAATGGACTGAACCTGTCAAGTTAAACAGACCAGCCTTAAAATATATTCAGGGGTGAATAACAGGATAATCATTCAAAAAACCAGATGGGGAGGGGGAATTAAAAATCAAAACATTTAATCGACCAATGCCATTTAAATGAATTGCTTCAACAACTCTTCAATATGCAATTGTAAAATTCGGCACACAAATCTTGGATCAACGTCTACATAAATATATATATACGTATATCTTGGAATGTACTATACATAAAAGTCTATATACAGAAGTTGAACACATTCCAGTGAAAAGAAAGACTAGATTCTTGTAGTTAAGACCTGGGACGGCACCTGATTACTTTGTGTTACTTTGGAACTCTGGGAAATCATAGGACTCGTTGTACAAGTAAAACTTCCTTGGATTATACTACCATTAGCTGAAATAAACAAAACTGTAAATCAGAAATTGAAGTCATGTTTGAATATAAAAAGTTTATAGAATAATATCAATATAATTACCTCATAAAAAATGGGGGGAAAGGGGGGGGGTCAGAGAAGGGTTTATTGATCAGCTGTCAACAAACGCTTGAGATTGGGACATCGATTTCACAATTTGTTTAAAAGTCCTACTTGCTAGTTAATCCTTACAACCCCACAGTCTATGATAGACTGAACCAAGACAACAGAAAAGAATATACCATTTAGATACTTAGGGGGTGACAGGGTTTAACCTATTCAAAAATTTGCCAGAAAATACACACGGTAGCCAATCGCGCTAGCACAGGAATAGAAATTAGCAGTCTCCCACAGTGAGTCATCATGAGTGAGTGTATTTCCGTTCAAGATCACCCAGTTGGCAGGTTGATTTCCTTCAGAAATCACCAAGGTGGCTAGTTCATTTAATTTCCTGTGTCCATATATAGACAAATTTTTATAATTTCACAAGAGATCACATATTGGGCCAGCATTTTCCAGAATGTGATTACCAGAAATTAGGACATTTCAAGATCTATACTATGCAAGATGTTGTTTACCTCGATATAAATATTTGTAATTTCTATTACATAACATTCACATTTCCCTTAACACATTGACACCTGAAGCCTCATTTGAACTCATCCATTTCAAAGAATGGTATAGTCTACTGTCAGAATTCAGGGGTGTATAATTTAGAATCCAAATTCCAAAATGATTTTAATTCAATATTAACTTGTTCACCCCTGAGTTTTGACAATAGACTTTATTGTTACCGATTCGGGCGAGTCTAAATGTGACGAAAGGGGTTGATGGGTTAAACTTAGCCCTTAGGACACATTAACCAGATAACTCGATGATGGTGGAGGGACAAAATCTATTACCCCCCCCCACCCCCCCGTCCAATCAGTTGCACTTATGGGGCACTAATACGTTGATAATGATGACCTAATTCTTTAACTCACCAAGTGTTATGGTTGAAGGTAAGGTTAATGGAGAAGCACTAAGTGTGACGATTTGCGTTGCACTCGTTGATGGTGTTGTAACTAACGATTCTGTACGTATTTCGGACGGCAACTCATCCCATATACCATTCTACAAAATACAGACAAAATCACATTAATCAAAACATGAGAGTATACAACAATGTTAAAACGGCATCTCAATTGTATGGTGATGAGTCAAGAACAACTCAACTCTGGCACATCCAATACAAAACTCCAAGTTCCAAAATAAAACAATAAAACAAACACAAAAAATAGAGAATTCACAGATTACAAAGCTCGCGGCTCCTCAAATCAGCATGTTTAACATCTAACCCCCCCCGCCTTTCATCCAAATAACCTGACCTCAATCAGTCCTCTTAGCCATATCACTGAATAACAACAAGGTCATTTTTGCCAAAAGAAAAACAAAAACAAAAAAAAAACTACCTGACCAATTAAGCATCTTAAGCATATGGCGTGTGCTAAGAATCATAAGATGTATAAGCCACGTGTAAGTTTAGTTGAGGTAATCCTGACTGACTAATCATCTTAACTGGACTCTGATACCAAAAAAGTGAAGTGAGCTTGAAATCCATAAGCATTCATTATTTCTCATTGAATAACAAGGCCAGACTGGGATTTTTTCCCCCATAAAAATGACACATTTGCGTAAACATCATCAACAGGCCACTTGTGCAGCTGCAGGAAAGAAATTCTTTGGTGATGTTTTTTTTTTCCTCTTTAATATGTAAATATTTTTTTCAATAACAATCCTTTGTAGGAAAGTGTTTAACTTCCAAGCAGAAAATCCCAGGTTTGACAACCTGTACAGGGTCATGCCAAAGACTTTGAAAAGAGTAGTGACTTTTTCTTTGCCAAGCGCTCAGTATACAAAGTGAAAGTCATAGTTCTATTGGATGAGACTTAAAACCAAAGTCCATAGCACAGGTCAAAATTGGTGACACTTCACCTAAAGACGGTGACATCTTTATATATCTAAAAAGTAAAGTGAAATTTTTTTGATGAGATTCAAAGCAAGGATCAAACAAACCAAAACAATAGCTCTTGTATTGACCTAATTTTACTTTCGATTGAATTGGGGCCCTAGAGAATCGGAGACAAGAGCGATTCTTACCTGTAAACTAAGCTCTGGTAACGGTTGATCTAGAGACAAATTACCATCCAGTAGGTTTATGTCTCCGATTAAATACTCCGACTTTCCACTTGTCGGCGTAACTATTTCCAACTTTTGAGATTTTGTGATATGTGACGGTGTATGAGGGTTAGGGGACAAAGGTTCTTCCTCGGAATTCCCTACAGGACCTGCTTTTCCCGCTTCTATAAGTTCCAGTTTTTCTGAAAAATTAAACAACAAACACCTATGATGTAAACATAAAGCATTACCTTCAAATTTCAATCTTTAAAGTTTTTTGTCAAAGCCATCAACAAAAGATTAAATTACCTGACCCGTTACACATTATTGGAAAGACATGCTGATGGTCATATTTTAGGAGGGGGGGTGGGGGTGGAGAGAAGGAGGGATTTGGAACTAAATTCCCCAGTATACATGTATATCAAGCGAGAAAATGCAAACACGTTAAATATGAAATTATGATCGGGACTACTTTTGTGAGTAGGGCAGATGGGACCAATTCGCAAATCAAACAAAAAAACATATAATTTATTATAGTAGTTACAAGGGTAAGTTAAATTTTGATAAGCCAGTTTTACAAAATTCCAGATTTTTTAAGAGAAAAAAAAAACCAGGGAAAATCTGCCTCAATGGGGGGGGGGGGGTGTCTGGGCTTTTTTGGTAGGTCTGTTGAGTAACATCAAACAAATCTCTTTTCAAAAATTTTCAACCAATCCTAACATACATATTTAAAACAAGACTCACAAGAGTTACTTCAAAATCATATATACATGGCCATATATTTTTTCAAGATCAACTTTTAATAAATTTGATATTTAATTATCAGTAAATCCATTTAAAGGGATTAATATCATCAACATGTGGGTCCAGTAATAAAGGGTCCCATTCCCCATGCAAAATTTACTATTGCCCCCCCCCCCACCCCAATTCTATGCAAAGTTTCCCAAATATGTTTACTGTACATATACAGCTCACATTATGTATGCCAACAGAGGAGAATTTTATAATTCTACACATGTAAGTACCATTCAATGAAAACTTCCATATCTTCTAAAATGAAAACCATGTCATCAGTTAAATAATAAAAGTTGGATGATTACATTTACATATTTGTGTCTTTATTGCTATCAACAATTATCATTAAGAGTAAAATAACCAGTTACTTTTTTCCCAATTTCGCCCCCTGGGACGTAAAATTCACAACTGAAAGGACACAGGCTAGGACCCAGTATAACAAAGGGCCTATTATCTTGAGTATTGAGGAAGGATATTTGTATTGTAAAAGATATAACAATTAATACAATGTACATTATATACTAAACACAAACTATAAGTTCTATAACTACCTCCGCCTCCGGGAAATTTTTGTTGTTGTTTTTGTTTCAAATCGTGTGCTAATTGTTTGTGACACGTCCTAATTAATCAATACAGAATGTGGCTCCCCATGCCTGAGCTATTAATAACTTTACTTCAAAGTTCAATGTACATGTATATTTATTTTATAGTACCACAGGTCAACAATTTCACATACATTTCACAACATTCATAATATTTATCACACCAATTTAAAAACAAACATTTTTTACATTCTTGAGTTTGGTTCTCTTATTTTTTTTTATTCTCATTAACTAATCAATCCCTAAAAATCAATGGATTCTTCTGTAAATCAATGATTTAGACCAGTCCAAATGTGTCTTTAGGGGTGAATGAAATAAGTGATATACACTTCTCTTTGTGAATAATTCTTTCAAGAAAAATACAGAAATTATGAAATATGAAATGTACATGTATAATATAGGTTTAATAAAAATAGTGAAGTTATAAAATTGAAATAGATATCTCAAGGTTTGGTTTTTAAAAAATTCTGGTGCTCTCAAATCAATACAAAATTATCCTTTTTATCGATCTTTTTAGAAAAATATTTTTCACTGTAAACTTATAAATTAGCAATTATACATTTTGTATAGTTGTTACATGTATACAAAAATGTGTTTTATATATATATATATATACATGTGTATATATTAAAGGGTCCTCTATAATCATAAAAATCTAGTAAATCAAATATTTTAAAACTTTTTTTCAAAGGGCTATTTTTCACTTTAAAACAATTCCATAAATGATCCTTTTTATTGCTTTATTATTATCGCCATTGTTATTCCGGTCATGACATTATCTTCAGGTTAATTTTAACATAAACACATCACAGAATTTATAACAAAATAATATTGTACACAAGAAATATCCCTGACAATAAACACCCAAGGTAATGAATATTCATAAATCATAAACACTGTCCTGCCTATACTATAGATGTTTATCTCAGGTGGTCAACCGGTCTGTAATTGACAGGTAATTATCTAGACACCTGTCAAACCAGCTGGCAGACACAGCCTGGTCAATTAGCTGACCATTGGTGAATGTTAGATAAGCTGACCTAATCCCTCAATTGTTCACAGCATTTTAGAAGTAGATAAAATTGTAAGGCATGGACAGTCTAACTGGACTTCTTTCACAGTTATATCCAAAATGTGTATATTATATATATTTCATTTCTGTTGTCATTTTGATACAAAAATCAGAGAAAAAAAAAAATGAATCATTTAATCATAACAGTATGTTTAATTGCCTTGTCGTTTTTGACAATCATTGTAATTTGAGTAATGCTGTTAATTAATTATTTTTCATTTTAATTCTCAGATAATTTGATTAATATACTACTAGTTTTAACAGAGCTGGAATGTGCCGCCTTATAAAATGCTTCCCACATTCCTTTCACACTGAAAACAATAGGGATTATAACTGTATACTTTTCTTCACCAAGACTGATTTAATCAGTCCTAAATTTCATTATTGGACAAGCAAAATCCATTATTTATAAAACAAATTAAAAAAATATCCATACACAAACGAGATAGAAAAAAATTTATTATTATAAGTTTTTGTATTTTGAACTGTCCGCCCCCATTGGGGGCCCCACTAAGAAATGTATTGTTAGTAAACATTTCTACAGACACATGCCAGAATTATCTGCCTTAAGTGCTTTTGTGAAGTGGAACTGTTTACAAATAGTATATATACCAGATCTGGAGGGCAATTAGTACTCTGGCTTTGATCTTTATGTAATCTCTCTTTGATCTATTGTGAACAATTTTATCTCCCAGTCTGAATGTGTCATGTTGACTTATCACTCTTTTAGACCTTCCAATTAAGTATTTATAGAAAAAGGAAAAACTGATAATAGAAATATATATATAACAATGAACCAGTCCAGAAAACCATGTCTTTTGTGTTAAACCCTGTATTTCTGCTATATGATTTTGATTTTTTTTGTAAGTTACATTTTTATTGAGGGGGGAGAGGGAGAGTTAAACAAATAATTTGAAGGTAAAAGAAATTATTCCCTCATTTACCTGGTTTTGACATACTGCTACGAATAGCCTCCAAATCCTTTTTCCTGTGCTTTGCAATTTCTTCTTCCATTTTCTCGATCTTTGCAGGATTAAGGGCCCACAGACAACCTTTTTTGGCATTACCGTTGACCTTGGGGGTGTCAACTTTTTCGAAACACTTGTTTAAAGACAGGTTATGTCTAACAGAATTCTGAAAAAAGATAATTTTCAATATATGTAGATATGGAAGAATAAAATCTATTTTGTTTGGGGGGAGGGGGTTGATATTAAAACACGTTCCTTAGAAAAATTAAAAAGTCTTCTATTAAAAACATGTGTAACTCATCAATCCCTGAGAAACAATGAACTCTTCTATAAACCAATGACTAAGGCAAGTCCAAATGTGTCTTTAGGAGGTGAGTGAGTTAAAAAAAAAGATTTGTTTGATGTGTTTTGGAAAATTAACCTCACAAATTGATCCAATTTCTTTAAATAATAATTATTATCATTATAATCATTCTAAATAAAAATCAGAAATTCTGTTAAATTTACAAATCAAAATTAAAAAGAAAATACATGTAAAAACAAAAAAAAACCATGCCTTCTGATTGAGTCACTTCTAAAACTGCTGGTCTGGGCATATCAAATGAATGAATATTTAATGATACAAATTACAATGTAACCTGGATTGTGCCATAAAGTCAAATCAAGTCCAGTTTAATGACTGGATGTAGTAATCCTTGTTTTATATTTTTGGGGAAAATGAATTAAACTTGTGCTTCTGTCAGTTCACTTACAAAGTTACAATTGTACATACATGTACATGTAGATGCACTACATACATTTTACCATGACTAATTAATCCTACAGAAAATGCCATTTTCATACCTTCGAACAAAATAACAGGTAAACTAGATAATCCCTCCCACCTTTTTAATTTGACAATCAATTTCTTATTCATAACTTGAAAGAGACAATGAAACAGATGTCGGACAAAACCTGGTACAGCTGTTTCCATAGGTCAGTTTACCTTCTTCTAAGAAATTAATCAAAAACAAATATGAAACGACAGAAGTCCTTTTATGCTGTTTCCATTTAACTTCAATACGAGTAATTCAAATAAAGTCGTTTTTGTGTTATTCAAAATATTTAAATCTACCTGTAAGTAGCCAAACAAAATCTATGTACAAAGTACATGTATGCCCAGTTTCAAATTACAATCCGTATACATGTATAGATACAACGCTGATGACAGCCTAAATTTAAAAAACTGAGTAATACCTGAGCTTTCATAATTGTGGAAACAAACTATAGAATTTGATCAAGCTCACCTGTTGTCTGCCCGAATGATAAAATGGTCATGTGATGAAATGCGACCAATCGTCATCTCTTGTTTATTCTCATATTGTAAAAAAAAAAGAGATAATAATTTTGAATAAGGAACTAGATCTTAGTTATAAATGTATTTAAATATTTACCTTCCATCCATCTGGTGCAGTCTTGAAATACGGGAAATGTTCTCTGAAATTAACAAGTATACATTGAACAAAACGCAAATAATATTCATCTGTAATATTAAGTTTCAATTCACAGCAATAGACAAAAACAAACAAGACATTTTGTTCATTTATTTTTTAATCATAGCCATGTATTCCAAATATTTCCGTTGAACACAAAATAAAATGTTCAATTTTCCAAAGGATAAGTCCATTGTTCCATCGCCCAGTCCAGTTCCTATTTACATTGTACATGTATGAAGCTCCTGACCCTAGGCCTGGGGAGGGTAGGAGGGTTCAGGAAATAGACCATTTTTTGTTACCTTTCCCTATGAGATGCTACAATGTACATTTTAAAATAAATATTAAATTGATATATGAATTAGGGGACAGGGTGAGACCAAAGAGTTTTGAAAGGAAGATTTATACGTCCATATTTAATATTTAGGGACAATGCGCAGGTCACACAATAACAGATGGCAAATAATTGCAAAATGTCCCCGGAGTGACCTTTGGTGACCTGAAAAAAGGTCAGAATTCTTTTATGTTCAATGCATACCCATGAAGTATAAATTCATTTTCAATATACAACAAGTAAAAAGATTAGAACATTGAATTTGAAAGGAGATAATCATAAAGCTATTAAAAGAAAAAATGGTGTACTTGTCTAGGCTTTTATGAAGTAGTTTTAGTACAATGTAGGTAAAAATATTACTCAACAATGTGGCAAAACCTTGAATCAACAAATGTAGCCCAAAGGGCACCTGCCTATGAAGGCCACTTATTTAAACATTAATACCTCTGTTAATTCTTTATAATTAATAAACCTCTCTGTAAAGGCCACCGGTCTGTAATGACTACTTTTTTGGCTGTTGTCTTTTTTATAATATAGACAATGAAGTTTGACTGAAAATGTAGTCTATGGAATTGGAGAGAAACTTTATTCCTGATTATAATATTTAGGTCACAAAACCTACTGTACATTATTTCTTGCACTTATATATAGCTTCATGTATCGAAATTAGTTCATTCTGTAAATATGTACATGTGTATATTTCTAGGTCACTTCCTGACCTAAAAACTGTCATTGTATTACATTTTTCATGTACCTGTAAATTAACTTGTGGCTGGTACGAAGGTTAATTCATTTATAATATATTCCTGAAACATGATTTATTCAATGAAATGTACAGGTACATCCATTATCATTGTCCACTGCCGGCAGACATCTTAATGGATTACAGCTTGACATCAATATCAAAATCAATTTCATATCACTGCTATTAACTTTGTAGTTATTTAAATACATGTATGTACATAACAGATAATGAGATTGACTGATTCAATTCTTTTTATACATGTATGTACATGTATATTTTTATACATTGTATCATTGCTATTAACTTTTTAGTTATTCAAATACATAAATTATACATTACAGATTTAATCTTTTTTTTACATGCATTGTACACGTTCATTTGAGTTGACATGCATGTATACACATTTAATTTAAATATGTTGTTAAATAGATGTTTTGGCTTTGATATTGAAAGATAAAAAAAAAAATCAGTATGTCTTAATTCAACCCATGAAAATAATAACTGACTCTTTTCCTAATTAAACTTTTTGTATGATTAAATATACACATATATATATACACGTTGCCTACATTCAAAATTTTATGAAATTTATCTTTTATAAATTGTTTCCATTTCATTGTTCTTAATCAGAAATTACAATGCACTGAGAGCAATAAAAAAATGAGTTTTGTATTTTGAAGCCTGTCAATATCACAACACCAGGTGGAAATTTATTCACCTGATTGATCTGTCAACTTGTTAATTACTGAACCTTGACAGGTATGAGGTAACAACAGTGTACCTGGCTGCATCATTATCTTAAAATCAATTTCACCTCCTGTCTGTTATTTTTAAACAGTGACACTATCTTTAACATTATCATGTTTTTTTATTTACATTAAAATAAAAACACATGTTACTGATAAATGAAGTTAATTATACAACATAACAACTAAATGTCTGGAAGTACATTGTACACGTATAAACTACATTGTAGGAAAATGTAATGTACAAACAATGTAAAAACGAATGATGTCAGGTTTCTCTGACATGGAATCCCCCACCCCACCAATGTCATACATGTACCAATCACGGCCAGTTCGATACTGATTATATTTTTATTGATATACAGTGACAAAAGTGGATATAATTTTTAGTTTTCTCTCTCTATATATATATCATATGAATCTGACAATTTTCAAAACATTCATTTCTAAATCAATTATGGTTAAACTCATACCATAAAACTAAAAATATCTAACAGTTGCATTGCATATTAGCTCATGATGTTCAAATTTTGTGTTTTCAAGATTGTAGTCATTATATGTACCTGTTCAATTTCA
The DNA here is from genome assembly GCA_030159075.1 of Atrina japonica. Classification (NCBI taxonomy): domain Eukaryota; kingdom Metazoa; phylum Mollusca; class Bivalvia; order Pterioida; family Pinnidae; genus Atrina; species Atrina japonica. Next base: position 230,121 of record BROG01000139.1, on the reverse strand, counting down.
ATAAAATTTTCACCATTTGCTATTAATGCTTTGAAGTTTTTGTGTTTGTTTTGATGTAAATTTCCATTGTTTCGTTATGTATGTACTATACATGTATGTAAAATGTATATTCAAACTGGTCAACATCTAAACAACAAAACATGTAAATACACATTTCAGGGCTTTCCCTAGGCCTTGGGTAGAATTTTAGCGAGTCTCTTAGACCCAAAAGATAAAGATTTGTTAGTCCATTCTCTCAGTTTCAAAATCAATCCAGCAATACATAGTTATCACTTATAGTGCATCTTCAGTTTTATTCATCTCCTGCCTCCCTAAAATATTTTATGCGCCAGAGATGCAGAAAACATGCGTAAGGGAAAGCCCTGACATTTTAATGTTTTGATGTACAGTATACGTACATATCATTCGGATGATATCAAAAGGGAGATAACTCAATTTTTATAACTTGTGAAAACAGTCTGACTCTGAGGCTTTGTTTTTTATTCTATTAATTTTTTTTTTAAATCTGCCTACTCAGCTCAATTGTACTATATGTGGCCAATGGGTATGTACATGTATTTTATAATCTACCTGAATGAAAAATGGGTCAAAAGCCAAATCAAAACAAGACACATAGTCCGTTCCCACTGTATTGCAGGTCCCATTGTATGGCGGTATATTTCATTTTCGGAAAACCCGAAGAATGACACCGTTTCTTTTTTTGTAATTCTATAATTAGTGGAGAATTATTGCAAGTTGCAACCATGTTGCTTTCCAAAAGACACTTTCTGTGAAAATGTCACAAGATTCTCGCAAGTAAAGTAAATAACATGATTATAAATATTTTCAAAGCATTTTATAAATATGGCGACTGTTTCAAAAATCTCTGGTACCACCTTCCTAAAAATGGTCTCATAATCCACATAATCAATTTTGCAGATCAGAAACTAGTCTGACAGTTATCATCTGATTCCCACGCAACCCATTCTCACCTCAGTTCATATGAATAAGTAAACTTGGCCTTGCAGGGAGAGTAAAAACTTGTTTACAGTGATACAAAGGGGGAACCCCCTTCAGACAACTTTCAAAATATGGGGGACTTTCAAACAAATATAGAAAAAAACTGAATGGCCACATTTAACTTAAAGTTTAAGGGACATTTGCATGAACTGGGAAGAAAAATACATGTATATAAACACATGACAAAAATCAACACTTGCTGTTTAAGTCATGATACGTGTCAAAACACGGAAAATCGTTAAGTACATGCACCGTGATACAATGGGACACTAGGACACGTTTATAAATTCAGGTACATGCATTCCGTAACAAGTTGCCGTTAGCCTGTAGTACATTAAGTACACTACAATGTAGTACTTCACATTTTTATTTTCAGTGCAAGCCAATGTGTGATATAATAGGAAAGTTCCTACATGTAGCAACAACAATATCTGGAATTCTACTGTGAGTGTGACATACCAGGCCATTTTCTAGCAATTTTGTGAGCATGCATGCCATTGGCAACACAATTGGGAATTTTGACATGAATTTGTGTAATAATTGATATTGGGGAAAATTGTGTGCACACATGGAAATCTAAATGTAATGGAATCTTTTTAAATGCATTTCACCTTACATTATTTTTTTTATCATTATGGTCATGAGCTCAACATGAAATTGGGAATTTTTTCATCAAATTGGGAAAAAATACATGCATTTTGCATAGGGAATGGGGTCTAATTTCGGCCCTGTGGAAACTACAGAAAAAGGCCTGCATACATGGGTACATGTATGTATGGCTAAGTGTCAGTTTACTGATGTTTTTAGATAAATCACACATTGAATTGATAATAATCATAGATGCCAGGTCAATTAACTTAAGGAGAACATTGCATAATTCTCCATGTCCTTATACAATACAAAATGTACAGTGTTCAATCATACTGTTCAGCAAGCGAATACATTAATTATAAAAATATGTAAATCCTGACATGTAAATGTACATCTATTTAATTAATATACATGTATGTAAATAATTCATTGAGGACTGTCAAATCAATTATAAATATTCAACATTTCTGAAATTGAAAATTCTTTATTTCACAGTCACCCAGTCCCCATAACATTCAATCATTGATGGTTTGTTTATTTTGAAAGATATTCATACTCATCCACCCCTGAAAAACAATGGACTCCACAGCTCTGTATCTGTAAATCATTGACTTAGACCAGTCCAAATGTGTCTATAGGACTAAAAGGGTGAATGAGTTAACTACCAACAAAAAAAACTGGAACTAAAGAATACCAGAATTCTCATGCTCTCAGTAGAGCATATTTTTTAGAGAGTCTAGATCTCTGGGACATCATACAGGTAGATCTGTCAGCACCTGTCCCACCCACCCACCCCAAGTCTATTCGAAATGCTGTATATGTACATATTCGTGTGTAGAACAAGTCTAGCAAGTACAAGTATAATGTAACGTATTTATTTATCTAGGCTTTTATTTATCTAGGCACTTGTGGTGCCCGAAGTCAAGTGGCAGCAATTCATTTGCCTAACACTGCCTGTGTTACAGCCAGTTGGTTCTGGTTCAAATCTGGACTGGGTTAACGGAGAAAAATGCCTTGAACTGATATTTGTTTTTAAACAAAATATTACAGTCAAATGATCTGACTTGAAACACGGTTACACCCATCATTTAAACATTTGACAAAAATCTTAAAGCTGTTACATCAAACTGAAATGAAGGAAATAAAGATCGATTCAGCAACATTTCTCAGTTTAGCTTCCACATTACGTGTATGATGTATGACGTGACAATTAAATAATGTCTGTCAAACATTTCTGCGATTATGACATCACAATCAAATATTTCAAAAATGAAAATGGAGAGTCATTTTTCAGACATTTGGCGATAGGTCAATTCTAGTTCACCTACTGTGACAAGGTTACAAAGATGTAAATTTCACCTAACAGACTCATATCTTTCACTTCTTGGTTATAGTGTTAATGATAAGAGCTTTGGAAAGGATCAGTTATCATTCTGGTTCATAACTAAGGAACATTGTACAACCTGTACCAGGAATAAAACCTGAACCTTCTGGTTGCGATCGCAATACAATACAGAATATCGCCAGCAATTTAGCATTTATAGAAAAGGTGGAATGAAATAAGTTTAATTTCTTATTAAGAAATTTATTTAGAAAATGACCATTTTGTATGAATTTGTAATAAAAACTCAAATTGACATTTCATATAAACAACCCGCAAAGCCATAATTTTTTTAATAGCGAGCTTTTACAAAACGTTAACCAAAACTAACTCAGTGGGTGGACTGACAAACACAAGAAACACCCCCCCCCCCCCACTTTACCAGCAGTGGACCAAAATATAAAATAACTGACAACCTAACCCCTCGTTTTGTATTGATGAAAGCCTTGTATATTATGAGTACTTGGGTGTCAGGTGACAAATCATATAAAATCCTGTGCTAAGTATACTCACGTCATAAAACTGTATATTTCACTGACTGGTAGACTCCCATTTCGACTGTTTTTCAGAGCCATGGCAATCAAACAACTATACGAATATACTGGTTTCGGAAACACTTTATCCTGATTTTGATATGTCGATGATTTTGGTGACTGAATGTTCGAAATTGACACTGTGACAGGCGTTTTCTGAGTGCTATAGAACTGTCTGTTCTGGAGACCATTCTGTAGATGCTCCACGAGAACAGGAGAATTATACGCAGTCGATGAAATAGTTCTGACTGACTGTATATGAATACGATTGTTATTTTGTTCAGAAATTGGCTGGTCGAAAGCCTGTTGGTTCAGAGTTAGTGAACTCGTTGACTGTGGGTTCACATTGACAACTGTATCGCTTTTAATCTGGGATGCAACATAATTCGATCCATGTTGCTGTGAAAGTGCAGAATCTTCAGATGACTCTGTTTTCACTGTGGTGGATTGAGCAAAATGGGATTTCTTTGGTGAGCTATGATATGCAGGAGCCATGGTGACTGGCATCACTGTCTGTGGGTTGACAAGTAGGTTTGGATTATTATTTTCAATTTCGAATGAATTATCCAAAAGATTTTGTTGGATTTTTGCTACGTCATTCCACTGAATGTTTTGGATCCATTCATCAATAGACGATTGTCCATTTGTGTCAAAATCGAAATGTCCACTTCCTTGATTGCTGTTCTCATTTGTGAGAAAGTCCGAATTCTGTAAGATTTTTTCCATTTCATGTTGCAGGTCGCATTCCATCGATACACTGTCCAGAAAATCCATTTCGTTTGGATTACAATATGCCATACTTGTCATCCTGTCTCCGTTGGCATTTGTAGATACGATACCCTAAACTCTGTTAGAGAGAGAGAAAAAAAACATACCATGAATGACGGTGTCTAAAAATAGAACATAGTAAAACTACAACGAGGGCGAGGTAGAAAAATAACTCGCTCATTCGTCAAATACTATAATTTGTTTCACAAATATTGTGCGATAATAGACAGTTATACCGCTAAAATTCACGTGCAAATATGTGTACATATCATCACATAAGTGCTACCATAGTCTGATCGTGGGGAAATTACCTAGAAAAACGTACATCATGACGAGAAATTCAAATTCCGGAACAAGATCGTTTACACACAGAACATGTACAGTATAGATTTTTTATGAAATTTGTAGATTTCATGCATATGAATAAATGACTTCGCAAAAATCAAGTGCTTCTTACCTTTATCTGATAGTTGTCAAGTTCCGATCTCGCTTAAATTTTCTGTAAATTTGTGTTTCAAATAAAATCCGAGGAAGGAGAAATTCACCTGTAGTACTTGCCGTAGTAGAATTTTGAGTTCAACCCACCGAACAAAGAGATATAGTAATTTTGAAATAATTGAATTTGATTGGTCGATCTCAATGACTGGTTTGAATATGTCGATTTTGATTGGATGCTCTATGGCGACGACATTATACAATTTGCCATATTTGGAAAATCACTCACCATGACGAGCAGGTGCCCGTGCCTGTAAATATTTGTTAGTTCATGCGAAATTTTCCCAGTAATGGTGTTCTACTTTGAAATATACTCGTAAACCATAACTCAGATATTATCTTTGAATTATCCTACCCAGTATTTATTGCTTTCGAGTAATTCTCGAATCCAGAGATTTACTAAATCTTGTCTATTGGACCTAGATCTACTACCCAATTTCGATTTTAAATATGCCTAAGGGAGCATACTCTTTGTTTCGAATATTATCGGAACGTCTTTTGAATTCACCACAAAGGATAGAAAAGACCCAAGGAGAATAAGTATGAGGCTCCAATAAGGGATTAGTTTTATCGTGTGAAAATTGCTACGGTGATCTCATTATTGAATTTTCATGTATTTTTATTTATTTATTAATATCAGCGATATAGAAAGCTAATGACGTAATGTTAGCTTTATATATCGCTTTTTATATTAATAATGTTTTTGATTATCAACATTTAAATTAAGTATTATGAAAATAAAAACAATCAGATCTACGTCTTTAAAAACGTCTTCTCGTAGATCTAAAGGGTAAATAATAATGTGATAAATAATCTATATCTACATGTACAAATAAAACATAATGTTAAATCAGAGATATATATTACATGTTATATACATCCCTGGTTAAAATTTAAATAAATGAATAATTATAAAAAAAAATGTGTCGGTAAACAATACAATAAAATATATGTAAGTAAACAATACAGTAAAGAATGAAAATGCATATGACAAACCCTAAAATCTCAGTCAGTATGACTCAAATTTTCAAATTATTTGTGAGAAATACTCAAAATTGTCTTCAATTACTTGTAAAACCAGAATATCTGTAATGATACTCAAAATATTTTTCATTGGATTAATAAATATATAATCAAATATTAATGAGACCATTATTAACAAAATAGTTCTTCCCCTTTATAATGTAATCATCAGATAATATTACTGGAGGCAATTTTTCCATCCTGTATAACAAGTGTGTTTATATCTAATTCACACCATTTATAATTTATGCTCAAGGGAAATACCTGTGTTTATCAATAGATTTTATTTGATAAAAAAAAAATCTAAAGTACCAATGTTGAACCCTTTTACCCTTAAATATTTAAATCAAATGCTCTTTTCTTTTGTTTTAGACCAGTTTACTATGGTATATAGTGCTGAAAGGGTTAACCAGAACTAAAATAGACAAACATTTGTACCAAGTTCAGAAAATATTGTTAACAAAATTGTGGATCCACCTATAGGATAAATGAATAGATTAGCAAATTTTTTATCCACAGTAGGTTACAGTAGGACAATTATTGAATGCTCATTGAGTTTTCTGAACCAAGTTTTACAGGGGTGGAACTGCAATTTTTTTTTTACCTGGATACAAAAATAGATAAAATTCGTTGTAGGGCCTACATAAATATGGTATTACAGGTTCTTGGTAACAGAATTCAATAAAAAAATTATTTCATTAAAAAAAATTTTTTTTTTGTCATAAAATGTTTTTCTTTACTGAAAAATATCACTGCATTTAGCTATTTTTAGAATTTCATTCCTAAAATACGATGCAGAGGAACAAATAAGAGCTAAACTGTCTGACACTTTGGAGTTTTTTAATCAACCCATGCAGAAAAATATTACATGTAAACCTACTTGTATATGTTTTTAGCCAGCTTATGTAGATATGCCCAAATCTGTACATAATTACCAAAATGTTATTTTAATGTTTATTTCTGGAAAGATTCATAGATTTTTGTACTTTTGAAAAGGAACAAATTTCCTTGTCAAACCCTAGGGTTTAATGTTAAGCTTCTGTGTCCTCTATGTAATGAGAATGAAGAGCATAAATAGATAGGTCACAGTCTATTCGGGAACAAACATGTATTTGGTGCACAGGGAGAAGAAGTGGGACGTTGAACAACAACAAACAAAACACAGGGAGAAGAATAATTAAATATGGAAAAGCTCAACCCTTGTGATGAGAAAAGTCCAATCCGTGGGTTTCCCAGAGTCTTACCACCAGGGAGGAGATTTTCTTATTTACTCAAATGTATTATACAGTGGAACTCAGGTATATTGAAACCAAAGGGGAATGAAATTTTCTTTTAAATGAACATGGATTCAAAATAACCAGGTCAAAATGGCAGGGAGGTATATGATATTATATATGGCCCTGATAATGGTAATAAAAGAATAAGGTCAGGATTCAAAATAATTTCAAATTAAGTGGGATTTCAACATCGTTCAATATAAAAGGGTTTATATTTATATATACATATACATATATATATATATATATATATCGACGCTGTGGAAATGAAAGGTTATAACTGTCACGAACGACCTTTTACATTTTTTCTTATTTTTGGATGCAGTTTTCAATTCTGCATCCTCTTGTTAAAAGATCAACTCAGGACTCCCAATAGTTTCCAAGAAAATTAGGAAAAAGTGACTTAATATGAAAGGTCATAAAAGACAGATATGACCTAAAAATAACCAGATAAAGTCAGACACAAAAGGTTGTAAGTGGCAGATATGACAAAAATTACTGTACAATTAATTTTGGTATCATGGGTTGAAAGGTGTGATGTACATCTAATTAAGCTTTTGCAGGAAATATTTTGTGTCTGCCATTGCTATTTATTATCTATTTTGACATAGGTATTGAATACAAATATATGTGCAAGTTACTGTTACAATATCTGTGTTAGTCTAATTGAAAATTAGTTGAAATTTCCTTCTACTGAGAAGTTTGAAAATTGCAGTTACAACCTTTTAATTCCAAAGCATTAATATATATATATAGCGTTGATATATATATATATATATATATATATATATATATATATATATATATATATATATATATATATATATATATATATATATATATATATATAATTTTCTTAGTATTTCAACACCTTTCAGATCAAGGGATAAAGTATTCTTATCATAAATACTAAACACATGTGATAAGAATATTTTCCCATCCTTACATCAAAGGCATTGAAATGCTAAGCAGATTAACCCATTGGTTCCCCATATCTGATGATGAAATTGATATGATTGTATTGTTTACACAGCAAAGTTATCATTGTCAATTACAGAGATCAGGCTGATAAGATTATCATATACATGTATCAACAAAACCCTAGAGAAACTGCATGTCTTTTTAGAGATACTACGGTAAATACAGTGGGATCTTGTTATACAGTAGAACCTGTCTTGAGAGACCACTGTCATAAAAGAGCACCTGTCTTTTAAGACAACATTTAGAAAACCACTTACCGCAGTTAAATAAATCTGTAAATAAAACCTCTTTTGAGAGACCACCTGTCTTGAGAGACCGCATTTCAGTGGTAGAAAGGGTGGTCTCTCAAGACAGATTCCACTGCATTAAACGGCCAGTCATGATTTTTATGGATCGAAAAATATGTTTATAAAAACTTCAGTTATCTGAAATTGCAGATACCTTGAAGTAATTGGGGATGTCCCATGAATTTCGACATTGTGAGATTCCACTGTATTTTTTAATCATGATTTATCACATTCACCAAAGATTCTACCAGCGTAAATTCTACATTACCAATATCATTTTATCTTAACTCATCAACCCCTGATAAACAATGGACTCTTCTGTAAATTAATTACATTGGCCAGTCCATATGTGTCTTTAGGGGTGAATGAGTTATGTTTTTACCAGTACTGTTCATTTTGTTCAACATCAGACTAATGAAACATAAATTCTGTGATCCAATTTTTAAATTCATTACTACCTTAGTACTTAGTGGTCAAATTTTAGATATATATATATAGTACAGGAATTACAGGAGTTTCTAAAAGTAAGGGGTCTGTCAGGGGTTCAAATTTGTTTTCATAGAAAAGATGCATTAGTTAAATATGGTAAGAAGAGACAGCATATTTTGCTACTTTCCCTTTTAAACTCTGAAGTCTTGAAATATCCCCTTTGTAGTGATGTATACCATAATGAAAGTGCCTAGAATTTTGTCAAAATGTCAGTGGGTTTTCCTGGGGACACTGTGACCAGGTTCTCTCCCTCAACATTAAAAATGGCCGTGGCTATATAACTGGAAAAATGTTGACTGTGGCGTCAAAATAAACAAACAAACAATGAAGAGTTCCTACATGTACTTACCAGAATCGTCAGAAGTTCTGTCATCTTCATCAAGTCACTTCATAACCAGAGGGACCAATTCTGTGTTATCTTCATTACACAATCAAAATACATACACAGTCAAACCTGCCTTAAAGGACCACCTGTCTCCTGTCACTGAAATGTGATTTCACCATTTAAAACAAGAAGCCCCCTCACCTGAGAACCATCTACAAATGTGGAAAGAATCATCATCATCACTACCAATACTATGCAATCTTCATTTAAATTACGACCTTTAAATTACTAGTCCCATGTCACCACCATGAGTCAACACCATTACAGTGGCACCACTGGACTCAGCACACCACCAGTACCAACACAATTTCTGTAACACCACCAGATACAACACATCAGTCAATAGACCTTTACAGTGGTACCACTGGACTCAACACAGTCAGTCACAACACCATTACAGTGGTACCACTGGACTCAACACACAGTCACAACACCATTACAGTGGTACCACTGGACTCAACACACAGTCAGTCACAACACCATTACAGTGGTACCACTGGACTCAACACACAGTCAGTCACAACACCATTACAGTGGTACCACTGGACTCAACACACAGTCAGTCACAACACCATTACAGTGGTACCACTGGACTCAACACACAATCAGTCACAACACCATTACAGTGGTACCACTGGACTCAACACACAGTCAGTCACAACACCATTACAGTGGTACCACTGGACATAGTGGTATCACTGGACTCAACACACAGTCAGTCACAACACCATTACTGTGGCACCACCTGAACTATCCATCACAACACCTTTACTGTGACACCACTGAGCTCAACACAACACCATTACTGTGGTGCCACTGAGCTCAACATAACACAATTACTTTGTCATCACCTGATTTAACACACCATCCATCACAACACCATTACTGTGACACCAATGGACACGACACATCCAAAGTAAAAAAAACCATTAGAGTGACACCACTGGACTCAATACACCATCAGTTACAACACCATTACTTCTGCACCACTGGACTCAACATATCCATCAATCACAAAATTGCTGAGACACAACTGGACTCAACAAATCAATCATGAAACCATTACTTTGGAACCACTGGTCTCAACACATGTATCACAACACCATTACTATGGAACCACTGGATTCAGAAGACCAGTCACAACACCATCACTGTGGCACCACTGGACTCATCACACCATCAATCACAAGACCATTACTGTGGCACAAATGGACTAAAAATATTAACCAGTCAAACCACCATTACTGTGGCACCACTGGACCCATCAAAACCATCAACCACAACACCATTATACCACTAGACTCAACATATCCATCACAACACCATCACTGTAGCACCACTGGACTCAACACATCATTAGTCACACAATGACATTACATCACAAAACCATTACTGTGGCACCACTATTCTCAACACACCATCAGTCACACCACCATTACTGTGGTACCACTGGACTAAACATATCCATCACAACAACATCACTGTAACACCACTGAGCTCAACACAACACCATTACTGTGATACCACTGGGCCCAACATATCCATCACAACACCATTACTATGGCACCTATGGACTCAACATATCCATCACAACACCATTACTGTGACACCTATGGACTCAACATATCCATCACAACACCATTACTGTGGCACCTATGGACTCAACATATCCATCACAACACCATTACTGTGGCACCTATGGACTCAACATATCCATCACAACACCATTACTGTGGCACCTATGGACTCAACATATCCATCACAACACCATTACTGTGGCACCTATGGACTCAACATATCCATCACAACACCATTACTGTGGCACCTATGAACTCAACATATCCATCACAACACCATTACTGTGGCACCTATGGACTCAACATATCCATCACAACACCATTACTGTGGCACCTATGGACTCAACATATCCATCACAACACCATTACTGTGGCACCTATGGACTCAACATATCCATCACAACACCATTACTGTGGCACCTATGGACTCAACATATCCATCACAACACCATTACTGTGGCACCTATGGACTCAACATATCCATCACCACACCATTACTGTGGCACCTATGGACTCAACATATCCATCACCACACCATTACTGTGACACCTCTGGATTCAACATATCCATCACAACACCATTACTATGACACCACTGGCCTCAACTCACCATCAGTTACAACACCACTACTGTAGTACCACTAGACTCAACACAACATCGGTCAAGCCACCATTACTGTGGTACCACTGGGCCCAACATATCCATCACACCACCATTACTGTGGCACCTATGGACTCAACATATACATCACAACATCATTACTGTGGAACCACTAGACCCAACACACCATCAGTCACAACACCATTACCTTGGCACCACTGAACTCAACATATCCATCACAACACCCTTACTATGGCACCACTGGCCTCAACTCACCATCAGTTACAACACCACTACTGTGGCACCACTAGACTCAACACACCATCAGTCAAACCACCATTACTGTGGCACCACTGGACCCAACAAACCATCAGCCACAACACCATGGCTGTAGCACCACTGGACTCAACATATCCATCACAACATCATTACTGTAGCACTACTGGACACAATGCACCATCAGTCACAACACCATCAAAGTGGCACCACTGGGCTCCACACATCACTCACAATATTAGTGTCACCTCTGGACATCACAAAACAGTGGCACCACTACACTCAACACAGAATCAGTCTCAACACCATTACTGTAGCACTACTGGGCTCAACACACAATCCATCACAACACCATTACTGTGGCACCACTGGATTCAACATATCCATCACAAAACAATTACTGTGGCACCACTGGACTCAACACACTGTTAGTTACATCACTATTACTGTGACACCACTGGACACAATGCACTATGAGTCACAACACCACAGTGGCACCACTGGATTCAACATATTCATCACAACAAAATCACTGTGGCACCACTAAACTCAACACATTGTCAGTTACACTACTATTACTGTGACACCACTGGACACAACACACAATGAGTCACAACACCATTACAGTGGCACAACTGGATTCAACATATCCACCACAACACCATCACTGTGGCACCACTGGACTCAACACACTATCAGTCACAACATCTTTACTTCTGCATCACTGGACTCAACATGCCACCCATCCCAACACCATTACTGTCACACAACTTTAAACAACAATAAACAAACAACTGTCACACAACTGAGTCATAACACCATTACTGTGACACAACTGGACTCAACACACCATAATTCACAATACCATTAATGTGGCACCACTGGACTCAACACACCATCAGTCACACCATTACTATGGCACCACTGGTCTACACATACAATGCATCATAACACCATTACTGTGGCACCACTGGACTCAACACATCATCAGTTACAACACCATTAATGTAGCACCACTGGATTCAACATGCAATCAGTCACAACATCATTAATGTGGCACCATGAACTCAACAACACACCATTATTATGGCACCACTGAACTCAAAACACCATTAGTTACAACACCATTAATCTGGCACCACTGGACTCAACATGTCATCAGTTACAACAACATTAATGTGGCACCATTGACACAACACACCATCAGTTACAACACCATTATTGTGGCACTACTGGACTCAACACACCATCAGTTACAACACCATTAATGTGGCACCACTGGACTCAACACACCATCAGTTACAACACCATTAATGTGGCACTACTGGACTCAACACACCATCAGTTACAACACCATTAATGTGGCACTACTGGACTCAACACACCATCAGTTACAACACCATTAATGTGGCACTACTGGACTCAACACACCATCAGTTACAACACCATTAATGTGGCACTACTGGACTCAACACATCACCCATCAAAACAGGATTGTAATGGCACCACTGGACTCAATATACTATGAGTCACATCATCATTACTGTTGCACCACTGATTCAATATACTATGAATCACATTATCAATACTGTGGCACCACTGGACTCAACACACCATCAGTCACAACACCATTAATGTGGCACTACTGGACTCAACACATCACCCATCAAAACAGGATTGTAATGGCACCACTGGACTCAATATACTATGAGTCACATCATCATTACTGTTGCACCACTGATTCAATATACTATGAATCACATTATCATTACTGTGGCACCACTGGACTCAACACACCATCAGTCACAACACCATTAATGTGGCACCACTGGACTCAACACACCATCCATTAAAACATGATTGCAATGGCACCACTGGACTCAACACGCAATTAGTCACAACACCATTACTTTGGCACAACTGGACTCAACACATCATCACTGACAGTAAGCAGTATTTCATCTTTAAGCAACTAATTTTGGATTAAATAGAGTTAGTGACAGGGACCTCATAATTTTCACCAAAATTACCTGTTTAGATTGATAAAGACCAGAATTTTTTTTTTCAAACTATCTATACACAAAAATACTTCATTTTAATAAGGTTGATTTATCATGGGAAATATATATGCTGCCAAACAATATGGCTACCAAAGGGAAATAACTCTTCCAAAATACTGTTTACCAAAACCTATCAATTGGTACTATGTTGGCTTTATAAATTGTTTACTGTTCTAAATTCCCCAAAATATTTTCACTAGCACTAAATGAAAAGTTTGAAATTTAGGTGTGTTTATAAGCTTATCCTTGTGTAGATAAGGTATAGTGACTTGCCACAGGACCTTATGTAGATAAGGTATAGTGACTTGCCACAGGACCTTATGTAGATAAGGTATAGTGACTTGCCACAGGACCTCAGTTTAAGTCTCATAAAAAGACTTCTAAACTTCTCTGTGTAATTCCTAGTTCTAACCATGATGTAATCATCAATAATTTTTGTTGACTGTGTTTTGTTCTGGAATCATAGAATGAAATGTTGTATCTCAAGACAGGTGGTTTTTCAAAAGAGGTTATATTTACAGGGTTATGTGACTAAGCGGCTTTCAGAATGTGGTCTTTCATGACGATGGTCTCTCAATACAGGTTCCAAGACAAATTTATAACAGGTACTTGATTTTAATTTATGCTTATATTTAATGGTAGAAGTCAAGTTTTGTACATCTTGTGCAAAATATAGCTAGAATTGCTAAAATATCTCATTTTATAGTATGGAGTTATCACCAGGTGAAGTGCCACAAATTTTGACTTCTGCCACATTGTGGGATCCTTGACGTGCCACATCATGCACAGCAATGAACCTCATCTTTCAGCGGGATACGACACTAGCTTTTTAGAAGAGGCATTAATTCATTCACCCACAAACACATTTGGACTGGTCAAAGTCATTGTTTAAAGAAGAGTCCATTGTTTTTCAAGGGTTGATAGGTTATGGAGTGACAAGTACTGGGAACCAAACCCAGGACAGATAACTTTCAAGGCAAATGCTGAAACTGACTTAGCCACTATAAGTCTCCATATAAATGATTCAGATCAGGATCCAAGACCCACACATCCCATGTTTAATGTGAATATGCTACCACTAAACCAGCACACACAATTAGGAGGGAGGATGATGGGGATGGGGGTGGGGGCAGCAGTTAGCACATTGCAATGAAAATCAGGACATCTCTCAACTGATGCCAAAACAGGTTGGAGCCACACTAAAGCCAATGTTGGCTATGTGGAGAAATTTGTTCACTTGTGATATGCCAAGGGTAATTGCCTGCTTGGTAAATTTAAATCTTATTGAAGCCAAGCATTTTCATTTACTGTCAAATTTTGACTACCACCAAAACTGAAAAAAAAAATTACCGAAAGCCAAACTTAAAAATATGTAAGCAATTTTATTTCATATCTTTTATTTTTTTTGGGGGGGGGGGGGTGGCCACAATATTATAAAATCTTCTGACAAAAAGGTGCCCGAGAATTTTTCATGAACAACCAAAAAATTGAAGGACTTTTTAAAGTCTTTAGAAAGAACCACGCTGTCAGTCAGGTGTCCATGGAAACTAAAATGATTGAAAAAATCCATAATAAAGTCATTAGTTCATAAACTCAGGAGTTTTATTTCATATTTTAAAGGTGAGTATCCTTTATTTGAGAGTTTCTATGTAAAAACATTACTCAACTCACCAACCCCTGAAAAACAATGGACTCTTCTCTAAGTCCATGATTTAGACCAATCCAAATGTGATTTTAGAAGTGCTGTACAATGAATATTTTCCATGAGCAATTGCTTTCACACACTAAATGTTTTACAAAAAATGCAAAAACAATCTTCATATACAGTTTATATACATGTATATATCACTATTTTTCTATGAAACTGAAGTCAGAAAGACCCCCTTAATCATTCATTGTTTACAACAAATTTCCATTTGAATTCTGATATTTTATTAAAGGAACAGATACCACAGAAAATTTGAGTGTGATGATAGATAAGGGAGACAGCCAATATTTGTTCATGACAATTGAAAGTAGCGACTTTATTTAACATTTTATACCAATCAGCTGGGCAATGTCAACACTTGTATGATGGCCGGCTCATATGACATGCATACGATCATGTTCTGTTTTGTAAGTACCGGTACATGTATTTCGGCATATACAAGCAAATCTTTCAAACCAAATGAAATAAGACAAATGAAAATTTATGTTGTGAAATAAAAAACTTTTACTGGTATGTTAAAAAGTTAAATATTGACACCTCCCCCAACATTTGAAGTGAAGCTGTCACATGAAGACCTAATGTCTTTCATTTGAATTTTAAAAGCAATAGCTCTGTATACTTGTGTAGTTGGCAAGGAAAAATGTGCAGCCAGACCGGGAATCGAACCCAGGAACTTCCTAACACTAGCAGGACGCTCTTACCAACTGAGCTATCTGGCCCGATACCCCCACTGCACCGCTGCACTCCTCCCCCTTATAAAGATTTCTGCCACCAGAAATCCACAAGACTCTTAACACACACATCGTGAGTTATTTAGTTGGGCGCCAAAAGTAGTAGGTGAAGAAAAATGTGCAGCCAGACCGGGAATCAAACCCAGGGCCTTCCTAACATTAGCAGGATGCTCTTACCAACTGAGCTATCCAGGCTGATACCCCCAATGCACTGCTACACTTTCAATGAAGGAAATTGCAGTTGGTATGTAAATATAAAAGTATGAAAGGAAGAGAATCGCTGTGTTTATTCTTCTTTTATTTTACGTTTAAGTGCATTTTAATCAAATACAAAACCGAAATAAAAGAGAAAAACCCAAAAAAAAAAAAATAGAAAACAACATCTAAATAAGGCACTACGTATTTGTAACTCCTAAATGTGACTCATTTCATTGAATACGCAAAAAAATTAACAGCTACAAAAAATTGCACTTTATAATAAGAATGATATATAGCAATTAAAATTGATAAAATACTGTTAAATATGATATATGGTACATTGTAAATATACATACCAATTTTTTTTTTTAAATATACAAATATGTAATTAATATACAATGTACAGTTGGACATTGTACGGAAATATGTGACAAATGTCTACACACAAATGGATCACACATGTACACAGACACATACACATGTGGACACATGCCAGGTGCGGTTCATCTTAAGTATGAACCAATGTCACTACAAGCAATACAAGATTTAATGTGTGTGCTGGATGTTACTCAGAACAAGTACAATAATAATACAGGTGGTATGTAAAACTTTTTAGCACACTTGGTGTTTGCTGAGAACATACCAATTTCACTACAAGCTCAGTGTACAAGATTGGGTGTGTGCTGGATGTTACTTAGTGAAGTACAATAATAATTGTACAGGTAGTATGTAAAAGATTTGACCATATTTGGTTTGCTGAGAAAGGTAATCACTAAAGTTGAAATACAGGTATCACATAAAAGATTGTTACCTTAATTGGTGTGTGCTTTGGAAGTATCACAGACAAACAGGTGGTTGACAACTATTTTAACATAATTTATGTTTCTGACATCATTTTAAGTAATGAAAATGAAATTCAATAACAAAGTGTAAATATTGATAACAAAAGGCCGCAATGACTTTAATGTTTTTAAAACATACTGTACTTTATCTAACCTCATATCGGTTATATGTTAACAAAATACTATATGTTTTGCCCAATTTTTTTTTTCACTAACATGACCATAAGTTTCAAAATAAATGTTGATTTTCTTATGTTGTTTGTTTTCTATTTTTTATTTTTTTTTAAGAATTTTTTATTTATCTTTTTTTTAAATTTTTTTGTGGAAAAGTTTAAAATGTTCAAAGGTTGAAAAACTGTGGACATCCACATGTTGCATCACTAGTGCAGATGACAACAAATTTTATTAGAAGAAAACATATGGTAGCTTGCTGTTGGCAGCATGGTATTTCAGATACTGAAAGCTTTAAACAAAAATTAGGTCAAATGACACTATCTAGGTCATGAGGTCAAAGGTCATGGCATCATCTGAAAGGGCTGATCATAAAAATTACACCTGTGAAACATTAAAGCATCACTACTTATTATTTCAAAAGATATAAACCAGGTTAAAGATTTTGTCCACGGACAACACCAGGGGTGGTATGACATTAGCTCTATGGACATTTTGTCCTGACCAGCTCATAGGTAATTTTAGTAACACAGGTGACCTAAAAAACAAACAAACAACCACACAAAAAGGTAATCATGAAGAATCTATATCACATATGTTCACAACATATAAAAATATCTGAAACACTCCATACACTGTTCTAAGATAAAAATTCAAAACAAAAACAAAAATGGTGGCATTAAATTTCACATAGTCAGCAGTTATCAATATCTGTATATTTAATAATGAAATTTTTTTAAATACAATGATAACACAGATCTTCGGTTTATTGCTTTTTTAACAAATTACCATGACAATAATAATTATTTATTCAACCAATGCCTGAAATCTTATCAAGTAAAACATGCTTTTCCCTAGAAGGGGTGTGTGTGAGGCATTAATGATGATGGAAGCAACATAGTGGTGTCATTGTATAAAGGAACAGATGAACCTCTACATGAACACTGTAAAAACACACACACACACACAAAAATTAAAAACACTGCCAGCAACAACAACATATATACTAGATTACCATTATCTGTTTGCCACTAAAATGTGTGCACTTATTTCCACATGATTCTAATTTTCACCGACAACTGAAGTCACAAGACCTTGAACTTAGCCAGTACTAAAAAGAAATGGCTGCCTCTATAAATTCATTATATAATACCATTTACCCATATGGCTAAGCCTTCATTTACCCCTTCTAATATCATCCTATATGAACATGTTATAACCCTGCCCACCAAAAATCTAACTTAAACCCTTTGTCCTTCCTCTTACCACTACCCTATGGTACTGCCGTTAGCCCATCTACCATTACCCCATATGGCTAAGTCTTTACCCTTTCTACCATCATCCCAAACCTGCCTACCAATAATCCAAATTAAAGCTTTTGTCCTTCCTCATACAACTACCCTATGCCTTTATCCTGCCACCTACCATCCCAGCATAATAACTGCCTTTAAAAGTTTATTCTCCTAGCAACATCTTACATGGGAGCCACTTGCCAGAGGGTCTAATCAACCTAGATAATAATGCTGTTATACCACCTTGAATTAAACTTCGCCATCCCTTTCCAAGTGCCACCTAAAATAATTATGCCTTTATCATAAAAAGCACCATCCTGAAATCCTTCATTCTCTCCTCTGACCAACCTAAATTACAATGCCTTTCTCCTTCCTTAGCTCAACCTGAATAACAATACTCATATTTTTTCTTATTAAAAAAAGAAACATCTACATTGAAATTATACAAAATATCAGCTGATACAAAAGAAAGAATATAACTAAATTACATTCACAGTTGGTCACCCGACAGTCAAAAACTGAAATAAGAATGCCACCCCCTCCCCCCCGAAAAAAAATACAAAACAAAAAAACAAAAATACACGAAAAAGTAACACACAAATATATCTTCTACGACAAAACAAAAACAAATGCCACAAAAATTAAAAAAATGGCCGACAGGATAACAAAACATGAATTTACACACAGAAGCTGTAGTGATGGTAATACCTTGACAATATTTTTATCATAACTATGTATGAAATTATATGGCGCAGCCTACGAAAGCTATAATAATACTTGATAATACCATATAAAATGTTCATTAAATATTGCATACTATTGTGGACTTCAATCAACGATACAAAGTCCCATAAAAATATATACGAATATTTGTAAATCCTATCTAAACTCTAGCTCATGAGGTATACCAGGGCCTCCTACGTAACCAGCGAATGGTATAGCCCGAATCTACTCGAATCTTGATCGATGCAGCTTCCGCAGCTCGCACTGTTTCTTTAACCGCCTGCATAAGGTTCTGTGCATTGCCAACCAACATCTCTGTCGCTTCCTGATCTTCTTCCGAACCTGAAATCATTATCATTTATCAAATTTATGACGTGTTGCGAATGCCAAAATTAAAATCACAGTAACAAAAGTTTTAATTATTTCAGACCGGGATAATTCTAATAGTGACGTAAGATACAGATCAAACAAAGTAATTACAGATATGTATGACGAAGGAAAGTATGAGGAGTATCAGTGCAAATAGTGCAAATTAGTGTATGTATGCTGAACGTAACATACACATCTCAGAAAAAAAATATTATTTAAAACTAAAATACAAGTGTGATGAGATGTTTCTTCTTTTTATTTTTCCCCTAAGGATTCGACACTAAAGTTTGTCCGGTACGGGACAAATCCATTTTGTGTTCGGACAAGTAGGTGTAACTTCTCACCTGTCCGAAAGGACAAGTGAAATTATTAAAGACAAAAATTAGTTCAATAATGATTTTGTTAGTTTAAACACAAAATATCTTTGAATGTTACATTTGATTTTCGGACAAGTCAGTTTTGCATTCGAACAAGTAGATTTAAATACTACTTGTCCTGTAGGACAAGTGGAAATTTTCATTATGGTTTTCCCACCCCTGCCCCTGAAAATATGTGATAAAATCTGAAATTTACATGCTTTAGACAGAAAATGGGGCCAAATATTGTTAAAATACATGGCAGTTTATATATATCTAATGAAGCCATAATTCACATGAATACTTGTGTTCCTATCATATAAACAAATTAAATACAAAGGAATTGAACTGCTCAACAGAAATCCATTGCATTCACTGCAGTACAGATTTGGAATTGAATTCTTTAATATTTAACTCATTCACCACTAAAGACACATTTGGACTGACCCAAGTCACTGAATTACAGAAAACTCCATTGTTTTTCAGGGGTTGACGAATTAAATATACAAAGGGCGACAACTGCTCAACATAGCAATTCATTCCATTCACTGCAGTACAGAGTTTATATTGAATTATTAATTATCTAAATATACAAAGGGAGACAACTGCTGAACATAGCAATTCATTCCATTCACTGCAGTACGGAGTTTATATTGCATTCTGTAATTATTTAACTTATTCACCCCTAAAGACACATTTGGAATAGCCAAAGTCATTGTTTTACAGAAGAGTTCATTGTTTTTCAGGACCTGATGAAATAAATGTAAGGAATATAACAGTGAATAAATGTCAACTTTACATAATTTTGTATAATGCATTGTACGAATTTAATTTACCGGTATGCATGCATATATGGATGGTAAATCAAAATTTTTTCTTGTTCATGAAATATAAAATATGATATGAAAACGTAGGTATTAAAGCCATTATTACATGTTGGCTAATATTTTTATATACATGAGGGATCTACATTTTAATTCAGTCATGCATTTGTTGATTTACAAGCCAGATCTGGCTGGAGATATTAATGGGATGAATCAGAGATCAGTCTATAAATGGTTAATCCAAAATTTTCAACAGAACTTAATCTATTACCGTTAATTGTTAATTAAAACAAACGAAAACACATCATCTATTCAATAAATGAATATTATGATTTAATAGCATAGATATTCATATTATTATTCAATAATATGAATATTCATATTATAATTTAACATCATGAATATTCATATTGTACATCAATGACATGCGGACAGAAAAATGAAAATTATTGGTAGCAACATTTTCCGAAAATGTGTAAGAAGAAAATTTCACATGGTGTAAATTCAGGTGAAGGAAATAGATTATTAATTCAGGTAATCCGAGAAATTGATGAGCATTCATGTAATTGAAAATGCACTTTAAAACTTACTGGATTCTGTTTCCATGGTAACCAGAAGCAGCAGGAAAAAAGAAAGCCAAGATGCATGGTTAGAAATGGTCATCAACACAAAGCATAAATTTCGGCATGCACTGCAAGAGAGCTTGATGAAGCTTGCCGTCAATTAGAATAATTAAAGCATAAAGATAATACAAACTGTAATTAATATTTGTTACGATCTAAGAGATGAAAGAAGGAAATTGATTGGTCAGCATTCTCGAAATGTTGATTTCCGATTGTGATTTGTAAACTGTGGGCTTGGTGCAATAAGTTTGTGTTAGGCAGTACATGTAGGGTATATGAGTAAATGTTAAAAGAAATGTTGGTAGTCTAAACTCATCATTGCAGATAATGTAATGTGTAGTGCATTAGCTGTGAAAAAAAATTCACTTTTCAATGTGTTGTTTAATCAAATGTGACAAATACATGTTAGTGGGGGAAATCTCATATATATATATACACGAAACAAAATATATAGATTTGCTAAAAAAATAATAAATAGAATAATAAAAAAATTATAAATAAAAAAATTGAAAATATTCACATTCTGATGTGTCTACGGTAGATGCAACTGATTAGTTGTGAAAATATTCACATCTCAAAATTGTTATAGTAACGTTAACAAGATGTGAAACGGATTGGTTATGAAAATATATGTATACTGCAGTACTAATTATATCATATTACATAATATGTAAAAGGTGGTTGTTGAAAAATTATCTGCATTAAAAATTTTTGTTAAGTGTATTGAATGTTTTGGGAAAATGGATGCAACCAATGAATTCCTCATCCCATCAATATATACAAATCCTGTACAATTTCCTTTTTGAAGATTATGAGTAAGATTCAATTATTTAGTTAATATTAACTCAATGATATAAAAACAAAACTAAAAACCCAACAACACACAGAACCATCAAAAGATGACACATTGCAGCTTTCTTTTTATAGATTTTCTTAAAGTAA
Organism: Atrina japonica; assembly: GCA_030159075.1. Taxonomy (NCBI): domain Eukaryota; kingdom Metazoa; phylum Mollusca; class Bivalvia; order Pterioida; family Pinnidae; genus Atrina; species Atrina japonica. The sequence goes on along the minus strand of BROG01000139.1, from coordinate 207,620 downwards.
TCAATTTCATATAGACCAATACTTATGCTGAATAAAAAAATATACTGTTTTATATGAAATTTGTTACTATAAATGGGAAGTAATCTTCAACAAAATGTGATGTCTCAATCATAAGTATCAAAAACTGTTCCCATGGCAACAAGAATATCTTTGTGAGTTGTATTTATAGAAGCATAATCTCTCTTTGAAAAATAGGTCATGACATGAATCTCATGAAAAGTCAAATGGGGACCATATCAAGAGTCCAAAAGTCACCTGTGACCCTTGACAATAAAGAAACTCTTAATCCACAGAAATACTCCCAAACAAATTTGGTCGAAATAATTCAGATTTTTTTTTTAACAATTTATTCCAGTGAGAAGTTAATGGAAGATCAGAGACAAAGAATGGTTATCGGTCACCATGAGTTTTGGGGTCAGAAGATTTAAAAAGAGATTCTGAAAACTGAGTCAGCTACATGTATTATGCTATCACATACAGTTGCTCAATGGACTGAGATTTGCAAGCAGGTTTGGGGTTTAAGCAAGAGCTGGTTCAGGTCCAATACTTTATTTTACAGTGCCAGTTCCATCATCCAAAACAAAACAAAACATTTAAGAAATTCTTTCGCCAACACTCAGCAAAAGAAGAGAAATAAACAAGGCTTCAGGATGACATGTTCAACCAAGGACCCATATTAATGTGGTCATGGGGCATTTGAAAAGCCAATGTCTAAAGAGTAAGTCTTAATTTATGACATTTCACCTCAAGAAGGATGACAACTCGATGTAAGTGAAAAACAGAAACCATGTTTATAACAGGTGACATCTGCGGCCAAGTGGCTAGAGTAACACACTTGAAACCATATTGTTTCTCACCTTTAGTCAATGCAGGCTTGAGCCCAGCTGGAACCTAAGCTGATTTTGTGAGAATGTTTGCCAGGTTACCTGTCAAAAGCTGGTGTGGTCTCTACCTGGGTACATTGTAACCAGGTTCTCTCCTCCACACTAAAAACTAAAAAATAGTTGGTTGCGAAGGCAGACCATGTAGCTCGCCTGTTTTATGCTTGTTATAATTTGGGTCAAAATTAGGCCACAGAAACCAGCATTGTTGAGTAATGACCCTAGACAATGTGCATTTGAAGTTTCATGGCTGTAGCTGCTGTACTTTGCCCACAATGGACTTAAACAAAAAGCGTAACACAGAATAAGGATGATGCCGAAGCTGTGACAGCAATAGCTCTTCTGTTATTCGAACAGGCAAGCTAAAAACTGTTGAATGTGGAATAGCAAACATGAACATAACAAAAAGAAATTTAAATCGAAATATGATCGGTGGAGATGGTAAAATCCCAAATGCAATTACACAGCAAAGTCAAAGATTTTATGTTGCAGAGTTTGATTAATTTTTTTCCTGTGAAGTACATGGTAATCTTTTTAATGGTTCTTGTTGCAAAACTGAGTTACTTAGATGTTTGTATACCTCCAGCACAGTGCCAAAAATATGTCCCAAAACGATATTTTTGGCACCGTGCTGCACATAAGTATAGTATGTACATATTTTCGTAATCAGACATGTTACAGTAATTAAACTAAAGTTTTCAGTTATCACCATGCCATTGTTACACCATAAAGTAATATTATCATCATCATTAACCATTTCAACCCCATAAACTGCAATAGACTGATCCAATACAATAGGGCAAATCATAGCATTAAAGGAACATGGGGGTGAGAAGAGTTAAATGATATGATTAGAGGAGAATAAATCCTGAAAGAAATAATTAATTAGGATACAAGCATGTTACTACATCACAAATGGATCTTGCCATTCTCACATACATTGTAAGTGAAAATTACACAGGAAGTATCAAGCATCTTTCTGACATTGACTATGATATAAAACACTTACATGAACCAGCTGTAAATCAAGTTCAGTATTTCAAATTTAAAACATTTTCGTGCAAGAAATATATTTTTTTTATTTACAGCATACCAGGATTTTGTTTGTCCACCTTGTAGGCAAACCTACAGAAGCTGATTCCAGGGAAAAATAAATAAAACAAACATTCTTGTCTGAACTGTGTCTGTCTATCACTTAATCTATGGGCTTCTAGGCTTTATAGCTTCCTTGAAATAAATATGTCCTTTAAAAATACAATGGCACCTGTTTAGAAAGAACCCCCCCCCCCAATCTGCCACTGAAATGTGGTCTCTCACAACAGGTGGCTTCTCAAAAGTGTTTTAGTATAAAGGATTATTTAACCAAATTATTTGCAGAAAGTAGACTCAGAAGACAGGTGGTCTTTCAGGAAAGTGGTCACTCAATACAGTTCTCACTGTATTTTGCAAGGAAACTATTTAAGCCTAGAATCCCATAGATTATTTGACAGTTCGGTCAAGATTTTTTTTTTTCAAACACACACTAGTATTTGTGAACACTTATTGAAAGTTTCAAATAATCAATTTTGAATTCAATTTATTTCCAAAACTGTATACAAGCCACATGGTTCATCTTTATCGTATTTTTTCAATCTGTGTGTCAAAAAAATTTTATCACTGGTCAACTGGGCTTATTTCAATGACAATAATTCATCCAAACATATTTATATCTATAGTGGTATCCGAGTGTCAAAGTCTGATTATGTGAGGCTGACGATTTGAATTCACACAAGTAAACAATTTCCCTCACACCTACGAAGCATTTGTTATCAATAGCATCTTTCTGACTCTTGATTAAATCATGTTTTTTCTACAGAGATAAAAAAAAATAAACAAATTTCCCCACATCTAGGAAGCATGTGTTCCTTGTGGCTCCTGATTAAATTATGTTTTTTCTACAGAGAAAAAAAAAATGTTTCCCCAAACCCACGAAGCGTGTGCTCCTTAAAGAACATTTGTGGCTCCTGGTTAAATTGTGTTTATTCTACAGAGAAAAAAAATGAAAAACTTTTCCCCAAACCCACGAAACATGTGTTCCAAAAAGCATCTTGTGTCTGTGTATAATCAGTCACTCTGCATAAAACGGAGCATGCACAATAACACCTTGTTGACTATAAATGAATTCGTCTCCATCATTATTTCTTTCCAAAGCGTGAAGTCAATTTCTTACAACATGCTTTCAACTACATTGATGGCGTACATGTACAGTGATACTTGCATATAACTAATGACCTCCTTAGGGACACAAGAAAACCAGTCTTTACAGGGAGGTGGTCTTTAAATAGAGGTTGATTTGTCCACAAATGGTACTATTGGGGACAGCAAAAACAGTGTGCCCAGGTGGTATTTATACAAAGGTGGTCGCTAAAGCAGGTTATTATATATGCAATGTAGAGACTAATTCACACTGGTAAAAGAGTGCACATGATGCAGTTTATACGACACAGTTCAAATAATACAGATTCACAGTGGAACCTGTCTTGAGAGACCCCTCTCATAAAAGACCACCTGTCTTATAAGACCACATTCTGAAAATCGCTTTGTAAAATGATCGTTTAGGTAAAACCTCTTTTGAGAGACCACCTCTGTTGTAAGACCACATTTCAGTGGCAGATGGGATGGCCTCTCAAGACAGGTTTCACTGTATTACAAACAGGGGTTTTACACAACACTATTATATTTGCTAATACAGTGAAACCTGCATTGAAAGACCACCACTGAGATATCAAGAAAGGTGGTCTCTCATCACAGGTTTGATGTACAGAATTGATTAACTGAATTGTTCACAAAATGTGGTCTCAAAAGACAGGTGATCTTTCACAACAGTGGTCTCTTAAGACAGGTTGCACTGTACATGTTTATTATATATCATAGACAGGTTTTACTATATATATATATATATCATATGGATTTTACTTATGATAATATAACATAGTTTTTTATAATTATTATGATGATTATTATTATGATTTATAATATTATTAAATGAGTATTTATGCTGATATCACATAGGTTCATATAAATAAATTATATAATAAAGGAGATTTTAGCTGATGATATCACATGGGTTTATATAAGTACAAGTAAATGTATATTATCATGTGTACATTATGCAAATGATAAAGATGTACGACTTATAATGTTTGCTCATTGGTCGCAGTAAAATTTTTTAGATACCTAAGCAGTAGGGTACAGTCAAATCTCAAAAAACCACTTCCTTTTGTTATTTGCAAAATACAGTGGTATATCAACTTTGGCGATGAATTGAATTCCTGGATCTTGGAGGGTGGGTGGGGGTAAATTGAGTTATCATATTTTGGTATCATTGGATTCGCAGATTTATCTTTAATTATCAGAAACAGGACAACAGTTCACATTCAAAAGTTATTATGCTGTTTATTACCAGGTAATTACCTGGTCTTAGTACTGCTGCATGGCTTTACACCTGTGATTTATAGCGATCGATTAGCCACTTAATTGATCACAAACACCTGTGACTATATATCAAGAAAACTGACATTTTGAAATGGACTTTTCTTCTAAAAATACAGAGGTGGATGGCAATGATGAGTTTGGCGTAATAACGAGAATTTAATACAGCAGAAAAAAAACGTTCCTGAAAAAAACATGGCGTTATTGCGAGAAAGGCGATGAATCGAGTGGAGATAATTCCAGAATTGACTGCATCATAACTATATGAATCAATACCGTGGAATTTTTTTTCAATACACCATACAGCCAGTGATTACATTTATTTTGAAGAACTTATGGGTGTCACTAAAAAGTGTCAGTCAGTTAAGGACAAGCCCCCATTTGGTGCAGTCGAGAATAACATATTATCATATTCTCTTTATTTTGAACTTCCAATATTTATATTTTACAAAATAGACCATCACCATGGGATTTCATTTGCAATAAATAATTGTACAAATAATTAAAGAAAATTTGCACATTCCTAATCCTGGCCTTGCCTACACTTTTTCATGGTTTTAGTGACACCACTCAAAATTGCAACAATTTGGAAACAGAAGCATTCTGGCTTATGAAATTTCACATAGGTATGAAATATATAGTAATTGTTTTAATTATTTCAAGTACTTTCAGTGCAGGAACTACCAATATACATGTAGGGTAAAATGTTTACTAAAGTTTAAAACTCATACAGACTAATATAAGATACTGAAAAAGTTTTTACTATGACCAAAAGGGCAAAAGTTATAGACTTTAATACATCTTTGACTCATTCACCCCCAAAGACACATTTGGACTGGCCTATGTCATTGTTTTACAGAGAGTCCATTATTTTTTCAGGGTTGATGGGTTAATATACATGTGTATTATATTAGGCTAATATGCAAATATTATCACATGGTTTTATTTATGCTAATAAAGTAATATAATTTTCATGCCTATATTATAACATGGGGCTTTATGCATACATTGTACATGTATTTTATTACAGTATATACAATTATTATAACATAAATATTAATGTATGGGCTGAAATTGTTATCACAATAGATTTCATGCTGATAAAATTACATGTATGTTGACATTATGCCAATATCATCATTGATGTAAATATGCCAATATCATCATATGGGTTTTATGCCAATAATATCGTAAGATTTTTGCGCCAATAATATGGTAGAATTTTATGACATATTTTCCAGAACTTATAATGCCACATCGTATGGATCTTATATCATCACATCACCTCTTGCCGATAATAAAATGTGGATCACCATAAAGAATGTAATAACAGAGGTGTTAGTAGAAAGTACAAATATTTACTTATTTTTTTTACATCTTTACATTATTCCAAACAATATGTTAGATTAAACATCTTGGCAACATTATACAAAGATTTCATACACCCTCATCCCACCCTTTGTTTGTAAGTTTCATTTCAAAACATTTTCGAGCTATCATACAAAAATGTTTTGATTTATTTTAGATAACTTTTAATCATTTCATCAGATACACTTCTATTTCTGTCTTTTTGGGGTTGATAAGCCAGAAAAAATTGGAACTTTTTACAACATTTTCATGCATAATATTTTTGATAATGCGGTGAGGTGTCAACTTCATCTCACACAAACTTCATGGCATGAATACAGAAAAGTTAGAAAACGCCGTAAATATTCTAAAATAAATACCAATAATTATTACACATAATATGAGTATCTTTAACTAAAAATACTTGCATCTGAATTCAATTTTTTATGAATTAAAAACTTTTCTGTAAACGAAAAACATCTATGAATGCATAATTCTCAAACAAAATTTGGACGTGCAGTAAATATGTGCCACTTCAAAACTCTTGAAGTTTTCAATTCACACTACATTTAGTCTTGTCTGTACCATACATGTTGCCTCAATGTTTTAAAAATTCAAATTTTATTAATGGCCCCACAAATTATGTTACTGAAAGGATATCTGGAATGTGAGATAACCAAAATTTTAATTAACAAGTTTTTTTTTTTATCCATAAAAATCGGGACTAACTGTTTAACTCTGATATAACCAAAATTTCGACTCATCTGATTTCCACATAACGAGATTCCACTGTCTTATCTAAATGTGTGTTAGAGGATTATTAATATAAGCGGTTTTCAGAAGGTGTTCCCACAACACAGTGGTCTCACAAGACAGTTGGTCTTTTACGACAGTGGTCTCACAAGACAGGTGGTCTTTTACGACAGTGGTCTCACAAGACAGGTGGTCTTTTACAACAGTGGTTTCACAAGACAGGTGGTCTTTTACGACAGTGGTCTCACAGGACAGGTGGTCTTTTACGACAGTGGTCTCACAAGACAGGTGGTCTTTTATTACAGTGGTCTCTTAATACAGGTTCCACTATATTTGATGTTTAAAAAATAACAGAATTTTTTACACTCTATTATGACTGCTGCTGACAGCAAAAGGGAAAATAATTAAGTAATTGTTAATCGATTGCTTTGCTTCTTCCATTGACAAGATTGATAATCGAAATATGATTTTAAACCAATAGGGGATTTTTGAGTTCTCAAATTGTCTTTTATTATTCTAGATTTTTTGTGCCACTATCACATGACTGTTAAATATCGCTACTTCTGCTTTAAGTTGTTTTCATAGGTCACTAAAGCAGATGCTCGATTTCATATAATAAATCAAAATGTCACAATATTCCATGTCTGGTATAGTGTTCAGATATTAACATCAATTTGTTTTTGACATAAATGGACTTGTGACAATAACAATGAATAATATGGCCTTCAGATATAACTGCAATTTATTTTTTGATCGACACAAAGACACATACCAGAAATAGCTATGGCTAATAAAGTAGAATTGGCGCACAAAAAATCTGGATCCAAAATTGGATTACGTAAGAACTCGAAAATGGTCTATTACCCATCGCTACTGATAGCCTATGAAGTGAATATGAGAACAGGTACTGACGCAACATGTATAATATCAGATAAGAGCTTGTTATACATAATGGCGTCTGCGCCATTGTCAAAATCACACCACAATTCAGATTTAAGTCATTAGTATGGGTGTTGGGGTGGCGATTATTCATATACTGCTACTAGAAATTTACCACACGCAATCTCGCTTCCATCTGGACTTGGTATTGGCTCTACAGCAGAAAGTAGCAAAAAAGCAAAGGTTGTGAAAATTTTTAAAAAACAATCTAAATTTCTCTAAAAGTGAAAACGATACTTTTTTGTGATACATGTCGATTCAATCACTTGGAAGATATTTACATTCATTTAAAACAACAACATACAAGATACCAGTAAATACTAATAATAGATTTTATGCAAGACAAAAAAAAAAACAAATATTCATAAAAATTGTGTTTTCATGAATTATCCATCCTGTAATTCTGAGAATAAACTTAAATGTATACTTGTTATATCTGAAAAGTTCAAGCATGCATAAAAAAAATTGTCATATGAATATGAATATGAAATTAAAAAAAAAATCCCAAATTAAAAATCCAAACAATAGCACAATGACTCACCCATAGTCATAAAACGCAAATGCAACATTAACACCCCTATTTCCGTGACTTTTGATATGGATAATACAAACTGATGGGAAATAAACATGTGCAAAAAAATAATAATGATATAGCAGAAGTAATCGATTACATGAAATAGACATGTCTACCAAGTCACCGATAGTTTGTGCACCAAGACAGTTTATAAGAGTGTAGCAATAATAATCGTATAGTGGGCGAAAAAAATTAAAATAAATATAAAAAAAAAAAATATTTACCTCTAACACCTGTATCATAATTTACATAAACCAAATTTGAAATGTTGAAAATGACACCAAATTGATACCGACCTTGTGCACCCAGCATGGTTGCTTTAACGGTTGACAGAATTTTCAGTTGTGTTCCGATGGTAGGAATTCTCTCGCACACTTGTAACAGATTCTGAAAAAGAAGCCGTATACCAAATTAATATGCTGCAGCATTTCAGAAATTGATTATTCACCAGCAATGTTTATGCCTTTCTCTCAAAGCGATCCTGCTATGGCATTACAAAAAGCAGCAAGGTTTCTTTTAAATACAATGCCTACAATGACATGTATCTGTGTTTAGTCACGTCCAAAAGATCCTTGACTCCTTATTCCAAGAGCATGGCAAAGGTTCATTCACTTACTATTTAAAAGAAGTCTATAGTTTAAGCAGTGTGGTGGAGATGGAGAAATTGCACAGAAAAAATAAGGATAGGGTACCAGATTATTTGCCAGCTTTCCTTACCATCTTTATTACACTAAACACTTGGCTATATGTATGTTAAAAGTCTAAGATAAGATGGAAAGATGTGACAAATATATAATATAAAAGTAGGGTACCAGGCTAGTTGCAAGTTTCTCTTACCGTCCTCATTTTCTTATCCGTACACTCTGCAGCAAGTTTTTTGGCGAGTTTCGTAACCTCCTCTGATGACTCTGCGATAGCTTTAGCCGTGGCAATCAGATCTTTTTTTGTACCACCTTCACCTCTGAGTAAGAAACAAAGGTTATTTATAAAATATCTTATCCAGTCAGTCTACGAGAATTACATCTCACTATCATGTCAGTCTGTGAGAACTACATCTCACTTTCAGGTCAGTCAGAACTACATCTCACTATCGGTCAGCTTACCAGAACTAAATCTCACTTTAAGGTCAGTATGTGAGAACTACATCTCACTATCAGGTGTTAGTGAGAACTACATCTCACAATCAGGTTAGTCTGTGAGAACTACATCTCACTATCAGGTCAGTCTATGAGAACTACATCTCACTTTAATGTCAGTCAGAACTACATCTCACTATCGGTCAGCTTATAAGAACTAAATATCACTTTAAGGTCAGTCTGTGAGAACTACATCTCACTATCAGGTGAGTTAGTGAGAATCACATCACATTATCAGGTCAGTCTGTGAGAACTACATCTTATTTTAATGTCAGTCAGAATTACATCTCACTCAGGTGAGTCTGTGAGAACTACAGCTCACTATCATGTGATTCTATGAGAACTATGTCTCACTATCAGGTCATTCTGTGAGAACATCTCACTTTAAGGTCAGTTTGTACACTAACCTCACAAGCTGACTAAGTTTAGCCATCATCAATGCCATCTTCTTTGCAGCTGCAATAATTTCATTGTCCTTACTTGACCACTGTTTAGCCTCCATGTGAAGAGCATGTGCTGCCATCTTTGAAGAAAAGACAGAAAAATGTATTTGTTGTATGGCGAGAACAAAGAGATAGTGACCAGAGCCTGGTATCATAAAACTTAAGAATCATTTAAATCTAAAAACTTTACTCAACTTTGGCAAATCCTGAAATCTGATTGGCTGAGCAGGTCCAAGTTGAGGATATTCTCAGACATAAGTAAATTCTCAAGTTTTATGGCGCTGGTCCCAGATTAATAACTTCTTGTTGATGACAAAATTTGAAAATACTAACCATGGGATATTGAAAATGCAGTTGAAAATATTCAAAAGCTTCAGCAGAAACTGAAGCAACCTGGGAGATATAAAAAAAAACATCAAAATACTATATGTGTATTTAATAAGGGTGCACTCATATTTTAGCGCTCTAAGGAGGGTATAAAAAATGACAGGATGGAGAAAATTTAGCGCTGCCTTTGAATTCGCGCAGTGACTTGAGCGCGAAAGGCGCTAATATTAGAATACCGCTAAAATAAGTACACGTACAGTAGGCTGGTTAACAGGGAAGCCAGATGTACATGAACCTGGGAGATATAAAAAGACACTAAAATAGGCTGGTTAACAGGGAAGCCATAAGTACATGAGAACTTAAACCATGAGAAACTGTTTTTCCTGTATGTACAAATAAAAACATACCATAATAGGCATAAATACATACAATGATAGGCTGGTTTTCCTATAGGTACATATGATAGTTTTCCTATACATGTAAGTACATATGATGGTTTTCCTATAGGTACATATTACCGTTTCCTATAGGTACATATAATGGTTTTCCTCTAGCACATATGTTGGTTTCCTATAGGTACATATGATGGTTTTCCTATAGGTACATATGATTTCCTATAGGTACATATGATGGTCTTCCTATAGGTACATATGATTTCCTATAGGTACATATGATGGATTTCCTGAAGGCACATATGATGTTTTCCTATAGGTGCATATGATGGTTTTCCTATAGGTACATATGAAGCCATCCTACAGGTACATCTTGCCATCATAGGCTGCTTTTCCTATGGATACATATGAAGCCATCATACAAATACCGGTACATTCTTCCTATTATAGGCTGGTTTTCCTAAAGGCTCATGTGACACATAAATTGGTAGACAGGTTTTTTTTCTATAGGTTCAAAAGCTACTTTCTATGAAATACCTCTGGGTCAATATAAAACATACCATGGTAGGCAGATTACCTTATGTGAAAATATGAACACATACTGCAATGGGCTGGTTTCTTTTTAGATATGTATAATGAAAAGCTGGCTTTACTACAGGTAAATATAAATACACACCACGATAGGCCGGACTGCCTGTAGATTCATATAATGGCAGGCTAGCTTTCCTATAGGTACATATAAATACATGTCATGGTAGGCTGGTTTGCCTGTAGATACATATATTTGCAGGCAAGCTTTCCTATAGGTACATATGAATACATGCCATGGTAGGCTGGTCTGCCTGTAGATTCATATAATGGCAGACTAACTTTCCTATAGGTACATATAAATACATGCCATGGTAGGCTGGTCTGCCTGTAGATAAATATATTGGCAGGCTAGCTTTGCTATAGGTACATATAAATACATGCCATGGTAGGCTGGTCTGCCTGTAGATACATATATTGGCAGGCTACTGGTAGTTTTCCTATAGGTATATATAAATACATGCCATGGTAGGCTGGTCTGCCTGTAGATAAATATATTGGCAGGCTAGCTTTGGTAGGTACATATAAATACATGCCATGATAATGGTCTGCCTGTAGATACATATATTGGCAGGCTACTGGTAGTTTTCCTATAGGTATATATAAATACATGCCATGGTAGGCTGGTCTGCCTGTAGATACATATATTGGCAAGCTACTGGTAGTTTTCCTATAGGTATATATAAATACATGCCATGGTAGGCTGGTCTGCCTGTAGATACATATATTGGCAGGCTACTGGTAGTTTTCCTATAGGTATATAAATACATGCCATGGTAGGCTGGTCTGCCTGTAGATACATATATTGGCAGGCTACTGGTAGTTTTCCTATAGGTATATATAAATACATGCCATGATAGGCTGGTCTGCCTGTAGATACATATATTGGCAGGCTACTGGTAGTTTTCCTATAGGTATATATAAATACATGCCATGGTAGGCTGGTCTGCCTGTAGATAAATATATTGGCAGGCTAGCTTTGCTATAGGTACATATAAATACATGCCATGGTAGGCTGGTCTGCCTGTAGATACATATATTGGTAGGCTACTGGTAGTTTTCCTATAGGTATATATAAATACACACCATGATAGGCTGGTTGGCTTGTGGGACAGGGAATGCTGGCTCATCTTCATCATCAGTTTCTGGTGGTGGTGGCCTGGGTGGAGTTGAATCATGAGGAAGTGGTGGTCTAGGTGGGACACCTTCATCTAAAATAAATGATGTTACTAATTATAGCAAAAATGTATAATTCCTAAAAATAACTCCTCTGATTTTTCAAAACTTTTTGAAATCAAATGGAATATTTTAAGAATGATATTCTAATAGGTACCAGTATGTCAACATCAGCTGTGGCAGCTGCATGGCATATCCGAGTCGGTAGATACATGTAGCTATAAATACTGTACACTTGGAAACTTTCGCCCCTCTTTATTTTCGCCACTTGTTATTTTTGCCCTCTTATGACAGCAGACATACTCACCTCATCTTAAATTCAACCTAAATCAACAGAGTCTCACTGGGAGCATGTATGTCCGTGCTTCATTTTTTTTTTTAGCTTGATTATTTCCCTTTCATTTTAAATTTGCCCTCTCGTCTAAGGGCGAAAATTGTGAAAATTAAACGGGAGCAAAACTTTCCAGGTATATAGTACATGTAGCTATTTTGGTTCTGGGAGTATTACCCTAAACATATTCTTGTATCCCTACAGATTATGGAAATGCTATAATCTACTTGGATGAATACACTTGTTTTTTGAAAATGTTATAATCATTGTTCTACGGGATCTTTTACCGACACATCAATATCCAGCATAAATTTTTTTACGAGAGTCTGAAAGAATCTCTTTGGTCACCTGAGCCAAAGGTAAAAAAATTTCATGATTTTTGTAATTAAGACGAAAGTGACTTGAATAAATTTAAATGATCAGATAAGTTAGATATACAGTCGAACTTGGATATGCATATGATATCGAAATTGAAGGTGAATGAATTTTTCTTTCAAATAAACAGGGGTTTCAAAATAACAGGGTTATAATGGAAATAAAGAAATATGGTCAGGGAATTAAAATCATTTTAAATAAAGCAGGATTTTAATACAACAGGGTTCAATATTTTGCTGCTTTAAAAATACTTACCATTAAACAAACAAAAAAAAGATAACAAAATTTTAGAATATGAACAATGAAATAAAGAATTCTGAAAACAGTTTTTACCGATTAGAAATAATTCATACATGTAAATTTCAGTTTTATACTTCTGAAAAATTTCAGTTTAACACCAAACAATTAAAAAAATTAATAAAAACCTTTAATTAATTAGTAATAAAGACAAGATAAAATGCAGTTTTAAATTTGTATAAATAAATAATCTTGTTAATCAATATTACACCTGATATTCTAACTACTCAATGCCAAAAAAAAATAATAATAATAAAACTAAGTGTTATTTTAATTCCATGCTTTTAAGTTCTGTCAATGAATATGACATCTAAGTGTAAATGCTAAATCATGTGCAATATGTCGGTTTAGGTTCACGTAAAAATTATGCAGTGTATTTCAAAGATGAAATATGGTCATTGGAGAAGTAAATTTGTATATGTACAGTACAACTCAAAAGTTAATGGTAAAAAGAGATCAATAAACTCGATTCAATCTACAAAGACCATAATATGATGGAGAGGACAAGAGATACTGTAATAGACAGGTGGCCTTTATATTCAGGTTTATTTGATTTTGTTTTATATATGTAATGCCTCAATGTGACCTCAATAGACTGGTTCCCTGTACATAGAGAGAAAAGCAGACTTTTAGACTGGTTACCCTGTTTACATTTACTCGCAACTTTTTGTGTAGATGGAGAAGGATTTTGCTGATGCGACAAAGAGATTCTGACCTAGTGTGGGTCACATTACTTTATCTAAACCATCAAGAATTTTTCACTTATACTGAGATGTCACCAGCTTTAGGTGAAGTGCCACAAATTTTGCCCTGTGCTATGGACTGATGCAGGTGAGGGTTCTTTTACGTGCCGTGCCTTCTGTGACACAGGACCTCGGTTTTAAGTCTCATCAGAAAGACTCTTTACATTCAGTTTGTATGCTGAGTGCTTGGTGAAGGAACAATCGCTAGTCCTTAGTATCATCCTGTACCTGAGAATTGAACCTGGGACCTTCTGCTTGTGAGTAGAATGCTCCACCACTAGACCACTACAAGCTGTTGGAATCAATCAAAATTCAAACATTATTACAGTAAAACCTGCTTTAGTGACCACCTGTGTATAAAGACCACCTGGTGACAAAGACAAAATTTTTTGCTGTTCCCAATAGTACCTTTGTGTACAAATCAACCTCTATATAAAGTCACCATCTCCCTATAAAGACTGGTTTTCTTGTGTCCCTGAGGAGGTTGTTATATACAAGTTTCACTGTACATGCAAAATTATTGTCATGACTACAGGTACAAATGTAACTTTGAGCTGTACTGTGGAATTATGGGAAGTCATATGATAGGTGCAATTGTCTTGTTGAGCATTATGGAATAATATGTTGTGTGGTAAAAAAATGTAAACTAGGGTCCATACAAGGGCAAGAGGTCATGTATAGGTTTTCTATAATATCATAAAATATTGTTTCATTAAGTAATCATACATGTAAGTTCATTCAAAGTATGCAAATTTTTATTTTTAGTCTTAATTTCATTCAACAGCCAAAAAATAATCAGCGATGTACATTGTACATGTATCCTAGTGACCTTTATCACCAAACTTAAATTGCCATGACAACCATTTGTATGTTACTATGACAACTTGTTTTCTATATTGGCAAAAAGATGAATTCTTATTTACTATGATTGAAACAAAATGGTTGGTTTTCAATTTGAATAAGAAATATAGAAATAAAGTTTGAAATTTCAACACACATACATTCATATGTGCAGGGTTTTCCCTAAGGTCTTATTGTAGCAGGGATGTATCATAGTATGTGTTATTATATACATCTCTGATTGTAGCCAGTCTTGTTGAGCAGAAGGGACTCCATACATTCCAATATTAATAAATATTTCTAGTATGATACATAGTGTTACAGCCTTACTTTCAACCAATCAGATATGCTGTTATACTTATTACACATCAGTTGTATTTGACAAAAAAAAAAAAAAAATAGAATCTGGACCGAATTACTGAAATTTAAGAGAAGACAAAATTGTTTACAATAAGTTTTGTTGATACTAAATTTAGAATCTGTGAAATAAATTATTTCTGAAATAGAGTGTCAGAGGGTAACATCTGTGAGATTTATGTTTTATTTCATTTTTCATTTTTTACCTAAAAAATAATTATATATCTATTTCAGAAAAATCTCCTTTTCCAATATGGCCGACATATCAAAGAGACATTCTGAAAGTTCCAACATGACCCCTTAGTTGGAAAATGGGGGAAAATCATGATTCTGGATCTACAAAACCAAAATGCTGAAATAGAATAGTTTATTGCAATGGCCATGCAGTTTGAAAAATTGAACAAGAAATAAAAAATAAATAAACAAAAAATATATTTTTTAAAATAAGACTTTTCATGAGAACCAAACATCATCGCAAACTCAAAACTGAAAACCCAAGTAAAATTGTCAGAGGATGCAAAAACACACTCAGAATTAACCCATGGATATATTTCAAAAATTGAGATCCTACAACGAGGGCCTGAATAGCTAATCTAGTAACACGTGTATGGTATTGAGTCATGAATATTTAGCATTTCTCAATACAAATAGAGTTTGACCATGTCATTCTGATTTTGTGAATTTCTACTTCTTACAAAATTAAAGTATTGATATAAATGTCTGATCATTCTGAAATAAGGAACAAAAATACTCAAAAATCTGCAAAAATTGAAATTCAATTTACATTTTTCTGAATTTTTTATGTATCATCTGCAACAAAAACTGATAAAATAATCTTGTTCAAAGTAAATTTTGAATTAAAAAAAATTGCAGCACTGGATTCAATTGAGAATTACCTAGAAAGGTGCCTATTAATGTATGTGCTTGAATTGATAGAGTTCAACTAATTTTTTCTACTTTCAAAACTCCACCCTGAAAATCAATGAAACCTTCTTCAAGCTAGTGACTAAGCTTCAGTCTACCTGTGTCAGTAGCGGGAAGACATCTAAATGTTGCCATGGCAACATAGTTGAAACCACTGTAACCCAATTTCATTTTCAGATTTTCTGATGCAACACACTTCAGGATCTCATGCACAAAACAAATTCTTAAAAGTAGCTCAAACAAGTTTCTTTATTTTAAAATTAAAACTGAAAAAATAAAAGTTTTGTATTATTTATGTATGCACCTTAAATCTTGTATCAGAAATTTCGCCATTTATCATCATCATTATTTGAACTTTGAACTCTGAACTTTGAAACCATGAGCTATATTTATATTACCACAGATTTACTCTAGTCTACAAAATTCTCATCCAGCTTCTTCTTGCATTTACTAAGTTATCTCCCCTTCTTTTAACCTGCCTGCCATTTGTAGGTAATATATAAACTTGCAATCCCATTTGTCTTTTTTCAAACACATCTAAATTCTGATTTCTCTATAAACCTGTCTTTTCTTCTTATCCCTTTACATTGAACAATAAATTTTCTTGAAGTTTTTTTCTTTTTTTTAAATCATCTACAGTATTTCTTTCAATCAATTTCTTACAAATTCGGCTATTTTATCACAAATATAAATCCTTTCTTTATTTGTGTGAAATGAGGTAGTACTTTGTGGACTGCCGACATTAGAGTTAACTCATTCACCCCTAAAGACACATTTGGACTGGTCTAAGTCATTGATTTACAGAAGAGTCCATTGTTTTCCAGGGGTTGACGAGTTAAGAATCTAAGGAAGTGATCAAAGGCACAGACAGATATTTAACATACCCTAACATACCCTGTGTGAAAACGACACGCGGACGAAAACCAACAGTGTATCCTACATAGATAGATTATTTACAATTACATGTCAATCACTTAATCTCCAGCTTCTGAATTTTTTTTAATCGTGAAAATTTTATGAATTTTTGACTTGCTACAAGTTATATTCAGTATCCTGCTATTCAATTTACAGTATTGTAAAAATTCTAAAATGGAAAGTTATAAATGCAACTTTTTATTTTTAATTGTGAAATTTGTTTCACTCTTTCGTTATGTTTTTGTCTTTAAGCAGACACCATGGTTTCAAAGTTATTTGGAAGATGCACAAGATAAGCTTTTTGAAAACCAATTTCACACTCTCATGAGCTTAGATAGTAATATAAACCACCTCTTGTGTAGTAGCCAAATTCCTGTGGGGGTGGGGGAACTGGTGGTGGGGGGACAGGGGGTGCAGAGGTTTGCCCCCGATACCGTGGTTCCTGTCGTACTGTCGCTGAAAATTTAAACAGATCTTCTACTGAAAACATGCATATGAATCATATACAAAATTACAAACAGAACATTGGCCAATACATTTTTGTAATCACCAATTCTGTAATTTCTATTGTATACATCAATACTTATACTGCTACTTACCTAAAGTATCTATTTTAAAACTTACTACAATACAATGTTCCTATAGAAACGATGCGTAATAATAAAAGACTCAAAACCGAAAACATAATTACGACTGTACATGTATGTGATTACATCATAATAAATAATTGTACGATAGTCCATTCTATTATTACGAGACATCAAAAGCTCACGAGACTTTCATTTCTTGTATGACAAATTCTATTGGCTATCACATCTTACTGCTAATCTGACTATAAACACAAACATGAATATTCATGATGAAACAAACATTTCCACAATGTCTTTATCAAACCACATAAAATACAGCCAAGATAAGTCATTCTTGCTTCGATATAATTCTTGATTTTATAATCTACAATGCTAAATTTATTAGTTTTCGAATCAATTGTATGGTTATGAATATTACATGGGCAAGAGATTATATTATAGTTTTTAATCCATGTTAATCAAATGTTTGGTATTTTATGTGGAAAGAATTACATGTCTCACACAAACTAAACACACAGATGACTCAGATTTTGGTTGCCATAGCTACATCATCAATAATACAGTGTATACAGGGTTTCTTTACAAACATTTAAGTTATTTCATACATATTGATGAATAAATGCACCTATGTAACACACAACTTACACATGAATCCATTTTCTAGAAGAAAAAAAAATGAAATAGAAAGAAAGCAACATAAAATGAATGATGTGAAATAAAAATACAAAGATATGTCACATGCTTAGCACTCATTATATCAGTGATACTAAGATGTAAACCTAACGACCCAATAAAGCAAAGAAACTAAAAACCAACACATATCAAAACAGTTGTGGCATTAAATTTACACAAACTGTGTCTGCTAAACACAAATGCCCCTGATACATGTACTTGGTCAATGGCAAACAAGAATGCCCAGTTGAAGTGCACATGAGCAGTTCCTTGTCTATCACAATACTGAGCATGTTGAGCCTATTTCTACTTTACATTCAGATTCTAACACCATTAACTCCTAAAGACACATTTGGACTGGTCTGAGTCATTGATTTACAGAAGAGTCCATTGTTTTTCAGGGGTTGATGGATTAATTATTTTCCAACGGATATTCAATTAGACTAATTTTTATTTTCAAATGTTCTAAATCTTGCGATTATCTTTGTTTTTTGGTTTTTTTTAATATAAAACACTTGCTCTCCTCCGAAACAGTAATGATTTAAGGCTGCCATTTAAAGTTACCACAATTGTCTATTTCAAGATCTCTCAGTATATATAGAACTTGTGGTGAAAGACCACATCTGTCAGAATGCAGAACTAGTATTTAAACTGACCACAACTGTCAGTATGCAGAACTAATATTAAAAATGATCACAACTGTCAGTATGGCCATGCAGAACAAGCATTTAAACTGACCACAACTGTCAGTATGCAGAACAAGTATTTAAACTGACCACAGCTGTCAGAATGCATGAACTAGTATTCAAAATGATCACAACTGTCAGTATGGCTATGTAGAATAAGCATTTAAATTGACCACAACTCTAAGTATGCAGAACTACTAATTTAAACTGACCACAACCATCAGTATGTAGAACTAGTATTTAAACTGACCATAATGGTCAGTATGCAGAACTAGTATTTAAACTGACCACAACTGTCAGTATGCAGAACTAGTATCTAAAAACTTGAATTTTAAGTGGAATCTGTCAGCATAAAGAACTGCTATGTCAAATGACAACAGCTGTCTTGATAAAAATTAAAATAACCACAACTGCCAAGATAACAAATAACATTTAAAATGACCATCGATGTTAAGTGACTGACATTTAAAATGACTAGTACAGTGAGTATATAGAAATGACATTTATAATGACAACTGCCTATAAAATCTACTGTAGCATTGAAATGTTACGGAACAAAAAAGATGGCTGAAAATAAGGATGAGTAAATGAAAATGAAATATGACTACAGAATAAAATGAGGGCACAAAACCTAAAAATATAAATTTAAAATGATCAAATTTTAAAATAATAAAAAATTAAAATATATCAAATTAAAGCGGGTACGCATTCTCCATTTTGAAGTTAGTGTTGAATATACATGTATCTCTACGTGTCAGGGCCTAATGTTCGGATAAAATAATGTGCTGGATGGAAGTGCAAAACATTTATTATATCACAAAACCTTAAAGAGGCACATCTATCTTAACTCATCCACCCCTGAAGAAACATTTGGACTGGTCTAAGTCATTGGTTTACAGAAGAGTCCATTGTTTTTTCAGGGGTTGATGAGTTAAATAGATTTTAATATCATTCACAAACTTAAAGGGGCATTAATTGTTATTTTTCCAAAAATATTTTCTTTCTTTTTTATTACTTAGACTGATGTACAATTACAAAAACAGAGATACACACAAGCATAGAAATTGTTAAATTTCTATACATCTTGTGAAAATTGTTTGAGAAACTCAGCTTGATAATTAGTCATTTGCTAATGATTAATTTAACCTTACTATTTGTATATGCATATGACTCTAGACCTGACTGTATTTTAACAAAATATTTAGGAATATAATAATTTTTATGCCTGTGTATATACGCATTTCTCTTATTTATTATTGAACAAAATCTAAGTAGTAAAAAATGAAATATTTTTTTAAAACACAGCCAATGCCCCTTTAAAGAAATCTAGTACATGTGTAATAGGTTCATGAAAAAGGTTTCCAAAGATGTACCAAGTTATATCCTTCTTTGACCCTATTTCTAAACCCTACGGAGACTTGCCTTTTTGCCTTTTCATCTGCATTCAAATGATATAATTTGCATTTTATTTGTTTTATAGGTGTTTTTCACCATGCTCAACATTTTTTTATTTACATGGTGGTGGTGAGAACCCTGTTACAAGGTACCTGGGAGGAGACCACCTGCCTACCGTAAGTAAACTGGCAAACTTCATCCCAAAATCAGATTAGATTTCAGCGAGACTCGAACCTGTGCTGATCAGAAGTGAGAAACTTCATGGTATAAAGCGTGATGCTCTAAAAACTCAACCACGGAGGCCCTGATAAAATTTATGGCAAATTTATCATGGTTAGTATCACTCATTTCATGTTGATCGCATGAGAAAAAACATCGTCACTTTCATCATGTTCATTTCAAAGTTTAAAATACAAGCAAGGATAATAAATTTTCTATTATTTGTGTCTAATAGTGATTTTTTCTATTGTGCTATTTAAGAGTATATTATTGAGTGCTGATATTCATCTCATTCACACACCTGAAAATCTAAAATGAACTCATCGAGACACTGTCATGAATCAGTCCATTTGTGGATTCAGGGGTGAATGATTTAGTGGATAGCATGTGTAACTACAATACAATAATATAAATCATGTGAACCAAAAATTGTAAATAAACAACTAATTAACAATTTATTATAAATAAAATCTATACATGATAATTAAAATAAAGCATCTAATACATAAATATGCTACTGTTGCAATGATTACTGTACAAAAAAAATAAAAATCTCTGGAGAATGATTGTTTTAGCAATGCTGGGGCATTATGGGAAATGTTGCTAGGAGATGCAAAAAAAATGGAGGGAAATTGTACCTTCATGTTGAAACATTGTTGGTCCATCTGCAAACTGATCTGGAACTGATTTAGGAGAAATGATGATAATAATGAGAATGAGAATGAGAGTGAGAACGAGAGTATGTTTATTTACATCAGCACGTGAGTATTTCTGCATGGAATTTGATTTTTTGTGTGCAAAGAATGACGAACCAAATAGCACAGAACTTAGGACAATAATTGTTCAGTGAGATTAAAAATAAAAGATACCCCCCCCCCCTTCCCCCCCAAAAAAATGACAAAACAAATTCATAAGATTTACTTTTTTTTAAAATTATCTGTTGGTACAAAATGGACATCACAGACTAAATTGATTAAATGGCCAAATTTGTGGTAGATATCAGAGATTACAAAGTTCATTTCATCTAATATATTTTACACTAGCCACCAACCCTCAACCTCCGCGAACTGATATAAAATTTTGAAAATGTTCAAATCAATTTCATTCAGAAGTACTCAAATGATGTATTTTTACAATAGGAACTGATACTTGCTATAAATACAATAAATCGAGACAGATTTTTACGACATTACAGACGCTTCTAATTTACTTTTTATCCACAGTGAAGACACAATGAAATAAATTTCACAACAAAGTACAAGTAGTATATATATATACAGGTAAACTGTACAAATTACAGGTAATAACATATATTGGTAACAGGTGAATTACATGTTTGGTTTATCACAGGTAAGCTGAGTACTAATTAATACAGGTAAGTTAAATATAACACTGGTGTACAACTTACAGGTAGAAAACATGTATATAACATTAATATGACTTACATGTAATAGCATGTATATGAAATACAGGTAAAACTATTAAACAGGTGTAAGACTTACAGGTAAGATATAAAACAGATATATGACTTACATGTAAAAGTGTAAATCAGGTATCATGGAACGTGTCTTCAGAGACTACCTCATCTGCCATGGAAATGCAACCTCTCTAGACAGCCAGTCTCTCAAGTGAGGTCATAATGATACAAATGATTAACCAAGCGCTTTTCTGATTATGATCGTTAAAGACAGGTTGTCATCCATGACAGAGGTCTCTCAAGACAGGTTCCACAGTACACATACTGTAGAGTCGCTTTTATTCGCGGGGATATAATTTCACTATATCCGCAGTCAATGACAATATCGCAAAATTAAATAGCCGCAAATATAATACCTTATACTTATGAAGTATCAGGAAGACGGATCGTAATTAATCTTGCACGAAATTTAATACCTGTGAATAAGTTTCTTTCAGGAAAACGTGAATTATTCTCCCCGTGAAATTTAACAACTAAACAGTATTTTATGGTTTACATGTAAAATATCTAACTGATAATCAAGTGAAATCTACATATGTTGTACGTACTTTATTATATGTCAATTTCAATTTTTTTTAGCACTCCATCATCCATAATCAAACTCATATACAAACAGACAACATCGAAAGAACAAGGAACATTCCTCAATCTAGACATGTTATGATATTATGTTATCCCATGATGCACTGGTTTAGAAGTACATGTAACCATGACAACAAGTTACATTTTTAAAACATTTTTTCAAATTATTTCTGTTAGGAATCATAGCTCTGGTGTCAACAATCATCAGTCATGCAAATCTTAACTGGAAATATTGGTAAAAATTTTAAAAAAATCTAAAACTTAACTTACGACAACCTACTTATGCTACCGTGTGTCGAAGCAAATCTGGAAAGTTGCTTTTCACAAATATTTCATTAAAAAAAAGGTTATCATGTGGGAGTAATATCCATACGATCATCAAACAACCATAGTCATAAAAATTTTTATAAAATCAATTCTGTTCCAACCTACTAAAAACCCATAAGATATGTGTGTGTGTGTGTGTTTGCGTGTGTGTAACCTCCAGGTGGTTGGTGCCATAGGTCAAGGGTTCGAACCACAGCCGAGTGCCTTGTTATTTCTGTA
Organism: Atrina japonica; assembly: GCA_030159075.1. Taxonomy (NCBI): domain Eukaryota; kingdom Metazoa; phylum Mollusca; class Bivalvia; order Pterioida; family Pinnidae; genus Atrina; species Atrina japonica. The sequence goes on along the minus strand of BROG01000139.1, from coordinate 184,644 downwards.
TTTGGGCTTGATATATGTGTGTCTCATATATATATATCTATATATATATATATATCTATATATATATCTATATATATAGATATATATATATATATATATATATATATATATATATATATATATATATATATATATATATATAATATATATATATATGATACTGATAACCTTGAAGGACTACATCAAGGTTTGCTGGAACACAGTAGCCTCCTATCAAGTAAACCAGTAAACCAACTGAACAAATTTTTGAACTAAAATCTTTTGCTACATTAAGACATCAAAACAGACTGCAATGAAATGATGTAGAAATCTAAAAATGAGTGACTTTTAAAAACCACTTAAAAATGATTATTAGAACACAATTATACAAAAAATTGACTTTCAAAGAACTGATGTGAATCATTTTGATAGAAAATCAAAAGAAAATCTAATCACCCCCAAAAATAATAGACTCTACTTAACATCAATAACATAGACCAGTCCTATATTATCATAGGGGATGAACAAGTTAGTCACATAATCAAATTAATAATCTAATGTAGGCAAAAACATTTCCATCCATCTTAGCAGAAACGAAAATATCGTAAATATACCAGGGATTAAACGTTAACAAGTAAACAAATGGTTTTGTAAGATTTTTTTAGTTTTTAGAAGGCTCAATGATCAAATAAGAAGAAAACTCTAGAATGTTGAAAATTGATATAAATGATATCATTAGTCGTTTAAAGAAAAGAGCCAAAAAATTCATTATACTGGTGAAAAAGCCACTGAGAGTTTTTATACATATAGACAAGAAGACCTTCCTTTTTTTATTTTTTTTTTTATTATTCAATTTTTGAAAAATAGTCTTATTCTTTTCGGCACATGAAATCATTCAATGTAAAGCATCCAAGGGAGACTATTTTGTTTCAAACTTGAAACTGGTGCTTAACCCATTCACCCCTAAAGACACATTTGGACTGGTCTAAGTCATTGATTTACAGAAGAGTCCATTATCTTTCAGGTATTGATGAGTTAATCACATAGAACAAGCAGTAACTGTATTTTTCATCTCGGACTAGTCGGTGATACCAAGATCATTATTTAACTGACGCTTGCTGGCTAAAGTACAAGTTATTCTTCATAATTTCTTAGCATAGATCCAGCAGATGTTAAGTATACAGCATGCATTGAGGGTCAATATATTATCTGATGAAAAACAAAACAAAACATGCACACATATGAACACATGAACATTTGCATTCAAAACATATTTAAATATCCACACATACACACACACAAAAAATATGCATACAAACACATTCTAACACATACGTACATGCGCATACATACACACACACCTATACTCACACATACACACACACACACACACACTCACTCACACACACACACACACACATGCACACAGACACACACACACACACACACACCTATACACACACACACACTCTCACACACCATTAGATCGTATCATATGGGAATTCTATTCATTGCGGTCTTCGAATCACATATCACTACATGTACGGTGTTATAAAGCTAAATAATAAAAAAAATAAATGTTTTTCTGGTTACCTGACCGATCCTATATTTGTGAAGCAAATTTGCTAACCATAGCCTTTTTATTATCTCTGAAAGTTTTGAAAGTTGGTTTGCATGGTTTGTTCAAGAGAGATGATGGCTGTCCAAATAAAGGAGAAAGTATCGTCTGTATTTAAGAAATCCGTTTACATAGTCCTCGGAAATAAAGTACAGTCATGAGGCAATATTAGTAACCTTCTCCAGCATAAAAGCTTACATGTATGTATAAACAAGTACTTGGACAAATACCCCACCCCCCCCCACCCCCACCCCTTAAAAAAAAAACCCACCACCAACGACCTACCTATACAAGTTTAAAAACTAATGTAACTGTAAACACATTCCTATTCATAATCAATATTAATGTTTGACAAAATATGAAAAATAAATATCCAAGATTTTTTTTCCCAACTACCTGAATTTAGGTTCTACCCCATGAGACAGAAAAAGTTACAAGACTTTAATATCACCAACTCTTTCATTAAATTTCAGTAAATTTGAAAATTCATTTCAACCACATGTAGAAATTAAGTATAAACCAATCTCTCCCATTCACTTACCCCCCCTCCCCCCTCCCTTCAAGAAAAAGACAAAAAGATCAATAGAAAAGACAAATATTGGCAGTCTCATTGTATCCTCATCCTTACCCCAAATAAGAGTTCAAAGTATGATATGGATTCAGAAAAAAAATAATTCTTATCATAAAAAATATGCGGTGTAGGATTATAACACTAACTTTCATTTTCAGTTTCTGAAAATATAAAACTCACCATTTTTTAACAACACTCTTTCATACTGTAATTTCATTCAGTTTCAGTCATGGTATGAATGAACGTGATTAATAACACACAAAATTAATAACAGGTAATCACAAAATAAATAACAGGTAATCACATCACACAGGTAATCAAGGTAATCACTATATCAATTTCAGGAAAATTAAAGCAACTGTAGGTTTCACAAGTAAAATGTAGAACAACATAATTTTATAGGGTTGACATTACAAATTTTAGTAGAAATTCTGTAACTTTGGAAATGAGACGTGTAAGTAAAATGGACACCAATTGCTACACAGCATTTTTACATGCCCGGTGCTACTAAAAGGGTTTAATCTTAGAAAACTCGTAATATGACATTTTAAAAGAATTGTATTATTGAGAGATGATCAGGTAAAATGAACCAGGATTTGTTTCCTTCTGGACAAAAAATTAACTGAAAAGTAATTCTCTTGTCCAACTGGAAATAGATGTGATAAAAAAATTTTTTTTTTTAATTTTTTTTAATTTTGAGTAGCGGTCTATGCCACACTCACCAATTTTTCCGTTTTATGGTGGTGGCCAACGCAAACACAATTACAATGTACAGGGAAAGAGACCACCGGCCTTCTGCAAGTAAACCGGCAATCTTTCTCACAAAATCACCTTAGGCTCCAGCGGGGCCCAAATCTGCACTGTCAAAATGCAATGCTATAATAACCACTCGGCCACAGAGGCCCTAACAGGCAAATCAGCAAATGAATTACCGGTAACCATGGTAAGCAACAGTGACCAGGTTAGACAGGTATATCCCTGGTTGTTTATACCTTGCATGATTCTTACCTTATGAAATCGAGGCCAATACAAAATTCTTAGCCAGTGTACGTCAACTTAAAACTAGAAACTGTTTGAATTAATTAATACATCATCCCCTGTGGTTACATTTAGACTCATCCAAATCAATAAACAGTATGGTCTACTGTCGCAAGTTCATATTGCATGTAAAATTTTATACTATAAAATTTTTAGTCTAAATCGTACACCCCTGAATTCTGACAGTGGGCTTAACCATTCTTTGAAATGGGCTGGTCCAAATGTGACATCAGGGGTTAATGAGTAAAGCATGGTTCTGAGCAATCTAATGAAAAACAAATCTCTCATAATTCCATTTTCTGATATGTCACGTGGGAGATATCACAGAAAACTGCAATAGGGTAAAATGTGAGTGACCCCATAGGTACAACATGTTCGGCCAATGAAAATGCAACTTACGCAATCTTGAAAGTTTATCAAATAGTAAAGGGACGTTAACATTATAAACAAAACTGAACACACAAAATCCGGAAGAAAAGAATTCTTTTCATCACCTTAAATAAGATCGATTCACCAAAGATGGTCTGAATAAATTCTGTGGACCTATTATTTCTTTATTATAAAAGCAAACCCATAAAAGGTTGCTATTACCTAACAACCCATAAAAATAAGTAACATCTCTTTATAATTTGAAAAACCTTCATAGCTGGGTTAACAAAAAATAATTTTATCTGTCATTTTAGGAAATCAAAAGAAATAATTTGTGCAAAAACAGTCCGAAAAGAAACACTTTCTGGTTCATTGATGTGGGAAGGGGGAAAACATATCTCAAGTTCAGGCTACCAAACACATGCGGTGTCTAAGTGCGGTGCTACCTCTAGCGGCAGTGACGTATCTACTTGAAGGGTCGGTTGTATCATACGATGAGCTATATGGCGGATGTGGCGGAGGGCCATAGGCAGATGCTGGTGGCCCCCCTACGTGGAAAATCTCACTAAATTCCTGTGACGGTACTAGTGGCTCTGGCGGCCTGCATGGAGCGGAGTAATTGTCTACACAACAAAGCAAGAAGCATTAATATACATCATGACAAAAATCTGCACCAGGTGGCAGCACAACAGATTATGACATTTTACAGTAATATAATTGCGATGATCAACACAAAATCTATGCATGGGATATTTCACTATACAAATTACAACACTATGGATGGCTACCTCTAAACGGGTACAACAGTATAACACATTACTATATTATTACATTAGACGAATGTATTACAATAATTTTAAATGTATGGACACATCACCATATTATTACAATAGTCACATATGTATTAATATCATTTTATAAGTATTACGTATTCGCACAACATACCAAAACTAGTCACAAACAATCAATCAAAGCTATTTGTTTTACATCACTTAATCTATATATATATAGTTTATGTTTATTGACTTTTTGAGCAAGGACAAATACATCAGCATTAAACAAGGGCAGACAAATCTAATGAATGCATCAGTTATCTCCCTTTTACTTCAAAGCTATTCATAAATAACACATGTATGTAATAAATGACATTATTTCTAAAAATACAAAATGTGAATTTAATTTTTTTTTTTTTTGCTATAACAAATGTGAGCATCAAACAAGGGTAGACAAATCCATTGAATATATAAGTTATCTCCCTTTAATAATAATGGAAATCAGAAGTAAAATATGAAAGACACAGAAAAATTACTGAAAAATAGAATGTTTAATAAGATTTTTTTTACAAAAAACTTTACTGCATCTAAAAGCAAGATACTTTTAAGCCATTGACCATCAGGAATGAAATTCAATAAAATCTTGGTCTGAAATTAAAATGCATTTTAATTATCATAAATGACAAAATATGACATTTAACAAAATTTAACACAACAATAAGTAGGGCATAAACAACTGAGGCAAAATGATTTGACCTGAAAAAAATTCAAGAATAGATCTTTGTAAATTACTAACATCTGAATCACATCTGTCAAATACCACGTCACTAACACAATGACAATTTCTACACCTTCACCATGCTGTACAGTTGCTATGACTACATACCTGATATATGAAGCTGTTCCATATCTGGGGGTGGAGGTGGAGGAAATTGATCATAGCCTTGATTCACAGAGATAGCTCCTCTTACATCCCCGACTGCTGTTATGAGCTAGAAAACCAGTTGAATATTTGGTATTACAAATACTTGAAGTCAAATCATACTGTGCAAATTACAAGTTAAGTATCCGTTTATATGATCTTCAAAACAATATATTTGTATAGGTCTACCAAGGTAAACTGGCACATGTTTACAGCCACAACGAGTCTAATTTAAATCATAACAGAGGTAACAGTCTACTGGTCAACACAAAAATATTAGAGCTTCTGTAATGCATGGGCATGGAATCCAAGAGAGGCAATAATTTTATCTGTACAACATCTTTAAAAAATAAGACAGTATTATCTTTGGCTTGGCTGTGTCATGAGGTTCATGTGGCTGTGTCATAAGGACATGTGGCTGTGTCATAAGGACATGTGGCTGTGTCATAAGGCTTGTGTGACTGTGTCATAAGGACATGTGGCTGTATCATAAGGCTTGTGTGACTGTGTCATAAGGACATGTGGCTGTATCATAAGGCTTGTGTGACTGTGTCATAAGGACATGTGGCTGTATCATAAGGCTTGTGTGACTGTGTCATAAGGACATGTGGCTGTATCATAAGGCTTGTGTGACTGTGTCATAAGGACATTTGGCTGTGACATAAGGATATGTAGTCGTGTCGTGAGGTTCATGTGACTGTGTCATAAGGTCATGTGACTGTGTCATAAGACTCATGTGGCTGTGTCCTAAGGTTCATGTGGCTGTGTCATAAGGACATATGGCTGTGTCCTAAGGTTCATGTGACTGTGTTATAAGGTTCATGTAGCTGTGTCCTAAGGTTCATGTAGCTGTGTCATAAGTTCATGTGACTGTCATAAGGACATGTGGCTGTATCATAAGGTTCATGTAGCTGTGTCATGAAGTTCATGTGACTGTCATAAGGACATGTGGCTGTATCATAAGGTTCATGTAGCTGTGTCATGAAGTTCATGTAGCTGTGTCATAAGGTTCAAGTAGCTGTGTCATGAAGTTCATGTGACTGTCATAAGGACATGTGGCTGTATCATAAGGTTCATGTGGCTGTGTAATAAGGACATTCATGTGGCTGTGTCCTAAGATTCATGTGACTATGTCATAAGGACATGTGACTGTGTCATAAGGACGTGTGGCTGTGTCATAACAGTTGACAAAAAGAAGACATTCACATTTATGTAACAAAATAAAATTTTTGCTAGTTATTACATGATTTACATAAAACAAATAAACAGATACATCAAACTGATGTAAATCACAAGTAAATGCAGTTTCATTTCATTTTCAAGAATTCACAAGATATTGAAAAATATGGCCGACACGACTCACATTCTGGTTGGCTTTTCTCCAGCTGTCTGCTGATTTAGCATCATTTGGGTTCATGGACACAGCCTTAGCTTGTTGTACCATTGGTGCAATGGCTGAAAATATATGTAGTTGATCTTAGCTTACAGGAGATACTTATCTGTAGACCAGGAATATTTCGCTCCCATTTAATTTTCGCTTTTTTCGTCCTTAGATGAGAGGGGTGAATTTAAAATGAAAACCAAATGTTCAAGCTAAATAAAGGAAGCACGAACATACATGCCATCCATGAGACTACGGTGATTTAGGGCGAATTTAAGACGAGGAGAATATGTTTTCTGTCGTAAATTGGGCAAACACATCCAGGTGTGCAGTAACAATTTACAGGTAAAGAAAAGAAGAGAACCTCGAGGGCATTAACGGTGGTCACCTGAGTGAAATGTACGATCAGAGTGACAATAAGCTGAACTTTTAATTCTACTGAAGAAGATTATTTAAAGATATAGGCACAAATTTTGGCCCTTCGGCCTCTTTTGAAACCCCATTGAATATAAGCCCCTTTTCATTTACAAACTTAATGCAAATTTAATTACATGGGGATAGTTCCTGCCACATTTGGTCAGGATTGGCCAACTGACTTTTGAGAAGAGGTCAAAATGTGTAAAATCTAATGAAAAATTGATAAACTTCAATGTCCTCCAAAGGGAAGTATCGTTATGCAAAAAAACAGTAAAACACTCAATATTCACAAATTTTAGTCTGCACAATACACAGCTTCAAGGCAAATCATCAAGAAACATTTGCCTTGAAGCTGTGTATTGTGCAGACTTAATACTTGTAACTTATATAAATATTGTCGTCTTTCACTTGATAAAAAAAGGCCAAGGGGCCTAAAATTTGTGAATATTGAATGTTTTACTGTTTTTTGGAAAAAATGATATTTTATGGGCACAATATCATAAGTAGACAACACAAAAGAATTCTATAAAATGTTTCAGTATTGATGTTTCCATATTTCAGATATTTTAATTTTTTTCTCTCTATTTTCTTTAATGGATGTATGTGCCAACAGATTTGAGGTTGAATATAAACATATATATATATATATATATATATATATATATATATATATATATATATATATATATATATATATATATATATGTATATATATACACACACACATATATATATATATATATATATACACATTGTATATATATATATATATATATATGTATGTATATCGAACACACACATATATATATATATATATATATATACATTTGTATATATATATATATATGTTGTATGTATGTTATCGAATGTATATATATATATATATATATATATATATATACACACACACACATTTGTATATATATATATATATATATATGTATGTATGTATATGTTATTGAATGTATATGTAAACATACATATATACACATACACACACACAAGGACAAATCAACATATACATCAATAACATATATATTTATCAATGATAATATCGCAATAATAACATTTTGTTTAATTATATAACATCAAATATTTGTATAATATATGTTATATATATATGATATATATATAAGTACACACCACAACACTTTGTATATGGTATATTACATATATATATAATGTATGTAAATGGATATGTTATTGGATGTATATGTAAATATATATTAACTGGCCCGAGTTCTTCAGCGTGGCAAATCAACCGAGCTTGCAAGGTCCTTCCTCCGCGACCTGTAGAACCCATTAGGACGTAAATTTTTCAACATATACAGTCAATAACAGTTTTTATTACATACCTTTATCAATGATACAATGGTCGCAATTAAAAACATTTTGTTTAATTCACAATAACATCAAATATTTGTGTGATACGTCATTGTTATAGTGTATATGATTATAACGTAAAAGTAGTCTCGCAACCTCAAAACTGGTCTCGGGTGTATATGGTCGGGTATTGCATGTTTTCATCTAATGTTACGTAAATGGAAAATTAAAGTAGGATACATAATAAATATATATACTAACTGGATTTAAGTTGTTCAGCAGTTTCATTAACTCTATCAACACCAGCACGATCCTCCCTCTTCTGTTTATCTGCTAGTTCCTGGTGGGCGACATGTAGAACCCGTTATGATATGGACCTCTATTTCTGGCAATGTTGGAAGCCCCGCCTCCGATCTTTGATGGATCACTTCCTCTGATACCCTCCTCCACTCTTTCTGTATCTCTAAGTATTCCTTCCTCTGATGTTACAAAATACAGTAAAGAAATCAATGCAATATTTATGATAAAGAATGTAAACCCAAATTCTCACCCTCCTTTCACAAGATACACAAAAGAAATAAAAAATAAACCTCATCCTGTTCTTTCATTAAAAGATGACATATGCATAACCCTCCATCTTCTGTCATGATACAGACCTCTACCTCTATTCTCATTATATATATCACAGACCCAGGACCTCTTCCCTCTTCTGTTATGATATGGACCTCTAGTTCTATTCTCATTATATACATCACAAACCTCCCTCTTCTGTTATGATATGGACCTCTAGTTCTATTCTCATTATATATATCACAAACCAGGACCTCCTCCCTCTTCTGTTATATGGACCTCTAGTTCTATTCTCATTATATACATCCCTCTTCTGTTATGATATGGACCTCTAGTTCTATTCTCATTATATACAACATAAACCAGGACCTCCTCACTCTTCTATTATGATATGGACTTCTTATTCTCATTATATATATCACAAACCAGGACCCCTCCCTCTTTTGTCATCATGTGGACCTCTACTTCTATCCTCATTATATATATATATATATATACAATATATACCCCTCCTTCATTTGATATTGACCTCACTTCACATATACAGGACATCACCTCCTCCTCCCTTGTCTGTCATGATATTGACCTCTACTTCTATTCTCATTTTATATACATGTATATACATTTGTATACATCACAAACCAGGACCCCTCCTTCTTCTGTCATGATATTGACCTCTACTTCTATTCTCATTATATACATCACAAACCAGGAACCCTCCTTCTTCTGTCATGATATTGACCTCTACTTCTATTCTCATTATATACATCACAAACCAGGACCCCTCCTTCTTCTGTCATGATATTGACCTCTACTTCTATTCTCATTATATACATCACCAGGACCAGATATTGACCTTTACCCCTCCTTCTTCTTCTGTCATGATATTGACCTCTACTTCTATTCTCATTATATACATCACAAACCAGGACCCCTCCTTCCCCTGTCCTGATATAGGACTACAAGCTTGAAGTATTAGCTCGTTTCCAATGAAACACATAATAAACCCGAACTGCCTCATTCTCCTGTTAAGATATAGATCACTAACTTATCCTCTAACACAATCCCCGCCCCCATCCCAGTCTACTGACTGATTCCTCAAACCATCTCCCACAATCTTCTGTTTGTATTATCAACTAATCATGACTTGCTATTACGAAATGAAAAAAAAAAAACATTTATGATCTAGATCCCCTTAAGCTGTCTTTAGTCAAGGGATACTCAGAAATAAATAATTGTGTTTGAGTAACATTTTAACCTCAAGAGTTATGTCCTTCATAAAGATTTTTAAGTCCCAAAACTCTGGCAAAGTATTCCCATATCTTGGCCGAATATGAAATCATCTTAAGTTTTCATTTATATAAAGTTACACTGCAAATGTAATTAAACTCTAAATCTGAAGATGGATGCTCAAGCTAACATTGATGGAAAGCAAAATTCTACGAACAGCCAAACAGCTAAAAAGACAAAACAAAAATTATATCCCCCCATTTGAGCCCCATCTTAAAAATATACCCCATGTGGGCCCCCATGCCTACCTTCTGCTTTGATGAGTGCTGGAGTATCTACTGCCTCATCAACCAGTCCTCTCAGTGTTTCCATGTTGTCGGTCCATCTTTTCTTCATCATGTCAAAGTGTTCCTGGGCTGCTTGGTTGGTGGGGTCGCTAAAGACAATTCTTGCAGCAGTCACCACTTGTGGTGTCAAGTCATTTATCTGCGCAAATAATTACACATTATTCTCAACAAACAGAAATCTGTCACCGCCTGCTACTAACAATAAATTTCAAAAAGGGTGAAAATGCATCCTTAAAATTTCCATAGGCTTCTTTTTAAGGGAATATAACTATTTAACATTGCATAAACACCTTGAAAAGGAGGAATTTTCTCCTCCAAAGAATTATAAACAAACAATCCCCACCTGTGCTGATGACTTGAATATTTCCTCCACTGTTTTCTTGTTGCGACAACCACCTGCTGTGGCCACCATATTGGCAGTGTCAGACAGTTTGTTGGCATGAGCCTCAAAGTTGCGAGATTTCTCAGCAAAATTTTGTTCTCGTCCTGGGGTACCTGTTAAGAAAATGAAAGAAAAAATTGAGTAATCAAGAACCTGTGGAAAGACCATCCCATCCACCACTGAAATGTGGTCTCTAACGACAGGTGGTATCTAAAGACAGGTGGTCTCTCAAAAGATGTTTTATCTAATGGATTTCTTAACCAAGAAGTTTTCAGAATGTGGTCTCAGAAGACAGGTGGTCTTTCGTCAGTGGTCTTTCAAGACAGATGCCACTGTATATAAAGTTTTCAATGATAAACAGTGAAACCTATCTAAAGAGACCACCACATCTGCCACTAAATGTGGTATCTCAAGACAGGTGGTCTTTCTAAAAAAGGTTTTATCTAAAGCATTCATTAACCAAGTGGTTTTCAGGAAAGAGGACATAGCAGACAGGTGGTCTTTATAAACAGGTTCCACTGTGTTATAGATCAAATATCAGATCTTAGAATCCATTTTAGAAACTCAATCTGTCCTGGAAAATGGGCTTTCTAGACAGACAGTCATTTTAAGGAGACTTCACAATTCAATGATTTAAACTGGATGTAATTTTGAATGTGATCTCTTAAGTTTGAAATTTTCGCTATCATTTTGAATTCACCCTCTCATCTAAGGGGGCAAAAATCATGAAAATTAAACGATAGCTAAAAATTTGTAAGTATACAGTTATCATTTTTTAAAAACATGTTTGCATTATTCTTCAAAACAATTTGGGGGCAACACATTAAACGGGTCATGACAGATAAAAGTTTTATTGTAGACACATGGGTAAACAAACAAATTGTCAGAAAATGTCTTTTTTATTTCAAAGAAATTAAATGTAAACAAATTTGGTTTAAATAAAAATAAAGAAATTTTACAATACAAAACTTTCTGATCCTACCTTAGTTAGTAATTCATATATTAAACCAACTTACCAAAAGGTACGACAGAAGCCTCAGTCAAATGCTTTAATGGTGTGGATATATCTATAAAATCTTCCGCCACCTACAAAGAGTGACCACAACAATGACCGGTAACAAAGAAGTGGCCAGTAAACAATATTAAATAAAGCTTCACAGTGCTCCAGATAAGCTACATATTTCCATATTTTACGCATAAAAAAAATCAATGGATACACAAACAAATTAAAATCCATGCATAAGATACCAAATGCAAATCAAAAATTGAAGCGTAAAATTAAACACACTGGTCGGAGAGTGGATCTGAAACCTGCTGAGAGATAAAATATTGAGTTCACTTGTTCCGAATGAACTTTGGTCATAACATGTGTTAAAGCTCTGTAGTGATAATGTGTTATTTTGCTGACCCACACCGAGATTTTAAAGTGTGGACAAACATTGTAAAGACAGTTAAATACATATTAATTAATGGTAATTTAGTAGCCAAGCCATTACAGTAACATCAATGGCAATCATAATTTGGCAACAGAACTGGATAATACTCACTTTACAGAAATTTTGTGGGTAAAAATACCCACTGCATTTGGAAAGAATGGATATTGTACCCAAGTGATCTGAAATTTATCTGGCGTACTGGCTTCATCAATCCTAAAGTTGTCATCTTAACTTTTAAACAAGTTTTGAATTTGAACAAAAAAATCATAATGCTTTTGAAACACCCCCAATATATTATTCCACAGGCAGATATTTTTGTTAAATGTTATCAATAGAAATTAGCTCGCAATTCCGCTATAAAAGGTGAGGCCGCAGAACGACCGATATTTCACACCTGTACTCCCAAAGCGAAACAATGGACAGATGATATGTAATCAAAACATACACTTTACGCAATTCATAAACATTCCGCATTAATTTTTACATCAAAGACTTCAATAAAGACACATAATAAATAGATTTAATAATTAGTTTTAAATTCATTATTTTAGTATCCGTAAAATAATATGCACGTTGAACGTAAAAAATAAATAAAATCCTACCATTAATCTGCACCCTTTTGTTATGTTGTTTACATAGCGTCACACATTCTGGTGAACTCGGTAAAGTGAGCAGTCGGGTCACACGCATTTGACCAATGACAAGGTACCCCTTCTTATATTTTTCCAAAGATGACAACAAATAAACGTTATAAGAGACTTGACTGTGAAACATTGCTATCAAATTTTTCGAAATGGATGCAAGTGGTCCCGTAAAACGAGCCGAATGTTCGAATATATATTTCCGAGTTGACGTTGGTCTGAATTGTCTTTGATCCGTTATTTCAGAAGTGAGGCCATTCATATCATAACAGGTAGTCTTGAGCTCCTGTTTGTTTATAATTTTACGATTTTCTCATGGGGAATTTCGAATTATGTTTGATATTTGCATGTTAAACCTGATTAATTACATGCTTGTGAACTGTATATTAGCTGGCTAAATGTCCAGATAGAGTAAATGAATTTGTTGATATCAATATTTATTTTTGACATGTAGGTGAGTTATACTCAAACTTCATTACTTTACACATTTGTTCTATGCGATTGTAGTTAGACAATGATGATTGATTTTGCAAACTCGCCTTTTGTATCGGTTGTGGGGGCTTGTTTTTATTCAGAAAACTGAACAAATATGGCGACCAATGGAAGTAAAATGCTGGGGATGTTTCAAAAACCATATTATTTTTTTTTTTATTTGATTAAAATGGTTTAAAAGTTGAGATGACAGCTTTAAGTGTGATTTTCAGCCAGAGGGAAATTGTAGTAAAATGTGTTCTAAAAACGTTAAGGCAGGCTTTAGTGCACAGGTTGTTTTTACTTTTATGAATATGTTTTACATTCTGATTTTATCTATTTTGTTTAATTTTTATGCGAGATTCATGAAAATTTCACTTAAAATGAATATATCATATTTTATATGAATTTATTCATATGATATAATGTGAGAAAATTTAAATGAAAAATGAATAAATTAACATGTAAAATTACCAACATGAAATTTGTTTTTCATAAAGAGATCATACTAATTTCAAAGAAAAAAACTGGAATTGTATGTTAAGCATGAATTCAAATAAAAAATGAGAAGAAATTAATTCAGCAGGTAAAAACATGTTACAAAAATATTACAAAACATTTTATGACTTAGGTGAAATACTCAAAATCTATATATAAGTATTTATGGTATACCTGGAAATTTTCGCCCCCTGGTTATTTTCGCCCTTTTACGACAGAAAGCATATTCACCCCATCTTAAATTTCGCCCTGAATCACCATGGTCTCATTGATGGTCTCATAATACATGCTTCAGTTATTTAGTTTGAATAATTTTGCCTTCATTTTAAATTCGCCCTCTCAATTAAGGGCAAAAATTAAACATGAGCGAAAATTTCCGGGTACACAGTATACAAATTTACGCAAAGCGACATCTAAAGGATCGGTGTCGGATCCATCACAAACCTGATTGACTAATGCATCCTGGATCTTGTTTTTAAGCTGGAAGAGTTTCTCCGTAAGGTGTCGAGCTAGTGTTTTGGCTTGTGGTGAGTTGCCCTTGAAGGAAAAAATAAATAACATGAAATAATCAAAGTACTGAAAGTGAGATGATATTTTCCCGATTTCGAATGTCCATTTCGTTATACTGTTATCATACTTCATTATGCGATAATTTTATTTTCGCTAGCAAGAAATCTTGCAAAATTACACGTAAATAACATTCTCACATATAAACTTGATTTACAGTAACTTTGAAGAAATCAATTCTACAAATTAAAAAAAAATTATTGTAATACCTGTCCACTTCTAATGAGATCAGATAATTGATTGGTTAGTATTTCTGTCTCATCACAAAGCCGTAGTAACTCCGACCTCTGTGGGCCAGTACAAGAATCGGCAACTCTACGGCCTTCAGATACAACAAGTCTCGTGGCTTGCTCACCTGTAAAAGACAAAATATATCGCCAGTTTTTATATTTAAATTTCTCGCAGCAGTCTTCCATGGACTCAGTGTTAATTTAGACAGCGTTTATTCGGCTACAATCAAAGTTCCTCATATGACGTCACACAGAGATGTACCCTCATGCAACACGACGTCACACCAAGATATGCCAATCAAATATACTCTATACTTTACTCTTTGACCTTGAACTTCACTCTTCCATCACGGCAGAATATTCAATTCTCATTATTTTGATTTTCGATATCGAAAACTATAATACGTAAATATAACGCACAAACACTTGTCAGAGTGCATCTATCGTCAATATGGATGGCGTTTGCATGACCATTATCAGTCTTTTATTACATGCATGAGTAATCAGTTATAATACAGAGTTCAATATGCCCATGCAATAGGACTTATGTCATCCAAAATATTTGATGGCATCTTTAAAAGCAGACTGAATTTTAAATTTGTGTACACATATAGATAAATAAGGGGCATGTAATAAATACAAAACCACACAAATGTTTCTATCCATATCATCAGACTGCACTTGATCGTTGCAGCGGATGGATTCAACTCAAGGTGCGCTCTCGTTGAATCGATCCGCTACAAAGATGGCATGCAGTCTGATGATACAGATAGAAACGTGTAGTTTTGTCTATATCTACCCCGTTTTCTTCTCCTGTTGATCTAGATGATAGAAATACTCCATACAACAGTTTTCCCTAATGTGTTAATTACCTGGGGCTTGACTATACTAAACTTACATGCAAGCCCTGCCTCACTCTGTACTAACTCCTGTCCTACCTTAATGCTTTCTCTTCTATGGCATATGATCTCACCTCTGGCTTTCCAGAGGTCTGTGTTTGTCCAATGTTCACCAAATCTGTATATGTTTCATCTGAATTTGACTGTGGACTCAAAGTGGATGTGAGAGCCAGCCTGGCTCAGTCGGTAGCACGCTCAACTCTTGATCGTGAGGTCGTGAGTTCAAGTCCAGCCGGCGGCAGGTTGGTTTCCTGTCCTTTGGATGAGACAGTAAAAATCGAGGTCTTGTGTCGCAGTAGGTGTTTGCGCGTTAGAGAACCCTCACTGCTCAATGGCCGTAAATGTCGAGCATGGGCCAAAATTTGAAGCCCCTCACCGGGCATTTGGTGACGTCTCCATATGAGTGAAAGATTCTTCAGTGGGATGTTAAACAAAAATAAACAAACACAGTGGATGTGAACAGTCAACAGAGGATATTTACTCCTCCCTGGCACCTGATCCCACCTCTTGATATCCAGAGGTCCGTGTTTGTCCAATTTTCACCAGATTTGTTTATATATCCTGGATATCCTGAAGATTTTATATTTTGGTATCCGAGATTTTTATATTTATACTATGCCTGGCAACAAAACTTCCCAATGGTTGTCTTATCCGGCCCCTTTTTTCACTTACTGAAATGAATGCCAAAATCTGCCCCATATCAAAATCTTACCTAGTCCCTTATCATCTAGAGCCGGGTTAGCTAACCAGGTTTTGGCCTGTTCAACTTTGCCCTCAACAGTAGGGGCAGGTTTCCTGATGCCACTTCTTTCTGTGGAGATGATGGCAGAGTTGGTATGGTCTTTCAGTTCTTTTAATTTGTTCTGAATTTCCCTTGCTAGAGACAAAGCCTGTGGACTGCTTCCCTATCAAAGAAAAGGTTATAGTGAAAATTTGGAATACAGTGGAACCCACTTATACCGAACCCTGCTACATTGAAAGCCCTCTTAATTTGAAATGATTTTGAATCCCCAGCCAGATTTCTTAATTATCATTATAGCCCAGTTATTTTGAAAACCCTGTCATTTGAAAGAAAAATTGATTTCCCTTCTGTTTCAATATATCTGGGTTCATCTATGTACAGCATAGAATATCTCATATTTTACAGTCAAACCCGGGTTGAAATCGAAGGGGAATGATTTTTTTTCTTCAAACAAACAGGGGTATTAAAATAACAGGGCTATAACGGTAATAAAGAAATATGGTCGGGGAATCAATATCATATCAAATAAAGCGGGACTTCAATAAAACAGGATTCATTATTACTGGGTTTTAACTCATCGATTCCTAAAGTTAAGGTTTTTAGTACTCAATTATTCAGAACTAAAATTGCCCTAAGTTTAATTTCGTCTTTACTAATTTAATTTAGCTTATATATGTGTTGATAAATTGCTTTTTTCTTTGTTTTGAATGGAAAAAAAAATTTTAGCTATCACAAACAGATATACATGTATCTTGTCTTGCAAACTAACAAAATTAAAAGATTGCCCTCATACTTTGCCCTGTTGTCGAAGCTCCGACAGTGCATCTGTCATAGATTCTATGTCTCCAACAGTTTTGTATATTTGATCTCTTTCGGCCGGGTTGGTACACCTGTCTGCAATTTTTCTGGCATCATCTAAGACTTGGTGCAATGCTTTATCACCTGAAAACATAATGTGAATTTACAATAATGTTGTCATGGTAACAAATTGTAGATTAACATGGTATTTTATATATTTATCTTATTTCTTTTGAACAAATGTGCATTGAAACATTAATAAACTCACTTAAACTACCAACAAAGATAAATTACTCACCTAAAATACCTACTTACATTTATGCTAAAGGTAAATTACTGACTTAAAATGCCATCTTATATTCAAATCAAATGTTAATTACTTACTTAAACTACCCACTTACATTTATGTTAAAGGTAAATTACTCACTTAAACTACCCACTCACATTTATGCTGATGGTAAATTACTCACCTAAAATACCAACTTGCATTAAAATCAAAGGTAAATTACCGAGTTACATTTTAATCAAAAGTAAATTACACACCTAAACTACCTACTTACATTTTGGCCAAAGGTAAATTACCCACCTAAACTACCAACTAATGCTGCTGGATCTTGTAACCAATCAGTAGCTTGTTTCATTTTCTGCTCCATAGCACTCTGAAAAAAAAATGTACCTTGTATTCAACAGATAAGAGAAATATACATGTACAGTGGAACCTCGCTATTAAGACCACCTAACTGACTGACTCAAAGTGGCCTTATTAGTGAGGTGGTTTCTTAAGTGACGTTCTGTACTGATACAGTTTTAATGAAGAAACGGAAATTCATGGTCTTAATTGTGAGGTGATTTTAGATTCCACTGTATGTGTAAAAATACGAGTGGTGATTGATAAATTTTCATCCCTGCATTGAAGGAGTTAAGTAGAATTACCCATTTCCAGTCCTACTGTTCTCTGACTATTCATGGCTGTGTAACCAACTAATAGTGTCATTGGCTCACTTTGTCGTTGAAGAGGTAACACTCCAAAGTAAACGGGGCAAGTGACTTCAGCAAAATGGACAAAATTGCTGAGATAGCAGCGATTCAATATCTATTCAAGAAAGGTCTAGCACCTACGGCTACTGTGTCATTGTTTAATTTCACAGAGACAATATTTCACGTTTTTCTGAAAGGAACTTATTCAATGGTATTAAATTTCATGCAAGATTAGTTGCGAATTGTCTCTCTGATACTTCATAAGTGTAAGGTATTATATTCATGGGTATTTAATTTCGCGGAGATTTCTTTGACCATGAATATATAGTGAAATTAAATCCCGCGCGAATAAAAGCAACTATACAGTATTCATGCTGATATGGTTGCAATTCTAGGAAAGTAATCAAACATGGTCCATATGCTACCTAAAAAGGCAGATGGATGGCAGAATTAAAGAGTGGCAGGCAGAGCCATATTCATTCTGTTTGTTTGTTTCTTTTACTGGTGTGTGGCATGAACCTGTGCTGACTAAAGATGAGAGACTTCATATCTTGAAAGCATAATGCTCAAACCACTCGGCTATGAAGGCCCCTCTTATTTCTGTAAGCAGGTAGATATGGCTTTCTCCCACCTTGGACAGATATATTTACCATTATGCCAAGCCAGAATTGCTCTGTCCAACTCCCTAGGGTGAAGACAAGCTCCACACGCTATGACGCCACAGTATAATTTTATAACACGGCACTTCTATGTGATGAAAATACAGTGCATTAAAAGTGGCATCAGATTTTATTACGTCCATAAACATGTTTTTGAAGCATGGGAGAAAAATAATCAAACATGGGTGTGTTGAGCGGAAAGGGAAGTCTTTACCATAGTGGTAAGAATCCGAGTGTCCAATCCCCGGGACACCCTCGGATCGGACAACAAGTTTCTTACAACTCTTAATGAGATTTCCCAATCCAAGCAATACACCTATGTAAGATTTTATTAATTCACAGGTAGAAAGATTTGCTTGAACTGCAATATTTCTGTTACCAAGAAGAGATGGCTACTTAAGAGCACAGGTAAATGTTTATCTGCGGGTAGCAATGACTATCTACCTGTTTCTCTGAATGACGTAATAGCTGTCTACCTCTAAAGATAGTCATCTGTTGACTGATAGAGATGGTACAGATGAAGGCTGTCCACCAGTGATGACACAGGTGTAAAGTACAGACTATTTACTTGGACAGGTAAATATCTGTCAGTGTGTAGAATAGTTATCTACCTGTACCACTGAATGCAGCTGAATGTTACCTTTCTTTAAAACTTAATTTACCTGTTCCACCTGGTAGCTTACCTGTGATTTCTTCATGACTGTGATGTCATCAGCATCCCATTCCTCTTCATCATAAGTTGTCAGTTGCAAAACACGAATGATTTCAAGAATTTCATCTGACATTTTACGAACTACATAATCTCTATTTGCCTGGGAGTCGGCAAAATTTTTACCTGAAATTACGGAAAAATGGTATAATACAAAAATGTGCCATGCCGAACAAAGTTAAAACAGAACAAAATGGTCAGTGCCACTTCTATTACATTGTTTCACAAGACAAATTAAATCATATTTCATTCCAGTTTTTCATGCCATATTGAATATATTTTTATTTACTGTTGTTTTACATTCTGTCTAGAATTTTTCTTTTATACTGAGCTGTCTGCAGCTTTAGGTGAAGTGCTACAAATTTTGACCTATGTTATGGACTGATGCCAGTGCAGTCAGGATTTTTTTATGTGCCATGCCTGCCATGACATAGTTTTTAAGTTTCCCTTTGTATGTCAAGCATTTAGCAAAAGTACAGTCACTGACATTTCTTCTGTTGTCTTTAGTATGACTCAGTACCAGGATTCAAACCCCGAACCATCTGTATACGATTCCAATTCTCTACCACTGGACCACCAAATGTGGTCTAATAAGTAAATAAAAAGCAAAACAGAAATTAAAGGGCTTTTCAAAGATGACTTAATTTTAAGGATTTCAAAGGTTCAAAGTAATTTCAAAGTCAAACAACAAATTCATAGGGTTTTTCAAGACTTGTACAATCCCTGCATAGAGAATTCATGGTTCATACAGCCAGTGAAAAAGATTTTTCAAGCACTTTTCATGGTGTTTTTCAAGCACTTTTCCAGGACTTTTCATGGTGTTTTTCAAGCACTTTTCAAGCACTTTCAATGGGTATGTGTAAGCTATCAAGACCTCACAAGCCAAAACAAAGTAAAAAAGAAACACTGTCAGAAAGGTTCTTTTAGTCCTCAAAATACTGCTTAGAGTTGCACTAAACACCAAGGAGCTACAGACGTTCAGCATCACATTAATGCTTTACTCAAATTGTATTACAATATACTACGTGAAGCATCTGTTTGATTGAGCTTATCTTTCTTTTTCAGAAATCTTTCTTCAGTGATGAATAAACATGTAAGAAGTAGTTTTCAAGCACTCTGATGAAATAAATCAAGCATTTTGCATTCAATTCAAGCACTTTTCAAGGACATTTTTGGTTTAAGCACTTTTCAAGAACTAACTCTATAATCAAGCACTTTTCAAGGTCTGTTCCAACCCTGGAATTATACTAAAAGAAAACGTGAACAAAATATGGCAATTGTTTTGTGTATCGTACCTGATTCTTTAATTGTAATAAAAGTTTTTATTCCACTGATAAGCACTGGTGTAAGATTTTTAACTTGTTCTAACGATCGTATCAACATCTCTCGATGAACTTGATGAGTCAGCTCTTTTTCTCGTAAGTCCACCTCCCGTGTCATTTTGGTTAACACTGGCGTTAAATTCTGGAAAAAAATGAAATTATTGATAATGAAAAGAATCACATAAAAGAAATCTAACAAAACTGGAAAAAAAATGTTGAAAACGTTAAAGTTTACGCAGACTTAACATCTGCGCAGTGCATATGTACATCGATAGCGAAGGATCAAAATAGGTCAATTGTGTGATTCAGGTCACGATATACAGAAATGGGTCTGACTCCTCAAAGCCCCTCATCACTGTGAGGCAGGAAGAGGTCTGGTGTGTGTATTTGTGGCCCTGATTTCTAACTTGTACAACCCGACCAAAGAATCAGACAACACACCTTAGACACTTTGTTAACTCAGTCAAACCCTGAAGTCACATTTGGACCTGCCCATTTGAAAGTATGGTTAAGTCCACTGTCAGAATTCATGGGTGTATGATTTAGAATCATAATTTTATGATAATATCACATGCAATATGAACATCTTCACTCCTAAATTATGACAGTAGACCATACTATTTATAGATTTGGGTGAGTCTAAATGTAACCACAGGGGTTGATGAGTTTACCTCCATCTTGGCATAGAGAAAGGAACCTTTGAAAATCTGGCTCGATCAGGGATTGAACCAGGGATCTTCATGAATGTTGAAGAACTAACACTCTACCAATTGAGTTATGCTGTCCGCCGGTTTGGTAATAGAATTTTTATAACCTCCCATTTTAGCGAAAGCAATTTTTTATAACTGAATTAATCGGAACTTTGTTATCTTACTTTGACATAGGTTACCAGATCCTCCATTCTTTCAACCACTTCAGTAATGGCCAGATATTCCAAAACATTCTTGCATACTCTAATTATTTTACGAACTTCCGATTCATCAAATGCCAGGAGAAGAGATGACGTTCCTTGCAAAATACCTGAAAAAGAAAAACAAGCATTTTGTGAGTATAGATGAATCAGAACATTTTCAATGATTGTGTCATTATAATTTGGTGAATGAGGAGCTATTACAAAACTTAACTTAAAACGTTAACCAGAGGGACTGAGGGAAGGACACAGCCAAAGCCTATAGTCCCTTACAGTTTAATTGATTTGTGGACAAAGCAAAACAGAGAAAGTCTTGAGCAGGATTCCAGTAACTAATTCTTTATTGGACTTTCAAAACGAAAATTTAGTCTATGGGGAAAGAATAAGTCACCTTAAGAGTCAATTATGGCTGTCTTTGAATTAAAACCCATTAATAAAACCAAGTGACCCAATGGGCCTAAACAGTCACCTGAGTGAAATAATACCCAGATCTGAACCCTTTTGGAGCCCCTATGGGTACTAGCCCCTTCTATGTTGGAAACATTATATGGTTTCCCACAGGAATGGTTTCTGCAAAATTTGTTTAAAATTGAACCACTGATTCTTCAGAAGAGGTAAACAATGTCCAGAAGTTGAAGAAAACTATTTCCAGTTACTTAGGTGCCTGTGACCTTGACCTTTGACCCTATGGACTCAATATTTGTCATCATGGTCCTAAGTTAATTCCTAACAACTTTGCAATATCTACCGGTTATCTTTGTACATAAAAAAGTAAATCAGTGTTTGAGTTATTACTAGTAAGCCATTTGTTTAAAACTGTACCTTATGTCATTTGATGCGCGCCCTAGTGACTCATTTATTGACAAATAAAAAGAAATCTAACTTTGTGTGAAATTCAGCCTAGCAACCTCAAATGTTTGTTTGAAAGGAGCTCTTTCATAGAACTTAACATTTTTGTTTTTTTTGTAATTAAATCAAAAAATATTCATAATTATTATTACCATATTCAACCCATTAAGAATCCAGAGGACTACAAAAAATAGGGAAAAGGGGTTGTCGTTTTCTTGGACCAATTTATAGTCAAAATAAACATTATACAGGTAATTCTTTAAAAGTCACAGTGGTAGGACACCTGCCAACATTCTTCTGTTGTTGGGGGCGGCTCGAGATTATCTGTTACATGTACTTATGTTTTTCTAGTCCAATCATCTAGAACAGATACTTATACATGTGTAAAAATAGTGAGTATATCTAAACTTTAGGGGGACGGGTGCTTATAGGGAGTATATCTAAACTTTAGGGGGATGAGTGCTTATAGGGAGTATATCTAAACTTTAGGGGGATTGGTGCTTATAGGGAGTATATCTAAACTTTAGGGGGACGGGTGCTTATAGGGAGTATATCTAAACTTTAGGGGGACGGGTGCTTATAGGGAGTATATCTAAACTTTAGGGGGACGGGTGCTTATAGGGACATGGGCACATGTTGGGTTAAATACTGTACAGTAAAACCTGTATATAGGGGCCACCCAAGGGACCAGAGAATATTGACCTTTATGTGCAGGTGACCCTTATACACAGGTTTAATTTAGTTGAAGTATGCAGTCAAGGGAC
Source organism: Atrina japonica (assembly GCA_030159075.1). Classification (NCBI taxonomy): domain Eukaryota; kingdom Metazoa; phylum Mollusca; class Bivalvia; order Pterioida; family Pinnidae; genus Atrina; species Atrina japonica. The sequence continues at coordinate 161,251 of BROG01000139.1, read as the reverse complement.
TTTTCTAAACTGGCCTTTATAGACAGGTGATCCTTATATAGAGGTGGCCGCTATAGCAGGTTTTACTGTATTTGCTTTACTACATGTATTTTTGTTCCATCAATATTACCTCTAGAGCCCTCGATTAGTTTCTTTCTGGCAGGGGCGGAGTATGGATCACCTCGGAGCATCTCCGATGCCTGCAGGAGGAAAACAGAGGCCTCCTCGACTCGGTTCAATGCTGGAGGCATATCTTGTTTTAGAATCTGGTCTTCACTAGAATTAATTGTATCATATCCGACCTGAAAATACAACAAAATGAAACTGACATGGACCAATAATCAGGAAACAGTCAGATAATACAAACAGGAATTGAGGCTAAAATCTAAACCAATGAAATTACAGTTGAACATGGCTACATGTATTAAGAGCAGCTAACTTGATTGACTAAAAGTGGTCCGATTACTGAGGTGGTCTCTTAAGTTAACATACCTATCCCTAAAAGATTAATGGACTGTACAGAAAATGACATAGGCTAGCCAAAATATGTCTTCAAGGGTGAATGGGTTACAATGTAAGTGATGGTCTTAAAAAAAAAAGGATTACGACTTACAAATATTTCGAACTGAAAACTTGGATTTTGTTTAATCAAAATATTTTTCTTCTAAATATATACAACATCTTTTTTTCCAGAGTAAATATTTTCTAAACAAGAATCAACATATACGTAGAACTCTTTGCAAGAAAATGACCACAAAAGTATTCAACAAACAGCTGTGATTGAATTTTCTTATTTTTCTAAAATTTTCTAAATTAAATTATTTTACTGAATCAAAATATTAAACACTCAAATTTATGACCTAATCTATGCCATATATAAACTCTAATCTGTTTCATTCTCGAATAAGTCTTTCTGCATTTCAAAAAATAAAGTGGTCATAATAAAAATATTTAATAAAAACAACATATTATAATATAATTTAAGTTTTCTCCGATGGCTTTTTGCAGAAAATGTATCATCAAAATCAATAATAGGGGTTAAATATATAAAGAGTATACGATTAACAATGTCATCTATTTCACAGGATTAGGATCACGTTTAAATTCCATAAACAACACAGAATTTTTTTTACATATATGTTGTTTTTTTTTTAAAAATTAAAGCTTTGAATAACAAAAAACCACACAATACATATACATAAACACATTTTCTTTGTTTTAGTTTGAGGTAAATAACAGTTTTCTTATATGAAGTAAGTGAAGTGAATAATTCATTGCGTGCAGTGAATTATGAAACAGCGCAATTGATATCAACGTGGTGAAGGATGTAACATACATGTAACTACACGTTAAATAAAGTATGAATGGGTATTTGTATTACATAATTCAAAAACATGTTCTATTTAAGTACATATTTAATTACATGTAATGTATGCATGAAAAAGACGTGTACCAGAAATTTTCCACCCTAACATATGGGGTCCAATTAAGGCCCCATTCCCAATGCAAAAATAATACAAATTTTTCCAATTTGCAGTCAAAATTTCCCAATTAAAGTCAAATGACAATGAATTTGAAGAGATTCTTGAATTTTCACATTTTCTGTGTATTTTTAGATTTCCCAATTTCAATAAAACGTTGCTAAAATTCCCATAGCATCTTACAGACTGTTACATATGTAGCATCTTGTAGAAAACTTAGAGATGTGTAGTATCTCAGCATCTTATAGAATGTTACATACATATGTACATGTAGTATCTTGTAGAAGAGATGTGTAATATCTCAGATATTCCTATAGCATTTTATAGACTACAACTATTACATAGGTACAATGTAGAAGAGACATAGTATCTCACAGACATTCCTATAAGATACTAGACTGTTACATATGTAGTATCTTGTAGAAGAGACATGTGTATTACATGTATCTCACAAACATTCCTATAGCATCTTACACATTACATACAATGTATGTAGCATCTTGTAGAAGAGGCATGTGTAGTACAAGTATCTCACAAACAGTCTTATAGCATCTTACACATGTTATATATGTAGCATCTTGTAGAAGAGGCATGTGTAGTAAATGTATCTCACAGACATTCCTATATATTTAGTATCCTATTGATTTTTATATATGTAGCATCTTGTAGATGAGATGGCAAATACAACTGACAATGAATTAAGTGTCTGACCTACCTTGACCAAGTTGTCCACAGCCAGTTTGACTGTCTGAACTGGCCGATTAAGATCAGGCATAGCATTTCCATCTTCTGCTTCTTCGTGGAGGATCACCAGTCGGGACACCTGAAGAAAAGTTGCACACATTGATATGATGACGATGATGAATTTTTAAAATACCGTATTCGACCCAATAACACCCATCTCCCTATAAAGGCCCCTCGCCCTATAGTTAAGATTTACTCACCTGTTTTTACACACAACTGAGGCAGTTGACGAGATGTTGACTAGAACAAGATGTGTTTGTGAAACACAAATGCCCACCATCCCAGCAAGTTTTTGCAATGTCCTACATTTTGACCCCACCCCCAAGGGCACATGATGTCAGTGAAGTGTGAGCAACCCTTAGATGAACTTACAGTCTAAGGTTGGTTACTGTATCACAATCCAAACTTGAAATATTGCACTTTATATGTAAGCGGGACGGAATTACGGAGAGACAATCAAATATACAAACAGACACACAAACAGATAGACAGACGATCCAAACACTAGATGTCCCCAGAGGACCTTCCAGGCTGGGAGCATAAAACTTTAAAATCTTGTGGACATGCACACCTCCAGTTACATCATGCAAAATATTAAAGCTGTAGCTCCAAAACTGTAGGAGGAGATAGCCGGACAAACCATGTAACTACACGTATATTAGGAATGATGAACGAACAAAAGGAAAGGGATAAATTAATATGCCCCTCCCCCCTCAGCCCGACTTTTGTTGCAGGGGCATAAAAGGTATCTGAAAGTACATGTACATATATCTGCTGTCCAAAAAGAGGTCAGGTGGTCTTTGAAAACTTTAGAGGGCCTTTTTTGCCTTTGTTTTTAGCAAACATCTGCCATCTGAATTATATCAAGCTTCTCTAACTTGAATCAAATTAAAAAATTTATATCATACATGTATTTGTATCAATATCATGGACCAAGTTTATATCAAGATTTTAATTTGAATCAAATGATCTAAAGTACGTTAATATATTGCTTGAATCATTCTGGGATTTAGATCTTGTATTTGACAGCACATAATCAGAGCTGTATACAGACAGGTAAATAGCATACCTGATGAATATCTCTCTCATCAGCACAGGTAAAGACCAGGTGAATTATCACCTGTAAATTCCATTTTCATTTGATAAAGAACAAGACGGGATAAAGAAGAATTACCTGGCCATTCAAATCAAACATAACATTCATAAAGGATCTCAGGGGTCATCATTATGGACTCAGCAACTTGTATAAAGTAATTTTTTTCTCTAGAATAAACATAAACTGAAGAGAAAAAAGGTGCATCTTCATACAAAATACATCTGTGTGAACGTATTACATTTGCTTCAGACTTGATATTCATTTTCTGCATGAATGCATTACTCTACACTTGAACCTTATTTTCTGTCTCAAACAATTCTTACAATGATTTTAAAGTGCTTCAAACAATTCAAAAGATGCGATATATAGTATACACCCTTTTCTAGTTTGGCTGTGGTTTGTTTGTCCCATCCCTCCAATCTTTTATGGGGTATACAATGTCAGTTGGGTATTTTATTTTATTTTTCAATATCTGTTTGTTTTATTGTTTTTTTTTATACCATGCAAGGCAGGAATTTACTTTTCCCAAATATAAGTATCAATATCTGATTTTTGTGTTATACAAGTTATATAAAAGTTAAAACCAGTCTATATTAAGGGATAAACAGTGGAACTTCAGTATTAAGACCACCCTAATTAAGCAAAAGTGGTCTGATTAGTGAGCAGTCTCTTATGTGAGGGTCATTCATGTATATAATACATGTATTTATTATGTAATTTTCAAATGACTAGATATTTATTGATGATTTTCAAATTGAATTCGAGGTGATCTCCTAACCAGGGTAGTTTTTAGGTTAGGTTTCACTGTTCTACTAAATGATCAATATACATGTAATCTGGTTGCAAAAACTAATGGCAAAACCAAAGCAAATAAGGGCTGTGTTTACATAAAAATCATCAACAATCAGAAATAGATTGACTTGACTGTGGTATGAATCATCGATTGTAACATCTAGTTGAAACAATTACAAGGAAGGTAGTGAAACTGATTGTTAATATGGAAAATAAACAGACAGTAAATTTTATACTTTCCTTCCTCAAATTCTTACTTGATTTTATTTTTTGCTGCTTTTAGGAGCTTTACAAAGGATTACTGGTATATGCTATGAAGGGGTCAAAGTTTTACTTTTGTGTAAACTTACATTTTTTGTTAATAATACTGAATTACTGTAGTTAAACAGAATTACAGTGGAACCTTGCTATTAAGACCACCTATCTGACTGACTGAAAACTGGTCCGATTATATTGAGGTAGCCACTTAAATGGTAGTCAAGACTTTATACAGCGGAACCTCACTATTATGACCACAAAAACTGAATGATTCACAAGTGGTCTGATTAGCCAAGTGGTCACTTAAGTCAGGGTCAAGACTTAATACAGTGGAGCCTTGCAATTATGACCACCTACATGTACATTATAATTGACTCAAAAGCGATCAGATTAGTGATCATGTAGTGGTCACTTACATGTAAGTCATGGTCAGGACTTAAAGTGGAACCTCGCTATTAAGACCACCTAACTGACAGCCTGACTCACAAGTGGTCTGAGCCGGCCTGGCTCAGTCGGTAGCGCGCTCGACTCTGGATCGTGAGGTCGTGAGTTCGAGTCCCGCCGGCGACCGGTTGGTTTCCTGTCTTTCGGATGAGACAGTAAAAGCTGGAGGTCCCGTGTCACAGTAGGTGTCGGCACGTTAAAGAACCCTCACTGCTCAATGGCCGTAAGTGCCGAGCATAGGCCAAAAATTTGAAGCCCTTTACCGGCATTTGGTGACGTCTCCATATGAGTGAAATATTCTTGAGTGGGACGTTAAACAACAATAAACAAACAAACAAACACAAGTGGTCTGATTAATGAGGTGGTCATTTTATACAATATAGAATGCAGATGATTTCAACTTGTAAGTTTCTAGTATACACATACAGTGGATATCTAAGCACTTCTCTGCCACTGCATATTGTGGCTCTGCCACTGTCTGATACCAGGTTAAACTACATTTGGAATATAACATACTGTATACAGCGGAATTTTCGCCCCTGTTTTATTTTTGCCCCTTTCGCCCTCATCGTCAGTGGTCGAATTCAAAACTGGGCGAATTCAAACTGGTAAATTCATCTTTTTTAAATAATAAAAGTCTCGGGGCGAATTTAAAATGGAGAGAAACCATTTGCAAGTCCATTGGGCGAAAATAACACGGGGCGAAAATAACCCTCTACACAGTACTTTTATATCCTGTCATGAAGTTACATGTACATGTACATTGTATAGTCTGCTGTGTTTTTTTTTAGATGCTTGAATTCTGTAAATAGTGAAGAGTGCCATTAAAACTTACTGTTAAGCAATTAAGACTGTAATCATAATGTTCTTATTAAAATAAACACCAAATTAAAAATACATAACCCTTACACCCCTTTAGTGTCTTAATGGTATGCTCCTTTTTGTTATACTAGATCAGTCCATTATGGTCTGCTGGGTTGAAAGGGTTATATATAGATATGTATATATATACACACACACACATATACTCATGTATACAGTAATTATACACCAGTACATTCAATTTTCGGAACAAGTGACATATGCTTTCGGACAAGTAAATATTTCCACACTAACTGCCCAGCAGGAGAGGTGAACTTTTACATGATTGTTGACCCCTCCTTTCGGATACTACCAATGTTAGCATCAATACCTGCAATAACATCAAGTCCCTAATAAATCTCTGCAGTGCTTATCTATAAAACAAATTAGTTACGCTGCGCATAATTCAAAACATTCCACACACATTCCAGTTACTCACACAAACATTGACTTATGAAAGTGATTTATTTTGTAAACGTGATTTATATTCGATGTAAAACAAAAAAAGTGCTAAAAAACAATTACCATCCCCGATAATTAGGTAATATGTACCGTTTCTTTTATCTCGTACTTTGGTGTTAAATGGATTTTCGTTTCAGCTGGAGATGCAAAGATACATGTACATGTATCGGTGATGAAACTAATTACCTGAATTAAAATTTGATAATGTTTAAATTCGTTCTGTTATTGTTGTTCTACATGTTTGTCTCGACAAGAATTTTTCACTTACATTTGTATGGAGACGCTACCAGCTTTTGGTAAATTGCCGGCCTACAAATTTTGACCTGTGCTACAGTCTTATGCCGGTACAGTGCGAGTTCTTTTACGTGCCATGTCTTCCGTGAGGCAGGGCCTCAAACGTGTCACAGCCTGCCATGATGTGTAACATCAGCTTTAAGCCTCATCTGAAAGGCCCTTCGACTTTTTTACCTTTTCATTCTGGTTATCACCATAGTCAACATTTTTTTTTCAGTTACATGTATACGGTGGCGAAAGTTTTTAACATTGGAGGAGAAAACCCAATTGTGATGTACGTGTACGTTTTTGTACTTGTTCTTAGGAAAAGACGATTGGTCTTCCACAAGTAAACTGGAATTCTTTCTTACAAAATCAGTCTAGGTTCCAGCAAGGCTCGAATCTGCTTTGAGTAGAGGTTAGAGACCTCATGGTTTAAATCGTGATGATTTAAACACTAGGACCTGCAGGCCCCCCAAAGGCCCCTACCAATTGCCTTTCAATGTATCATGTCCTGACCTTGTTTTTTTTTTTTTAACTCATTTACCTCTAAAGACACATTTGGACTGACCGACAATGTAAGTCAATGATTTACAAAAGAGTTCATTGTTTTTCAGAGGTTTGTGAGTTAAGATATCGTAACCTCACAAGACAAACACTCTAATCAACTGTCAACCCCCCCTCCCCACATTCACATGTATTTGTTCACTGGAAATTTACTGTCTCATGCAAAAGTTCATCCAGAGCTTATAGGTATGATGTACAATGTATAAATGTTAGTGATGCCTTTGCTAGGAAGATGAGGATTTCATCTAAAGGACTATTTAACCAGGTGGTTTTCAGGTGGTGGTCTTTTAAGACAGGTTTCACTATATTGACTTTGGAAGAATGACGTGGAATACACAGTCATATTAATTAGCATGTTCACCTATTACTCACTGCTGCACTTAGCAGCAGTGTGACTCAGCAGATCTATATTCAATATACTCATCAGTTATAACTGATGTTTTCAATCAGTATAAAAAGGATATATATATATATATACACACACACACACACGTATATCTGTGTATATCTGTGTAGGTGTATATGTGTCTATATCTGTGTAGGTGTATATGTGTCTATATCTGTGTAGGTGTATATGTGTCTGTGTGTCTGTATCTTTGTAGGTGTATATGTGTCTGTGTGTGTCTATATCTGTGTAGGTGTGTATGTGTCTGTGTGTCTGTATCTGTGTAGGTGTGTATGTGTCTGTGTGTGTCTGTATCTGTGTAGGTGTATATGTGTCTGTGTGTCTGTATCTGTGTAGGAGTTTATGTGTCTGTATCTGTGTAGGTGTGTATGTGTCTGTGTGTCTATATCTGTGTAGATGTATATGTGTCTGTGTGTCTATATCTGTGTAGGTGTATATGTGTCTGTGTGTGTTCTGTATCTGTGTAGGTGTATGTGTCTGTGTGTCTGTATCTCTGTAGGTGTATATATGTCTGTGTGTCTGTATCTGTGTAGGTGTAAATGTGTCTGTGTGTGTTCTGTATCTGTGTAGGTGTATGTGTCTGTGTGTCTGTATCTGTGTAGATGTATATGTGTCTGTGTTTGTCTGTCTGCATCTGTGTCTCTGTGTATGTATCTCAGTATAAGTGTGTGCACATGTGTCTGTTTGCATCTGTGTGCCTGCATCTGTGTGTGTTGGTGTGTGTAAATATTCTTCATGTACACATGTATACAGTTTGTTCATTGATTTTTAATACAATACAAGTTTTTCTGCATCAAAATATTACATTGTAAATTATCAGGACAAATTAGAGCTTATATTGGGGGGTGTTGGTGGTAACCCTTTTCAAAAAAGGATGGGAATGAACCCCCTTTGAGTGGATCAATTGGCTGAGTTACTTGGAGTACCAGAAATACATGTCAAGTTATTAGATGATGGACCTTGAACTACTAGATATAAACAACAACAAATCTAACAAAAACATCTTATTTTCTCGTTTGACAGGTAATAAAGATACTATGGAGGATTACAGAACTCATTCCAAGTGTTGAGTGAAGACTTCAACACTTAATGTCTTATACATGTAATGAACATTAAGATATGGGCGAGTAAAAGAAACTTCTTACACATGTATGTACATTGTAGAGCAAAACCCATAAAATGTGGCAGGGTAGAGTCTTGTGAACCCTTTTCTTGACATGGACGAGTTTAAATTTTAGGTAATAAAGCATAACGACAATAAGAATACACCGGTAAGAGTACAGGTTGTTCCCACACTATGTACTTGTCACAGAGTATCCAGTGAGGAATGACATGTTCTCCTGTGAAGCTTGTCATAACTGAAAAGTGAGTACAAACATTATGATAATTAAAAAATGTACTCCGCCCCGCAATCTTATTTGAATTGGACAATATATGTACATGTACAAGCTGTGCGTATGAAACACCAATGCTCTAAAATGTTCACATTCCAACAGGAACTCCAAGTCCATTTTACAGTTACCATAGTTACCTAGCAATTCCTACATGTATGTTTTTCCAAGTACAGTCAAACTTGTCTACGTATAAAAAAGGCCACTCCAGGGAACAGGCAAAAGTGGCCATTACACATAGGTGGCTTTTATAAAGAGATTTATTCATTATAAAAAAGTTAACAAAGGTTGTGTTTGAATGGACTTAATAGGCAGGTGCCCTTTATACAGAGGTGGCCTTTTATGCAAGTTTGTCTTAAGATTTGAAACTTTCCAGGCATACAGTTAGATAATGTATAACAATTTTACTACAATCATCACCGATTTGTTTAGTTTTCAGTACAACGAAAGAAAAAACAATTACAACCCAGTGTCCATCTCAAAACCACTGATGCGTGATATCCACCTTGTAAGCAGCTACATGTGATAAATAATTTGTGTCTTTATGATGTAACATATTGTTGTTATAGCCTAAAGATGTGAGTAAATTGGTTAATTACTTTGGCACTTTAACACAAACACTTTCTAACACAAACCAACTGTAACTACCATTTAGTGCAGATTAAAAACCAAGGGTCATTTACGGAAAATGATATCACAGATTTCACAGACACATGGGAAGGACAGAATATTTAATGGAACTTTAAAATCTTGGTCGAATAGAAAAACCTAATTTCAAATTCATTGAGCTTTTAATGATGCCATGAAATATTTTGGATGACATGAATGTCATTTAGAAAAGTAGCTCCGGCGAAAATTTCCGTATCCAACTATGTGCAATACGACATTACGTATTTCACAGGCGTATTGAACTCTGTATTGTAACTCAATGTAACTGTATGATTAAACATGCATGTAATAAATGTACATTGTACAACTCCATACATGTATATTGCTTAGATCTGCAAATAACAACAAATAATATTTTATTTTTTCATTTTATTTATTCATTTTCATAGTTTGTTTTTATTTTGCTCATTATTGTTTTTTTTTTTTAGGAACTGAACATCAAACTGCAGCTGCAGTAGAAACCGACACCTAAATTTCTACAGGAAGTGTCAGACAAGTGACATCTACTAGACTAAAATTCTCCATGGCTGACAATTAAAGGACTATTTTCTTTGAAATCTGAGGCAATGAAATAGTAGCACCTACATGTATGTAAACTGAGTATTCTTATACGTAAGATAATTTCAAACATATTTGTTTTGTTTTGTTTCAATAATATTTATGTCTCACCACAATGTTGTCAGTTACATGAAGATATTGTTTATTTCAATGGCTTTTTACACCACATGTTGCAATTTTTCAGTCACGCGCATACAGTTGCACCAAGATTTTAATGGTGGAGGAGACAGCTTGACACAATGTACCGGGGAACTGGTTTTCCACAAGTAAACTGGCAAACTTTCTCACATCCTGCTGGGAGATACATGTACACGCAGAAGTCTAAAAACCTGAGGATTCTTCAACAAAACCATGTTTACACAAATTCAAAGCCACAGTTGTACAATGTATTCTCTCCTTTGGCTTTGCTGTGTTTTCACTACATGCATCCTTGGAATAATTTTTGTTGAGGATTTAAGTTTGTTATATTTTTCGTGTTGAAACCAAAAACAAAATTCATGACAAAATCTTTTCCTGGAATGATGAACAATAGGACACACATCTTTGTATCAAAATCAACAAAAAAATTTATTTACAAATTTGTTTTTGAAGGAAAAACCACAAAAAGTCAAACCCATGAAACAAAATTATTTTGATTTTGGATTTCTGCAGTTACATGTACTGAAGTTAAATGTTTTGAACATACATGTACATGTATGCAAGGTTTAGTTACACCCATCATAGATCCACCACTTCTCTACAGTGTCAATTAAGATCACTGTGTTAACTCATCCACCCCTGTAGCAAAATTTGGACTCACCCAATTCAGAAATCAGAGTGTGACTTGGAATCTAAATTTTACAATAATTTCACATTCATTTATAACTTGTTCACCCCCGAATTATCACAGTAGACCAGACTTTTATTTATTTGGACGAGTTTAAATGTGACAGTTGGGGGTCAATGTGTTAATATAGAAACCGGAGGTGGGTATACCTTAAATAAATGTTTTTTATTATTCCAAAAGTCAGTACGATAATATATTAACTTCTGCACGGAAGAAAAAACAAATGCATCACTTTGTACAAGGAATTACATTCCTGTAGTCACTAGCTGACTAGGGCAAACCAGATTTGCTTTGAAGAGGAGAAATTAGTAATGCTCTTGCAGACAAGGTCACTTCTGTGTTTTCAAAAGTAACATTAGTGCACATGTACTAGGTACATGTATATGTATACTGTGGTCAGCAGTTTTGGATAATTGTTTCTAGTGGTTGCTATAGCAAGTGTGTGTGTGTTAGGAACAAAAATATCAAAATGTCAAAGAGATTTTCTGTTTAGCCCTATCCAGCTTGTAAGAGAATCACAAATGATTTTATCAACTCCTTTCTGCTTGTAAATGACCTACACTACTGGCTAATTTGGTACGCTGCCCAATGATTTCTGTCCAGACAGAAAGACCCCCAACACACACACACTTTGATGCAGGGGCAAAAGATAAAAATGAATATGAATACATAAAAAATAAATTATCTTTATCTAAATTGCATGAAGGAACAGGTAATCAAATGGTGGCATGCATGGTAATGATATGGTGGCATGGTAATGATATGGTGGCATGGTATTCATACAGCGACATGGTAATCATATGGTGGCATGGTAATCATATGGTGGCATGGTATTCATACAGCAACATGGTAATCATATGGTGGCATGGTAATCATATGGTGGCATGGTACCCATATGGAAGCATATATATGTACATGCCTTGTGTGTGTGTACGAGTACCGGTAAGTTGTTCTAGTCTGTTGTATATGTTTATATAATATTACACAGTGGAGCCTATCTTTAGATACATTGTACCACCGTATCAGCCACTGAAATGTGGTCTCTCAAGATAGGTGGTCTTTAAAAAGAGGTTTCATCAAAAGGATTATTCAACCAAATGCTTTTCAGAATGCAGCCTCAGGACACAGGTGGTCTTTCACGAAGGTGGTCTGTCAAGACAGGTTGTACTGTATATCTACATGTATATTATATCTGTATGTTGTGAAAATAAAAAAGTTAACATAACTGGGATAGGAACATTCTTCATCAAACTGATATACTTCTGAATACATGCAGCTTTACTGTACACGAATATCTAAAGGTGGAAGTGGGTCCATGTCTGCTGTTAATTAATAGATAAACTACAGAATGGTACCGAGATATCTGTAATCATATAATCCATGGAGTGTCTGTAACCATGTGTTAAACTAAGTTATAGCACTTGTGTGAGAATTAAATTAACCTTCTGTCAGAAGCCATGAGATTTCAAGCTGTGGAAATTACTATCTGTCTCTGCCTGGACTTATAATGATTGTTTTGATAATGGCATGGGTGACATACACATTAAAAGATCTATGACAGTGGAGGGGGGGGGGGGTGAGGGGGTATTTATACACCATTGAGTGACATACATGTACACATTACAGGGTCTATGAGCGGGAGTATATATATGCCATTGAGTGACATACATGTACATATTACAGGGTCTATGACAGGGGGGGGGGGTATATAATATATATACAACATTGAGAAACATACACATTACAGGGTCTATGACAGGGGGTATATAATATATATACACCATTGAGAGACATACACATTACAGGGTCTATGACAGGGGGGGTATATAATATATATACACCATTGAGAGACACCCCAGTGAAATGATGCATGGCCAACCATGAAATAACATGGTTAACCATGTTTAAACATGGTTCTGAGAACATGGTCAACCATGGTTGACCATGTTTTGTTAAATGAGACTAACATGGTTATCCATGGTCTACCCATACCATGGTCGACCAAGGTTGAACATGGTCAACCATGGTTACTGAACACGGTCAACCATGTTTACTGAACACAGTCAACCATGGTTACTGAACATGGTCAACCATGGTTGACCATGTTTTGTTTAAATGAGACTAACATGGTTATCCATGGTCCTACCCATACCATGGTCAACCAAGGTTTGAACATGGTTCAACCATGGTTACTGAACATGGTCAACCATGATTACAGAACATGGTCGATCCTGCTGACCATGGTTACTGAACATGGTCGGACCATGGAGTGGAATTTGTTCTAAAACATGAGCTGTAATGGGAAACAACCATGGTCGATGATGATTTACCATGAACAAAACCAGATTCAAACATGTTTTACTGTAACCAACTCAATTGTGGGAAATTAGATCATGTTCATTGCAAGATATGTAGAAGACATACCTTAATACATCAACTTATAACTCTTCTATAACTGACCACTGTGATATCTTGCCATAGTATTTGTAATAGGACCACATAATATAAACAAAATTAATAACACTTCATTGAGATATATCAGATTTAATTTATTAACAAAATACATAAACAAACAATAGTTATCAACAGATTTCAAAAAATAAAATGGAAAATTTGATGTTGTCCTGTCTTTTCAGTGAAAAAAAAGAACAAAACTATTAAGCAAATTTCAATAAACTTTAAATGTCACACATAGTTCAAATAGTAATGTTTTGCTATTAAGATAGAACACTACACTATAGACCACATAGTATAAATGAAAACATTAACTCTTGAGAGATATATCAGATTCATAATTTTAAAAAAATTAACAAAACAATCAAGCAACACAGTTACAAATTTTAAAAATAAACTGAAATGTGATGCAATGAAGATAACAACAGCACAATATCAAGAAACAACTATTTTTAAATGAAACAGTTAAAAGTTCAAATATTATCATTGAATGTGAAGATAGGACATCATAAATGAAGCAGATTCTAAAAAATATTACCAATCCGATTTCATTCCTAGTAACTATTTCTCCAGATATACATATTTTCAACTTTTGTATAACTTCATAAGTAAATAGTATGTTACTTGCAGCATTCAGGATTATGGAATCAACTACACCTACATGTATTTAATCTGTTCCCAATAATGAGAAAGAATGTTGACAACTTAAACCTTTGTTGGAAACTGAATAATCCACTGCTGTTTCAGATGACAGAAAAATTCCAATGCTAAAAAGTTAACAAATGTAAAAAAGTATGCCTTTAATTGAAAGAAAAATTAACTTTACTAAAAGTTTATATTAACTGGTAATATATTTAAAACTGCATTTTATGGAAAATAAAGAAAAATAATTAAAATGTATTTACACATTCAGCTACACAACATTACTAAATATTATCTAAAACATCATTAACCAAAACAAATTTTCTGTTCAGAGTACTGTAGCAGTAATCAAATATAACAATTCTTCATGGTATTATGGAACTAATAACTGACTGTGGCTTATGATGTATTTCTTCTGGAAATAACTTCAATGATAAAATCCGAACAGCGTTATAGGAGACTGTCTATATGGCTTAGGCTGTCCGTAAGTCCGTCAAATGAATGGCCATTGTATGTGTTTGTGTCATTATTTGGTTAATGACAGAGTATGAGAAGGTGATGGTGATGGTACAGTGTCTGATGGTATTGATGACTCGGATGGTGAAGTGACTGTTTGCATTGGTGATGACAGTAGTGGTGAAAAGCTTCCAGATCGTTGAGGATGAGGCAGGTGTTTTTCTTCTCCAAAACCCTGACATGTCTTTTCAACCTTCGTACCTCATCCCTCATTTCCTCGAACTCTTTTTTTTTGGCAACACAACTGAAATTAAGAATACAAAGTTGCTAGAAATGATAATCTCATGGAACTGAATGTTTTCCTGGTACACATTAATAATTATATTCTTCACAATCTTTATCTAAAGTATAAAAAAAAAAATACTGACCTGACATAGGTCATTGACTAGCACATTGTTTACTCAATAAATGTAATTTATGTTGGTTGAATTATTAGTGTAATGCTGCAGATTAACCCTTTAAATTCAGGGCTGGGCCCCTATTCAGAGCCCAAGAAAACATGCTCAAATTCTAGATAAACATAAACAATTTTACTTCAAAGAATTCTTTTATTTTGTTACTCTGACAACAACTCATCTATTACTGAATGCCCTCATTTGTTTGTTCTATTGATATTGGCTAAAACATTTTCTTTTTTCTGTGACAGTACCTTTTGCATGTGCATCTGACGGATTTGAAAATATTTATGTATCTCCACATTGTGAATATCCGTACTAGTAGTCGAGGATTTCATGCATCTCTTAACAGTAAAGGTCGATCTGCCAATTACAAATGGCGGATCACGGGTCTATTTGTCCTAAGAAAATATTCATGTGACGAAGGGATCACTTTTACACTGTGATTTACCATAGCCTTAGGCATCTAGGTCAATGCAACATTTATATTGTCAGGGTTTTAAGTGTAATTGTATCAATGTCCAAACCATCAAATTCAGTTTGTTATAATATGACCAGTCCAGACTTTAATTTAAAACGATAATATAATCACAAGGGGACATATAACCAATACAGTCGCCATGTGGGCAAATGAGGGGTACTACAATTTACTGCTAACTCAAAGAGAATAACAGATGAAAACAGGTACCTATATATGCCAACAAAAGGAATTGTGACAAGTAAAACCGACATCCCTTGACATTTGGATATGATGCATTTAACTCACTATTTTAAAGTTGCCTATAACATTGCTTTTTTTATTCCTTCATGATTTAGCAAACATATATGTTTAAGAAAGATTTATGTTTACTGTTTACTCATTACCTTTTCCTGGACCTTTCACTGCATTCAGCAGTTCCCTATCCAGCTCTTTCTTTGATTCTACAAAGGTTAGATTTGTAATATCAGTAAATTTTGCAGGCATATTAAATTTCATAAATATTGTGAACACAAAAATTAAAACTATAGCTACCTGTAAGAAACTAACCAAAATATTAATCCCCAATTACTACTTTGACACACCCCCCCCCCCCAATTCAAAATCACATAATTAATTGCCACTTGCAACAGGTAACCTACAGGCCAAGTTTGAATTATGAAACACACCCATTACCCAGGACTTGCTTCAACTTGAAACTTTAATTAAAAATGTTGATCCCCACCCCCATATTACTACTTTTGATCCAACCCCCAAAATCCAACTGCAATTGCAACATGTAACCTACAGGCCAAGTATGAAGTCTCTATCTTTATCCATAGCTGATAATTTACTTAGTCAAAATTTTTGACCAAAAAATTGATGGACAGACAGACGGACATCGTCGATCTATACTATACTAACTAGAGTCTAGACAGGACTTGCTTTGCAACCAGCAGCAAAAAATAAAAAATGTTTCTTTGTCTAAAATAAGTTAAAAGTTTTCAACAGTATCGACAAAATGTTAACGTTTTCTCAGCCTGTAGAATATTAACTAGATCTACTTTTAAAAAGGAGCAAATTACGAGTACGGTACGGCGTACTACACGAGTTTAAATTGGCGGACTTATATGAAATCTATTGCATATAACTTAGAATTATATATGAGATATCGAAATAAATTAAATAAATCTGACAATGAATGGTTTACCTCTATAGCTTATACTGGTAAAAGTTACCTGATTTTTGGATTATCCTTGCTGGGTACGATTTCTGACCATGGCATGGCATATCGTGCCTCCACTTCATTCTTCATATTTTCGTTTTGGCTATATTATTGCCGATAGGGCGATCACGCTAAACAATTCCTTCCAAAACCCACTCAGCAAGTACATACATGGCGATATATCCCTTTGTCTTTGTGCTGTGTTTAAAAGTAAACCAAGTTTTACCCAGTACAGAGTGCCACAGTTTGAAACAAGCGTTTGCTCACAGCAGCATCCGGAAACGTGCTCGGGCCTTTCCGTCATTTTGTTGATGTAGACGCCAGAGGTAATTCCAAGTGTCTCAGATGCTGAACCGCTCAAAACTGTCACCAATCGCGATTCGTTTTTCGGAAAGACCGTTGGCGTCCGTCCAATCATAGATGGTGACACAATTTTCGTTTCGGTAATTATAACAAAAACTGGCAGACATAAGAGAGAAAGATACGATGTGACCAAGTGGGTAAGGTAAACCAGTTATTTTCACATTAGAAGAGACCTTTCTCAGTAATCACGGGACATATAATATGACAATTGAAAGGGTCAGCATTAAAGTAAAGATCCTTTTTAGTGCGATCTATACGTTTGGCTCAATGGAAATAAACATGCGTTTGACAAAATTATACTGAATTCTGATAATTGTATTGCAAACAAACAAAAGAAATGATGAGAGACAAGTTTAAATCGAAAGCAGTTTAAAAACATTCTGCAGTCAATCGACTGCCGAAGTTCAAAGCCTCAAACAAAGAGGTTTTGTTTGTTTTTAACTATAACAATGTATTTGAAATATAGCAAGTTCTAACGTTAGACATTAGTCATTAATTATTGTAGTGTGTGAATACACATACATTTTTTTGTGTCTTGTTTAGTTTTTGGTAACATCTCTTTCGTTGTTGTTGCTTTTATTTTACGTTGTCAGATGAATATTTTCTTATTTAATAGGCCCATTCGGGGAGGGGGGGTTAAACTTTTACAAACTTTAAAAAACTTTATATAATCCTATCAGGCCTATGTCGTTTGGCCGATTTTGCTTAAATTTTCAGCATACATTGAGAATCAAGATACCTGGAATGTTTTTAATTTGATTTTAGTGTCACCTGAAAAAGGCTTCCTAAGTGAAAAGGGGGGGGGGGGGTCATTTTGTCTGTTAAAAGTCAGACAAATGTCAAAATATCTCGGAAGCAAAGAATTTTTAGGATAGACATTTGCATGAGAAAGTTGTTCTGTCTAAAGACTTGCACAAGCTTAAAAAAAAAATTCAAGGTCACATGATTTAAGGTCAATTGGTCACAGAGACATGAAAATTTAAAAATCTCAACATCTCCAAAAATATCAGGGTTTTGTATCGACATACATTTTAGATTTGCAGGAAATGTGCTAAAGAATACCCAAGTGAAGTTTCATGGTCATCAGGTCAAAGCTCAAGGTCATAGTTTAGTTTCAATGTTAATTCAAAATTTCAACTCAAAAAAACGAAAAAGATATATAGAACTTTCATGTACATTGTATAGGTTTATTGTGGATGATTTGTAGGCAATATATACTGAATAATATTTGTGTGAAGTTTAAAGGTCATCAGATCAAAAAGTCAAGGTCACAGCTGAGATAGAATGTTAATTCAAAAATTTCAACTCTAAAAAATGCTCAAAAACTATAGAATTTTTATATATAAGTAAGTGTAGAGGATTTGTAGAGAATGTGTTGCAAAATTTTTGTGTGAGGTTTCAAGGTCATAAGATCAAAAGTCAAGGTCACAGCCCAATTTGAAAATTTTAACTTAAAATATCTTAAAAATACTATAGAAACTATTGTATTTAAGTTAAGTAAGAACTTGTTGCAAATATGCTGAAGGATTTCTGTGTGAAGTTTCAAGGTCAAAGGTCAAGGTCACAGCTTAGTTTGAATGTTAACTCAATAATATTTCAACTCAAAATAGCTAAAAAAAACAGAATTTGTATATGTGTGTTAAGTGTAGAAGATCGGTATGCAATATGCTTAAGAATATTTATGTGAAGGTTTAAAGGTTATTCAATCAAAGCCAAAGGTCAACACCTCAATTTGAAATTTTGAACTCAAATTAGCTTTTGAAAAACTAAGGAAAACTTTTATATATATTGTTAATATAGAAGACTTGTGGGCAATGAGCTGAAAAATATTTGCCTGAAGTTTCAAGGTCATTCAATCAAAGGTCAAGGTCACCATTCAATTTAAAAAATTTCAACGCAAAAAGAGGTAAAAACTTGAGAACTTTTATACATTTATTTATGTATGAGAAGATATGTAAGCAATATTTGAAGAATATTTGAGGATAGTCGAAACTATATCAGATCAAAAGATCAATATTGCAGCTTAGTTTGAACATTTCAGTTAAAATATAGCTTAAAATATCAAGATTGGTCTTCAAAGATTGGATTTTGGTATGAGGTTCATAGCTTCTGAGCTTTGCTGTATGCTCACCTGAAGCTGTAGCAGCAATGGTTGTATGATCAACTTTTTGCTTCATCAAAAAACTCTAGTTATTATTATATTTTTTTGCCGGGGGTTGGTGGTAATCAAACTAACTTTAAAATGTTTTATGACTAAAATCTGACATTTTAGGTGCTAGGCCTAGCCAGTTTTCAACTTTACCTCTCATGTACATTTGTAAAAAGAGCTAGAATCGTAAAGTAACTATTTTATATGAATGTGATCAACATTGCAATAATATTATATGTCATTTGAAACTTTTCTTTTCTTTTCAGAATGTTACATTAAAGGCAGAGTATAACTTCCTGGAGTTCACTATGGCGGAATTCACAAAAAATTATTATTTTCAATGATTCTGATGATGGAAAGTTCTGTATCTGTAGTGTTATCATGTATGGACATTATGAAATCAGCGCAGTTGAATATTTTATGCTTTGTAATGACCAGGTTTATGGAGTTGTGAGAAAAGTTTGTTAGGATTTCACAAGCTGGAGAACGCGTTGTGACAAGTCACTTGATTGCTGTGAAGAGATCAAACACTCAGGAATTGGTAGATGTTGAGAACTTCAAGACAGTTTTAGTGTTTTTAAACTATAACTGATGTATCATGTACCAAGTATCATGTGATAGGTACATTGTAGACTCCAAAACAATATAAAAGTTAATGTGATGGAATATTGTCAGTGTGTCCAAAATAAAATATCATTTAGTCAGACTATTTTGATCTATTTTTCATCATGAAAAATGTTGACAGTGGTCTACCTGATGGATGACACCCATGGTCAACCATGGTAGAGAAAAAAAATTGACCATGGTCTACATGGTGGAGAGTTATGACCATGGTCGACATGGGTCCATGGTCAACCACAGTAGAGGAAATATTGACCATGGCCTACCATGGTGGTGAGTTATGACCATGGTTCGACCATGGTCTACTACTGTGACCATGGTCTGCAAAACATGGTCATTGATGGTTGACCATGATCTTTCATGGTTGACCATCAAAAACCATACTGACCATGGTCAACCATGGATGTATTTCGCTGGGGCATACACATTACAGGGTCTATGACACCACTGAGTGACATACATGTACACATTACAGGGTCTATGACGGGAGAGTATATATACACCATTGAGTAACATATACATTACAGGGTCTATGACGTGGGGGGGGGGGGGGGAGTATTTATACACCATTGAGTAACATACATATGCCATTGAGTGACATACATGTACATGTACACATTACAGGGTTTATGACATATACACCATTGAGTGACATACGTGTACACATTACAGGGTCTATGATGGGGGAGTATATATACACCATTGAGAGACATACACATTACAGGGTCTATGACTGGGGGGGGAGGTATTTATACACCATTGAGTAACATACATGTACACATTTCAGGGTCTATGACAGGGGAGTATATATACACCATTGAGTGACCTACACATTACAGGGTCTATGACCGGGGGAGGGTATTTATACTCCATTGAGTAACATACATGTACACATTACAGGGTCTATGACGGGAGAGTATATATACACCATTGAGTGACATACATATACACATTACAAGGTTTATATACATGTAGGCCATTGAGTGACATACACATAACAAAGGAAGTATAAACATACTGGTAACTGTAATAACACATCTTTGGTAATTGCATATTGATATCAACTAACAAAAAAACATAGATGTACACCCTCAACCACACATACATGTACACCCTCAAGCAAACATATACACAACAACAAACATACAAATACACACATAGATACACATATACATGTACAAACGCATAAACAGTGGCACACACACAACACTTTTACCACTGAAATGTGGTTTTTTATGATAGTTGTCTTACAAGACAGGTGTTACTCTATAATAGTGGTATCACAAAACAGGTAGTCTACAATGACAGTGGTCACACAAGACAGGTGGTCCTCTATGACAGTGGTCCCAAAAGACAGGTGGTTCTCTATGATAGTGGTCTCATAAGACAGGTGGTCTTCTATGACAGTGGTCTCAGAAGACAGGTGGTTCTATATGACAGTGGTCTCACAAGACAGTAGTCTGCTATGACAGTGATCACACAAGACAGGTATGGAAGTGGTCTCACATGACAGGTTGTCTTTATAATAGAATGACAGTGGTCTCAGAAGACTGTTGTTCGTTTATGACAGATCTCACAAGACAGGTCTTGACAGAGGTCTGGGTCTGGGGTCACAAGACAGGTTCCACTTTATCAACTTATAAGCCTCAATCTTAACCACATCTGTTATTTTGGAGATTCAGTCTTTAGAAAGTTTTGATAAAATTCCCAATTTCATATATATATATATATATATATATATATATATAAAAGCTCTGATACAAATGTACTGTATTGAAAATGCTGTGTATGGAAATTCTTACACGAGTACACAAAGGTCATTTCCCTCTTCCACAGAATTCACACAAACAGTGTGTTTGTTTCCTGCCTTAAACAATATGTAATTCTTTCCTCTATCAAGAGTTTTATTTTTCCGGTATGATTTTTCAATTGAGATAAGAAGCAACCTCGACATAAGATGTTCCGTCATAATTCAGTTAAGTAAATGGAGAACAAACACCATGAGAATTCGCCATGAAACTTTTTTCTACTCATCAACCCCTGAAAAACAATGGAATATTCTGTATATCAATGTCTTAGACCAGTCTAAATGTGTCTTTAGGGGTGGATGAGTTAAACTCAAAACAACATACATGCATATACATTGTATATCTAATATCATACCGTTTTGTGGATGCTATCTAAAAAGATAAATTTGTTATCTACGACATGTAGCTTATTTGAAATGTACAATGTTTAAAAAAGGATTCAAAAATACTTGAACCACATCTATCACTTATCTTTACATTGAGCTATTTTGATTCTATTGAACAATATATCAGTTGCTCTAAACTTCTTTTTTATATATATAATGTTTATTTTTATTTTTACCTGGGGTAGTTATACCACAGTTTGAGAGAGAGAGAGAGAGAGAGAGAGAGAGAGAGAGAGAGAGAGAGAGAGAAAGAGAGAGAGAGAGGGGAGAGTAGAAAGGGAAGAGAGTGAGATAGAGAGGGACAAAGAGAAGGGAGGTAAGAGAGAGAGAGAGAGAGAGAGAGAGAGAGAGAGAGAGAGAGAGAGAGAGAGAGAGAGAGAGAGAGAGAGAGAGAGAGAAGAGATACAAAAAGAGAGAGAGAGAGAGAAAGAGAAAAAGAGAGAGAGAGAGACCAGTACACCCCTATCTGCATGTATAGTAAAGCCTGGAAACAAAGACGAAACGTCTGACCTAGCCTGTGTATCCCTGATCTATACACCCCTATCTACATGTACATGTATAGTAAAGCATGGAAACAGAGCAAGTCAAAATGTGTGACCCATGTATCCCTGACCTGTACATCCATATCTGCATGTATAGTAAAGCATGGAATCAGAGCAAGACAAAATGTCTGACCTGTGTACATGTATGCCTGACCTGTACACCCCCATCTATTTGTTGACAGGACCGGAATGTACCACTTTACCTTACATTTGTATCTTGAATACAATAACAAACTTCACTATACATGTACTGATGTAGCTTCTTCGCCATATATATATACTTAAATCTTAAATCTTTCACCCCTACAGACACATTTGGACTGGTCTAAGTCATTGATTTATAGAAGGATCCATTGTTTTTCAGGGGTTGATGAGTTACATGTAACTAAAGAATGTACATTACAAAGGAAATAAGAAAAAATGTCAACGTCTTTATTTGCATATTAACTGAGAATCCCTTGGGTAGACATTTCTGATCTTATTTTAGGGGATGAGGGCTACAATTGAAAAAAAAAAATATCTTTCACTATCAACATTAATAACATGTTTATGCATACCTGTATACGTGTACATGTATTTTATTTCCATCTACGGTACACAAATTTACCTGAAAATTATTTACCTTGAAATTTATAAATTGTATATTATTCAACACTTTCAAAAACTTTAACAAGGTTTTAAATAATATTTCTGTACCTGCTTTCTTTGCAGTGACTGCAGTAAAAGTTTGATGAGGTTTTTACAATTTTTTTTTTTTACCTGCTCTCTTGATGGTGAATGCAATTTTCAGATTTATAAACATCTGCTTCACGACAGGTCAAATAAAACCAAAATAGGTCAACATCTGAATTTAATTCCATTGACGATCCAATAAAAGATATCCAATAATTTCTTTCAATAAAGTCATCTACAAGTATGGAGCGATGAAATATAGTCAAATCTATTTTCAATTTTGATTTAAATCTGAATATAAAAAAAACAGGTGTCAAACGTCCATATTACATGTAGTTTGATTTTGAATAGAGTTTTATGTCACACTCGACAAATTTTCAGTTATATGATAGCGGCCAGTTTTTATTGGTGGAGGAGAGAAACCAGTTACCATGTACATTTTACTCTGGAATAGACCACCAACCATCTGCAAGTAAACTACTTTCTAATAAAAATCAGTTTAGGTTCTAGCCGGACTTTTAATATCCGACAAGAGATGAGAGACTTCATGGTTTAAAGCGTGATGCTCCAACCACTTGGCCTCAGAAGTCTGTATTAAAGTGTGAATCATGAATCAACTAGAAAAAACTTAATGAAATGAGGATACATTGTACATGTATTTATAAACTACAGTTATCTCGAAACTCACAGGAACCCCCCTATTGGTTTGAGATATCCGGAATTCGAGACAATGGAAAATTTTAATGGATATATCATTCTACCCATAAAAATCAGGACCGGTCTTTCAATTTTGACATGTATGGAATTTCAACTCATCCGATTTTGACATACATGTAACGAGATTCCATGTACAGTAAAACCTGTAAATAGGGGCCACCCAAGGGACCAGACAATATTGACCTTTATGTGCAGGTGGCCCTTATACACAGGTTCAATTTAGTTAAAGTATGCAGTTAAGGGACTTTTCAAAACTGGCCTTTATAGACAGGTGATCCTTATATAGAGGTGACCGCTATAGCAGGTTTTACTGTATTTATTTAATAACAATGCACAAACAAGTTTTATAGCTTATGTAAAGATTTCTAGTGGCTGTGACGGTGTCCTTCTTAAGTGGTCTGCATTTCCAACAGCTTTTTTTAAAACTTGAAAGTGCCACTACACTGGTATAATCCGACGAAGATATAAAATTGAAATCCTAGTCCATTGATAATTACCCCCTATCTAAGCATAGAAATATGCCGACATGAGATGAAATCTCACCTCTAGAAAATAGGAGCTGGTGCTCTACCAACTTAGCTTTTTTTTCTGTTCGCAAACCTGATCTTCCTTTGTAAAAGGGTGTCCCCCCAAAAAAATATAGATTTTTAACACCCTACATGTACATGTATATATATATATATATTTGTTATTGTACATACATGTAGGTTATCAGAGTTTTTGAAATTCACCTGTCTTACCAGAAAAACCAGTAAATTTTACAAATGTCCAGTGAAATCTATCTGATAACTGATCCAAAGGACCAGTAATTTTCCATTTCATTTCAATTGTGTATATATACAGACCAGTAAAAAATGTTCTTTGACCAGTGAAATTCCTTTATTCACTGGTCCGGTTGACCAGTAATTTTTTCTTTTTATTTCAAAATGTCCGACGGTTATGCATGTTGTATTAGGACATGTATGCTAATATACAATGTTTTGAACATTTTCAGTTACATTAGCGGATGCTAGTTTTAGTATCGTACATGTAGTTAAAATCTTGAGAAAAGATCAGTGACCTAAAACAGCCAGGTACACAGTTTCCGACACCTAGCATACAAGTGCAACAGCCAAGTACACGGTTTCTGACACCTAGCATACAAGTGCAAAATTCTCAATGGAATAATGTTTAACAACATTCATTCCGATTTTACATAAATTTGTATCTAAATATATATCATCTGCTTTTGAAGTTCTTACATGTGGCATACTCAATTTCACATGAAAAAATATCTAAAACCAATAACATGAACAAAAACATGTTAGAGGTACATTTACATGTATATGTATACATATAATACAAACATGTATATGGCTTCCTTTCATTTAATACTTTTTGAGATTTTATGGGTCTGACACTTCTTCTTCTGTACAATTCAAATCAAAAAATACATTGTACATCTAAACATCTACGATAAAAAAAAAAAAGACAACAACAAAAAATCAGTTCATTGGTATGCAAGACTCAAGTTTCCTGATATAAATATTTGCCCTCTACTTTAAAACTGAAGTTTTGGCACAAGTTCACCTACAATCATACCAGAAGTCTTCTGGCCTTCATTCATTTGGATTGAATCACTCCACCCCCACATTTTTGCATCATCAGCATGATGGGTTCCAAGAGCAGCCTGTTTTTCTGCCGTTTTATTATCACTGAATATAACTGTAGCATCATTACACGCTGGAGATCATCATCAGCTGGCGTTTGTCTGTTTAAATCTCCACGTCTAATGACTTTACCAAGGCAAATTATAAACGATGAGATGAATATGTGCAATATGATTTAAGATTTTCACATATCTTTTAAAACATTTTTATTGGAGGAGGTGGGGGGGGGGGGGGGGCAGGGGGTTTGAATACTTTTGGGGATCAGATAAAACATATAAAGTACAACTTGTAACTTGTTTTTTTTTCTATGAAAATAATTTGTCTTTGATCTGTAACAATTAATTTTTGTTCCCTTTCAACTAGAATAGTATGTCTTGATCTTCACAACAAATTATCTTATCTCAACCTCTTCCAGATAAGATGTATATACTTGTATCTTTAGAGATGGATTTCAGAAATTAGACTAGAAGAGATTTGATGTTTACCTAAGAAACAGGTACATGTACATGTACTGACTGTAATAAGTTTATATTTAACCTCGAGAATCAGAGCATATGCTCTACAAATGTACATGTACATTTACAATGTAACTGATAAGAATAGGCAAACAATAAACATTTATATACTACATGTACCGGTATCTCTCTTTTTTTACTCTTTCTCTATCACACTTTCTTTCTCACTCGTATTCTCTTTTTTACCTTTTCTTTCTCTATGGACACCTATACCTCTCTATTTCTTTTTCCACACATTCTACTCTCTCCCTCTCTCATTGTACCATTGTACAAATACATGTACACTCTCTTTCTTTCTTTCTCTCTCTCTCTCTCTCTCTTGCAATTCATCACATAATTGGCCAATTGCAATTACTATGGCTGTTTTTCTTTCTTTCACTCTCACTTTCTATATATCTTTCTCATTCACTCTCTCCTTTCCTCTCTCTTTCACATTCACTCTCTCTCTCTCTCTCTTTCTCTAACTTTCTCTATATCAACCTATCTTTTTAGTTACATATACTTTTACTGTTTCTGTCAATGTACCAGTACATACATCATTTCAATAAGTAATTACCAAAAGCTTATAAGTTTGCACAAACATGTTTACCTGACTTCACACCTATAGCTAATAATCTGTTATTGAGGATCAGAGTGCATCCTAAACTCATCAGCCCCTGTGGTCTCAATTAGACTCACTCACATCAATAAATAGAACGGTCTACTCACACTACTGTCATAATTCAGGAGTAAACAAATTTATATTGCACGTAAAATTATTATTACAAAATTTTGATTCTAGATCATATACCCCTGAATTCTGACAGTGGACTTAATCATTCTTTGAAGTGGGCAGGTCCAAATATGACTTCAGGGGTTGATGAGTTATGATTTATCCGTCATGGGACAGAATGCCTTACTATGGATTCTAACCTATTACCACACAGGAGTGTTATCACGAGGCTCCGTTAATCACATACATGCATACTATTAAATTATACACCTAAATCTCATACAATGTATGTCAACAAATCATAAGTGAATCTATCAACCCTCATACAGGTAAATGTATAATATACCTGATTACCTGTGCTAATTATAATCAGTTACCTATGAAATACATATAATTGTAACGGTGATTATGATATCAGCATACACAAATACCATATGAAATGTATCTCTTTACTTATCACCTGTTCTAAAATGTCTGTAAACCTGGGCCCCGAAGTCAACTAATTTACTCAGTACTCAAGCTCAACAAACACACAACATTTTGAAGAAATATTTTTAAAAAATTGTTTAATTACGGTACTCGTATACTTATTTCCTCATTATTTTACAGGTACATCGTAAGTATGATGCAAACAATCAATTTTAAAAAAGGTATATGTACAAAGTACTACATGTACTACTGTAAGAAGATAAATTTCGCTGAGGATTTAATTCCTTTATTTTTGTGAATAACCAAAACCAATGAAAATAAAAATAAATCAAAAACAAAAATTTGTACTTTCACTATAACAAATCCATTATATATGTACATGTATGTGTTAGGACTCAAATCAACAAAAATTAATATCAACAATTTGTTTTAGAAAAAAAAACCACAAAAATTTAGATAATAAAAAACAAATTAATTTGGATTCTTTCCAGAATCATCGTCTAAATTAGAGGTTCAAAGCAGTTTTCATTATCATACAACTGTGCATTTCCTGTGAAGATTTGAAAAAAAATGTTATTTTTTTTACATGTAACTCATCAATTCTTGAAAAACAATGGCATAGATCAGTCCAAATGTGTTTTTAGGGTGAATGGGTTAATACTTTGATAAAAATACAATGTAGCACTTGTATAAATGATATTCCAAAAATATAGACCACTGCTATAGATCCTGCAGCTGGGCCCTCTCTGGGATGTCAACTTGAATGCATTTTCGAATCATTTTTTAATATTTACCAAGATATAGATTAGACCTGTGTCAGAAAGTTCAGATAAATTAATTTTCTTTAATTTTTCTAAATTTGATAAAAGGGTGTCCATGTAGTGCAGTGGTTAGCCCTTGCTTCTGACCAATTTGACCCGAGTTTGATCCTCTGATTGGACAAGAAAATACAGGTATGTATGATGACGTGGTTGTCGCCAGCTGGGACATGTGAGTTTTCTCCAGGTACTCTAGTTTATTCCCACAGTAATCACCCCCATCACGCCAACATCAGAGCCAACCACAGATATTAAATTTTTATAATCTAAGTTGTATAAATGTATAGTAAAACCTGCTTTAGTGGCCACCTCTATATAAGGATTACCTGTTTATAAAGGCCAGTTTTTTCAAGTCCCTTGACTGCATACTTCAACTAAACTAAACCTGTGTATAAGGGTCACCTGCACATAAAGGTCAATATTTTGTGGTCCCTTGGGTGGCCCCTATATACAGGTTTCACTGTAGATTTGTAACTTGTTTGTTAATCACTGTTGTACGTATTATAATAAAATACATGTAAATGTTTATTAAAAAAAAAGTTTATAATTTTTTTTTTAGATATGGAAAAAAAACCTTATTTGGTTCGAAATTTATAAGAAAGATTACATTTTTTGACAGATACATTCAAAAGGAGTAATTTATTTAACTTCCCAACTTTAAGCAAAAAAGAATGAAAATCAAATTTATTATTTAAAATGTACATGTACATTGTACAATCTCTGAAACGGTCAAGCTTGTTCCGGTCAATTTTACTGGACAAGAACAAAATGTACATGTAGACTAACGTTAGATTTTTTACTATTAAGCGATAAATCCTCAATTATTTAAATCTATAACTTTTCCTTAGTTTATTTGTATTATCCTAAGTCAATTCTAAGCCTTCTAAGTCATTAATAGTTTGTCGTAATCGTAAAACCTTCACACAATTTAAATTCTGATAATCCATTAAAGTGATATAAAATCTCTATATATCTTTTGTCCACTATCCTGATTTAAGTACCAATGGAATTTTACATGCCTGAAGCTTGGTCTACCATTTCCACTTAGCGTACTATGGCTAGTAAATGCTAATAACACTTCGACCCCATTAACCTTCATCTCTGTATGTACAGAATGTCAACATAACACACATGCATACTATACAACAACCTAAAAAGTCCCCATCATTGCAACAATGAAACATAAAAAAAAACATACATTAACTCTATTTTGCAGAATATCATATACATGTAATTGTTAGATACTTTATTCAACCCAATATGCACCCATATCCCTATAACAGCCTCTGCCCTTTTTCACTCATGATCACTCAGGTTGTCATGGTATTAACTACAACAAATTTACCTACGTATCTTATGATAAATTAACTGCTTTATGTCAATTTTTCTATTAATTAGTCCAAATAAGCGCCCACCTCTTTTTTCCTATTTTTGTAGTGCCCTGGGCGCTTGTTGGGTCAAATACGGTATTTTCTATTCATCGTAAAATATTTATATTACCTGAAGAAATAACATTCATTGCATTGTTTTAACAAGAGTACTAGAAATGGTACAAGATACACTGTCCATGACCTTCCCCTGTACCCAACTACCTCACCCCCACCCCAACCCCCTGGCTTGCAACATATTTTCTGATATGTAAGAAAAATGACAAAATATTCAGAAAATCACATTACATTTTAAAATTTGTTACAGATGATTAATTTTTGAGATTCTATTACAAGTTTAAACAAAACAGCATGACAGAGTACGTACATATATATATATATACCCACATGTACAATGTAATACACTTATGATATTTTGCCATTTTAACATTGGAACCTAGGCTGATATGTGAGGAAGGCCGATGGTCTTCTCTTGAGTACATTGTACATACATTGTAACCCGGATATCTCTCCTCCACATTTAAATATTGGGCGCCACCGTGTGAATGTGGCATAAAACAATATTCAAATTCAAATTCGAACACAATATCGACCATCTGGCAAACATGTATATGACTGCTTTATACAGGTACATGTCAGTGTTCTGTATATAAAATTCTGTGCCTCTTTCTAGTTTCCATACAGCCAAAGTACGGTCCCATTCCTAATTTAAAATACACGTTTTTCCCCAAATTTGATGATGGGGCCAAAACCATAAGGAAAAATAAATTAATGTAAGGAAAAATGCAGTTTAAAAAAAGATTCCATTACATTTCCATGTGTGCAAACTATTTTTCCCAATGTGACACAAATTCATGTAAAAAATTCAAAATTGCATTGCCAAAGACATTTTCCCAAAATTGACAGAATAAGGCCTGAAATTGTGCTTTTAGTTTGTATGAACTTGTAGAAAAACAAGAAAAATATTTTATCTTAGGTCTTGAGTATACATACACACCAGTACATGTACATGTACAATATACAAGTACCGGTATGCATTAATTGTTGTATGAATGTATCATCTATACATGTATATCAGTGTTTTAAGTTCACCTGTAGCAGTACCCATAGTGGTGCACATTAATTCTTGCCTGCACAATGTGCATCTTACTAGGAAAAACAGATGTGCTCATTAAAACACACTGGATTGCACTGACGGAAATTGACAACAAAATATTACAGCAGCAATAATAACTTTCACCACATCAATCATTGTAATTTGTGTTTACGAGGAAACGGATTACAAATAACTCGCCAAAGTGCTCCCACTTCCTGATTGTGAGAATGACATGTTGTAAAAGAATGAAGCGTAATGAATGACAAAAACAAAACTGAGTCACACAAAGAGGAACTGTTGGTCACTGTTTTGATATGTTTTCTAATTTTACACTTTACAAGATTTAAACAATTAAATGTATATGTTTGAAAATGCATTAACTATCCACAAACATTAATATTTCCCACAGGAAAAATGAAATTGAAGTTCTACACAAACTCATGGTTTGTTTATGGACAATTTCAATTTTCGTTCCCAAATTATGTGGACATGCAATCATGCACATGTATACAAAATTTGAAAGTCATTTGATCATTGGTTCATGAGAAGAAGATTTTTAAAGATGCATCCTTTATGGCCCCTTTTGGGACTCCTATTGACTCTGGCCCCTAAGTTTTGGTCCTTTTTGGGTCCTTTAAGGGTCACGGCCCATTTTCATTCGCAAACTTTATGCAGCTTCAAATGGTACAACGATTTGTCAACTTTGGTTAAAATGCATGGACCCACTGGTTTTTGAGAAGAAGTAAAAAAAAAAAAAAAAAGTTCACGTTTAGGTCTAATCCAAGGATATATATTTGTTTTCAAAATAACAGCCTGTACATATCCCTTTAAAAGGTTTATCAAATTTATTTGAGTGAGAGGTAAAAATAATAAAGTAAAAATGAAGTGAGAAGCCAATGTGGGTAAAGCAGGGAAATCAATTTTTATACACTCCTCCCAAAGATTTGGACTCAGACCCCAAAATAAAATGGCTACCGGTAATTCGAAGAGTTAATACATGTAGTTTCCCACCTGGGAAGAAATAGGTTACATAAAATCAAAAATACTAGGAAATACAAGTGCAGGTAACTCTAAAACTTAGGGTGGAACATATACTTGTACACATGTAGGAGTACAAATTTTGTATGCAACACTCGTTCTCCTTAAGATGTACCTGCGCCAAATATTGGGAGTCTACATGTAGTTGGAGAAATGAGGAAGATATATATGGCCCAGACAAAGCAAACAGGCCGAAGTGTGGAAAGACGAAAGGAAGGACGGATGGACAGACACTATGCAAAACTATGGTCCACGCTACAGGAAATTTCTAACAGTAACTTCTTACAAATCTTGAATATCAGCTTTCATTCTTTTACATTAATGTACCAGCTACCGGTACAGAATTTAACATTGTAGAAACTTGATTATCCTCTTGTGGCGTCATCCAATAGTCATACAAGTGTCGTCAAATAGCTGGAAGTGGTACTTCAAGATATAGGTAATTGTATCTGACTGCGGACACACATATATCTATTTATGTTCACTGTATATAAAGTGTGTTGACGTATCTAATGACAGACTCATCAGGCTATTACACCAGCCACTGGGTGAAAATTTTAAATGACGCTACAAGTACCTCTACATAAAATTGTATAAGTAACATATCGTTATATATATATCGTTGTATTATATATGTACAAATGTAAGTACATGAATTTTCAAATACATGCACTGTCATTGGGGTTTTGAGTTTCATTACATTTTAAACATGTATGAAAGTACCTTGTAATTACAGGGGGTTTCCTACCTATCATAAGGGGGCAAAATAAGGCCCCATTCCCAACGCAAAAAATGAAAAAGTGAATTTTTTCCAAATTTGCAGTCACAATTTTTGAATTGAACTCAAATGACAACAAATTTTGAAGAGATTCTTATATATTCAAACAGTTTTATGTATTTTTTCTTATTTCTGGATTTCAATGATATAAAATGTTATTACAGTACGGGCCACGCGGATTCCGCAAAAGTCACGTCATCGCGGTGGTCATATAAATCTTGCTCAATAAATTCAATGATATAAAATGTTATTATAATTCCCAATTCAAAAGGTCCAGGCCTTATTCCCAAAAGAGTATGGAAAAATTCCTGCATTATTCAGGAGAAAGATCCAGCTGTCTTGCCATGTGCAAGCAACAGAAACATTCTATATTGTACATGTACATGTAGACCTTCAGTCTACAACAGAAATAAGACTCCATTACATGTACATTTAGTTGTATATTGTACATGACAAATCAGGCCTTTTTCTTTAGTTTCCACAGGGCCAAAATTTGGCCCCATTCCCAATGCAAAATACATGCGTTTTTTCCCAGTTGGATGAAAAGAAATTCCCAATTTTCTGTAAAGTCTGTAACCCTATAAAAATGTATTATTTCTCGGGGAAATGCCTTGAAAAAACGAGATTCCATTGCATGTGAATTTACATGCATGCTATTGCTAATTATTTTTCCCAATTTGACACAAATTCACATTAAATTTCCCAATTATGTCGCCAATGGCATTTTCCCAAAATTGACAGAAAAAGGTCTGTAAATTGTATCTACCGAGTACCGTACTTGTCTTGAACTTACATTGTACAAAAATTATTGATATCATAATTTCATATACAGTGAAACCTGTATAGGGGCCACCCAAGGTACATGTACCAGAAAATACTGACCTTTATGTGCAGGTGATCCTTATACACAGGTTTAATTTAGTTGAAGTGTGCAGTTAAGGGACTTGAAAAAACTGGCCTTTGTAAACAGGTAATCCTTATATAGAGGTGGCCACTATAGCAGGTTTTACTGTACATGAAATCGAACCATCTTTTTAGAGGTGAATTATAGTCTAATTATGGCCTAAAAATTGTTACAGTGCTAGTGAGGTATTGGCTGATACCTTTAAATGGCAATGGTTACAGAGGTTAATGTTTTTCTGAAACCTTTCACAGGGTACATGCATTACCCTTAAGCATGACACCAAAAATGAACAAACATTGGAAACACTTTCATTTTCAGCTGTGAAAATAAACAAACTGATAACTTTTTATTTTTCAACTTGTCCCATATTTAAACATGTCTGTTTCGGTAAATCATCTGTCAGACTTTTTCAAATTCATATATCTTACATTGTATTTACTACATGTATAATACGGAAATGCGAAAAACAATATCAGACTTGACATATGGAAGCATCGATATGGAGATTCCATAACATCTCAAATCTCTGTGGATGTGCTTGGTTAATTGTTGTTTTACATCCCGTCAAGAATTTTTCACTTATATTGAGATGTCACCACAACTTATTACGTGACACGGGACCTCGGTTTTCAATCTCATCCGAAAGACTCGTGACTTTCATTTCGTATGCCGAGCCCTTGGTAATGGAACAGTGATCAGTCATTACCATTTTTAGAGTCTTTGATGTGACCGGTCCAGGAATCGAACCTGGGACATTCCGCTTGTGAGTCAAACACTCTACCACTCTACTCTCACAAACGGTAAATATCTGTGGAACTTGTAACTATAAGGTGTACTTTATGCATTATTTTTTTTAATATAAATATAAACATTTTTAAATGTATGACAAATTAAGTAATGATATTGGTAAAAGTATGAAGTTATCATAATTGCACATAAATAATCAAAAAGTATAATTTTTATACATACTACAACAATGTCATAATTTATGTTGGTAATACATGTATCTGTTTCGGTAATTATGATCTGTTTCACTAAATCGTCTGACCCAGTGCACCTACATGTTACTAAATCGAAACATGTACGTACACTGTATCTACCTGTGATATTGACAGTCTGACACTACAGCTTGACTTATGGGAATCTGTAAACTTGGGTCAAGTGTTTGCATGTGCAAACCGTTTAACAAGATTTTATTTCATTTATAACGCCCATTTATGATCATCAATTTAAAAAAAAAAAATAGTTCACATCTGATCATATGTAAAACTATTGTCTACCAGTACATGTAATAAATAAAATAGAGTGCATTGTTAGGCCTATTAATGTAAATGTTAAATGAAAATACATTTGAACGACAGTTCAAGAACAGACAGTTACATTTGGATTGTTCGGTAGCTTTCATTTTGTAAACTGGAACGGTCGAACATTTGTAATTGTAAATAATCCGTTGAATCCGGAATCAACGCAATATTCATAGTTAAATCGCCTACCTGCTGGGCCACTGGCTCCAAGATGCTTTCTATTGTTTTTGTGTGGAAAACGGGCATCTTGTTCTATTCTTCCGTCTCACTGGAACAAGGAGCTACAGTTGTAGCCCTCTAGAATAAAACTTTATCACTTAAAACAGACCAACAATTTCCTTAATGTGATGCAGACTTTTTTCTGAGACGAGTGGGATTTCCCGGAAGTGGTAGCGAAAACTTAGCCGTAGTTTCGCATGCGTAATTTCTCTGTAATTTTATAAACATTAAGTGTACAACACAATCGATTTTATTTGGCGGCACATATTTCTGTTACTGAGTTCATTGTAATAGTTTATTTTGTGATTTACATTCTTATCTTGTTAAACCTGGCATGGGCTCGGATGGGAGTAACCTGAGAATCCGACTGTCCCGGTTGCCTTATATAGAAAATTAACCTTTGACCCCGCCAAGGCGAAACCAGTAACACCAAATCATTTTCTGAGTCACGTAGTTTTACAATGGCCACTTATAAATTCATAAACACAGATGGCTGTAAACAAATAGCTGTTTATCTTTGATAATTTTTCACAATGCCGAGTAAATGAGTGGAAATAGAAATATGATACAAATTGGTGTAAATACCATTGTTGGTATAGCTACAATAAAAAGTGACATATAGCCTATAGGTCTATTTTTTCTTTTTCTTTCTTTCTTTCTTTTTTTTTTCGGGGGGGGGGGGTTACAATTAAAAACATCACATAAATGTAAAGGGGTCTGAAAATAAGCAAATTTCATATAGGAGTCATTTGAAGGCCCTAATGTTCTCTAAAATAATTTAACTGAAAAAAAACATCTATTTTTAGATATTGTAAAATAAATCGATAGATATTCAATTCTACTTTTAACGGCGCGAAGCATCAAGCTTGGAGTGCACATATATACGGTACGTTCATACAAAAAAATAAAATAAAGTTTCATCACAGTTTTGAAAAAAAGTTATATTACTTATATTGCATTTTCTATATTGTTCCAACGCGGTTTTGTTTTTTTTTTTCGTTTTTCGTTTTTGTTTTGTTTTGTTTTTTTTTTTTCTGATTTTGTTTTTGTTTTGTTTTGTTGTTTTTGTTTTTTTTTTTTTTTTTTTTTTTTTTTTTTTTTTTTTTTTCTTTTCTTTTTAAATAACGCTGTTTGTACATAGTAATTCTAGTAATTTCGGCATCAGAAAAAAATTGCTACTGAGTAATTTCGACACAGTTTATATAAGTTTTGTTTGTTTGTTTATTGTTATTTAACGACCCACTCAAGAATATTTCACTCATATGGAGACGTCACGAAATGCCGGTGAAGGGCTTCAAATTTTGGCCTATGCTCGGCACTTACGGCCATTGAGCAGTGAGGGTTCTTTTACGTGCTGACACCTACTGTGACACGGGACCTCCAGTTTTTAGTGTCTTATCCGAAAGACAGAAAACCAACTTGCCCCCGGCGGGACTCGAACTCACGACCTCACGATCCAGAGTCGAGCGCGCTACGGACTGAGCAAGGCCGACTCCAGTTTATATAAGTAAATCGGCAATTAACTTTTAACATCATCATGTATTATCTGCACAAGAACGGATATTATTGGCAGTTTTAAAGTTTTAACGCATGTAGCGGGAAGTGCCGAAAATACTTGCTTACAAGAACCGAAATTACTCGGTGCCCAAATTACCTGGCACCTTTGTACCAACATTTTGAAATGCATATATTGTTCTCCAATTACTTAAAATCGTGTTAAAAATTCGGCCTATATTTTCGCCTACAAAAATCATCTGGAGTTTTATCTTTGATATAGTTTGGTCAATGACAAACTATTGTTTTTTGATTTGGAATTAAACTTATGCAGTCAAATATCGTATAGATCTAGTTAATAATAAGATGAGATAAAACGGTATTAAACCCCTGTCACACCAGGGCTGCGTCCTGTGGAGTCTCCTACAGCGCCGCAACGACACGACGGAATCTCCATTTGACGCGGTTAGGTCGCCTAGAACGCCATGCGGCGGCGAGCAAAAAGTACGCACCGTGGCTCTAGTTCTGCGTTCTGATATGCATGCAGTACAAACGAAGTTATGTCACCGTAACAGCGCGGTAAGGTATCCAACTGCGCCACAAAAGCTCCATTAGTGCGCTCAAGTGACGCACATGATCGCAGTATGGACGCATTCAGAGTCCTTTGGGATGTCACTGCGTCTCTATCGCGCTTTAATGGCGCATGTGCAGTGATTAAACGTATTGTTATACATTTTACTGCGTTCACACAGCGACCACAGAGCTAGTACTACGATTATCGCGCTTCCATGGCGTTTCTAGCGTGTCCATTAGCGTTGGAACGCGCTTCCACGGTTTTGCTAGTGCGCTGTCATCCAGTCCACAAAAATGTATAGTGCGTTTGGGCACATATAGGACAAGGTTTTTCGCGATGTTCTCGAAGGCATTTATATCTGGATCCATTATCTTACGTAAAATGAATTCGCTTGTACAATACGTGGCTGCACAGCATTTACTACATAATTCCATCCAGAAGATTGAGCCCTTTTCTCTTAGAAAATCTTCAAAATTTCTGTAATTTTATGACAATGGTTTATTACAACCAACAGAACAGCCTGTATTACCTACTTTTTTGTCATGTGAACACAAGTGACCAATCAACTGAATATAAACACGTTTACCGTATGCAAATTTAATATATAGAACCTTTTTTCACGTGGTTAAAAAGATTTGACATAAAATAAAATTTGAAGGGTTGTGTCAAAGATTAATATTGAATTGAAATGTTTCATTCTCTCGGAGAGAAATGCTAACAGGGCCAAGAGCCGTTTTAGTGGTGCATTGTAGCATCTTGGGGATAAAGAAACAGTTCGACAGAATTTGAGTTTTAAACATAAATGGCGACAATGCAATTTACGTCTGAATATATGCTTTATATCTGAGAAAAGTCACGTTATAGGCTTATTTAGAAATAGCGTCTACAAAAACAGTCGGTACCTAAACAAATTATAATTGTCTTTTGGGTATTTTCGCATATCATTTTAATGTATTATGTAAAACTTTAGATCGCCAATCACATTTTACGTCAAATTCACCCTTTGAACAGAATACACCATATTTCTAGACGGCAAATGCTCCTCTTTTCAAGACCTAAATTAAATCCTGCGAGACCGTAAATGCCATAAAAGGCGCGACCAAGCTGGATATTAGTGGTTTTGTATTTAATTAACTAGTATTCCACGAAAGACCGATGTTCGAACTATCTGAATAATTTTGGCTTTCTGAAACGGTCCCTATACAGTTCGCAATTCAATTTAGTAACTAAACACGTTGGAATAGAGGTAAAATTCTACCCGTATTTTACATTAGGTTTTATAGACAACTTTCACATCTCTGGACCAAACATTTTGAAAATTGCGTATGTATTATGTAGTATATTTAGAAATACTTTGATGTACGTTATTAGTACACATGGTTTTTATTTTCCTAAAAAATTCCATTTTTCTCTGTCCTATATGTACTCATTGTGAGCGATGGCTGCTGTACACCAGCAAGCAGGGCGCCCCTTGGATTAATTCACCTGCAACAGGTCCAGGAAGATGCAGACGTTATAAATCTTATTCAAGGACGAAGACGGAGGAGGGCCGCAAGGCGTAGGAGGATCTGGGAACGACAGTGGCTGGAAGTCGGGAGAAGGTTGCATTATGGGTACTACCATTGGCTCATGCCTAGACTGCGGAAGGAAGACCCTGCACATTTCTTAAATTTCCTCCGCTTGCCATCCGCCAGAGATCGATGAGTTTCTCGCCAGACTGCGTCAACTATTCACCAAACAAGACACCAATTATCGAAAAGCCATCGAACCAGGTTTAAAGCTGGCTATGACAATACGCCATCTGGTCACCGGGAACAGAGCTAGATACGCCAGCATGGAGTTTGACTATAGAGTTCCTCTCAATACAATGTCTCTGTGCGTTCGTGAAGTATGCCAGCTCATCATCAATGAACACAAGGACGATTGCCTCCAGTGTCCAACCACTGTAGCGGAATGGCGTGCAATTTCTGCAGAATTAGGTAGTAAATGGAATTTGCCCCATGCGTGCGGCGCGCTTGATGGAAGTATATTGCCTGTAGACGTCCTCGCAATAGCAGCAGTATGTATTTCAACCACAAAGTTTTTTTCTCCATTGTGCTAATGAGCATTGTGAAAGCTGAATACAAGTTTCTGTGGATCGATGTAGGCGGCTATGGGCACATGTCTGATGCTCAGGTTTTCAACGCGTCCGAGCTGAAGGAGTGTCTGGAGGACAACAGCATTGGCTTTCCTGCGGCAGACCCGGTTCCGAATGATGACACATCAATGTTGTACTTCATCCTGAGTGACGATGCTTTTGGGCTTCGCACATACCCCCATGAAACCCTATGCGTAGTGTCAAATGACTAAAGAACAAAGAGTCTTTAATTACAGACTGTCGAGGGGCCGGCGCGTCGTTGAGAATGCGTTCGGTATCAGCGCTGGTAGATCCTCCACACTACGGTGCAACACGACCCTGAAACAATCGGTATCACCATGGAGATCTGTGTAATTCTTCACAATTTGATGCGTTTGCGATATTCTGCACTCCAAAATGCTGACATGAACGAAGAAAATGCCAACCATTAAATTACCCCCATTCCATGGCGGGCCATGGCAAACATGCGTGATGTGGACAATAGAGACAATACTGCAGCAAAGAAATTGAGTATCAGGGCCCGAAGTCACCAAATTTACTCAGTACTCAAGCTCAACTAATTTTCCATGATTTCAAAGTAAAACACAGAATTTATGTTGTAACTGGTCACGTTTGTATATTGATGGAATACAGTGGTAATAATTCGGAAAATTATTGCTCATTCGAAAAAAAAAATTCAGAAATATTAAAAAATAGTTTGAGTACGTACTCAAATTTTGAGTACCGTACTCAACATATTTATTCATTTTTTTAACAGAAATAACACAAGTGTGACCTATAATTCTTATGTGAATGATAAAAGATATTAACGTGTTCCTATTCAGTCAGATCCAGAAGTTTTACAAACGACTATATTGTCAAAATGATAAAATCAAAGTTGAGCTTGAGTATTGGGTAAATTTGGTGACTTCGGGGTCTGACCCTGAAGTTGTAATTCAACTCCGACGCTGGTTCAGTGACCTGGTAGGATCGCATGATCTGAGTGCTACCGAGATATGATGTGAAAATGATTATTAACATTTAAAAAGTGAGAGGATTTTTATTTCGTCTAAACATTTATGAATGGTTTATGAATTAGTGATAACGTGTTCTCTTTGACATGGATGGCCATGCGATGTATTGCGTGTGCGACTATTCCTGAACCTACTATAGGACGTCAGAGGTAGTTCATATTTCGTGCATAATGGTAACACAATATGGGATGAAAAACAAAGTTATGGTTCACACTTCTTGGTGTTTCGCGCACAATAGTTCTTGTATTACTGCTTCTCTCTGTCAATTTCCATACTGTCGTTGGCTAGGGTGATTGTTCTGCAGATTGGGTACGGGTGCTGTGGTGACTCTGGCGTATAAGGGGGCTGAGGGTGTAGATCCATGGCTCACCGTTGTCATCGGCTGTAGTTCGGTTATCTGCGCCTGCACCCAGATGGGATTCTGCGACCCCACACAGACATGTCCTCCAGACGGTTGTAGGCCACAGCTGAGGTGGAGACTTTCATATTGCGCTAGTCGATGAAGTACCGGAGGAGGTCGTGGGGAAGGCATGATACTACTGCTGCTGAGCTGAATAATGCAGTTGTTGAGCGGAGTAGTGTTGCTGCTTGTCTGAATATAATTATTGCAGTTGTTTAGCGGAGTAGTGCTGTTGATGGGTGACATGATGGAGGAGCTCTTCACTTTTCTCCTGGTTGGTGTACAAGAGATTGGTACATTCCCTTTGGAACTTAAGCCACAGTGATGGATGCAGGTTTACCATCACCTCCTTTGTCCAGTCAAGGTAGGCAGTTCTCCCCGTGGCCTTAGAGGGAGTCAGCATCTCCATGACTTGGGTCTGAAAAGCCATGGACTGCTCACCTCTGTTTGCGATATTGCTAAGTAGTCGCTCTACCTCTTGAATGGCCTTCTTGTTGACGATACTGATGGATCAGCTATCATACCCTTCATCTGGAAAGCCACAAAAAACTATTGATTAGTTATTAGAAAAATAAGGTAAACACGATTAAACGCATTCCACTGCAGGAAAGAAGCCCTGAACCTAAATGATATTAGGGTCTTATAATAAAAGGAATGAGCGTTTTAGTTGTACTTACACCGACTGTTATTTTCTTTTTAACTCCAACGACGTGAACCCTCAACCAGGCGAATTTCTGAAGGATCCAGCGGTCCATTTCAGTCAAGTCACTAGCGCCGCCACCCGACTTCCTGTGCACAAGACGGGTATAGCGAGTGCGGATGGACGTGTATCTACGTCCTTGCCCATGCTGGCTGCTTTGGATTCTCACAGCGCGTATTTCTTTCTGAAATCTTTGTCGGCCATTCACCTCAAGCCATGATACCATATCTTCTTCTTGTGCAAGAATAAGGTCGGTCATGGTCTTGGCCTTCTTCTGTGGCTGGGTTGGAGAAATGTGTGAGGTAGACGGGTTAGATGGACTACTTGCCCTAGGGGACTTAGAACAAAGTGAGTCCTCCCGTACTCAATGAGGGGGTGGTGGTGAATTTGGATCCGGTGGTGATTGATTTGGATCAAATAGCGTTGGATCCGATGGCGGAGGACATAAGACTGTGCCTTTTTTTTTTTTTTTTTTACATCTTGCCCTCCTCTTGTTTGTCATGATAAACGAAGTAGCAATAAATGAATGGCGCTCTATTCTCTTCCTTTTAATACCCAGTTGGAAAGAACGTCTTGTGCACGCAGTCAGCTCCATGTACATGTCGTGAACCCGAAGTGACAATTCCTAGCACGTGCTGCAGCGGGAGCGCAGTCATTCGTCAATTAGAAACTCATGAGAACGCATTAGCCGTCAGGACGCCGTGACATTTTCATCTTGTGAAAATTTCAAATGAAATTGCACAATTCATCTGGATTTTCCAGCGATCCCACGGTGATATCAGTTTAATTACAACGCCGTGATAACTCTGTGGGAACGCAACCTGGTGTGACAAGACTTTAAACCCGTTCACCCCTATAGACCGCGATAGACTGCTCCAAACAATACAAAAGAGGATACCATCTAAAAACTTAGGGATGAGTTTTAACACTTTCATCCCTACACACCATAATAGACCAGTCTAAACATCAGAAAAGACGATACCATCTAACAAGTTAGGGGTGAAAGGAACAATTTTATTTAACAACTGAATTCTTGATACACAAATGCCGTGCAAAACCCCAAAACTCTTTTCAGATTATGGTACCCTTCTTGGAATTCGTTATCAACCAAATATATCTATGATTAATATATATATACATGTAATATACCAAAGTTATAATGCTCAAGACGATCGTTTCTGTCACTTAGATATCATCAGTTGAGCTCCGATTTTAAATAGATTTTCTAAAAAAAAAGTGGTATCAGACAAGGCCAAATAATAAATCTAAACGTATAGCCAAAATCCGTCTAAGAGTAACCACTGTAAAAATATGACTATCTCAGATTTAGAATTTTAAATGGTGTTTTCAGTGCCAAATGTTACTTTAGTATAAGATTATCAGCTGGTATCGAAATACCAGGTACTAGGTTTATGTATACCCTCGGGGACTCAAACGGTCCACCAGCAGTGGCAACGCCCTAGTGGTTATAAATATTATAAACATAATACCAAAGTTATAATGCTCAAGACGATCGTTTCTGTGAATTAGACTTCATCAGTTGAGCTCCAATTTTAAATAGATATAATACGTTTTTTATTTGTATATACAAAAATGTTTATTACACCACGCATCAACAAATCGACGGAAAATGTAATATTTTGAATTTTTTTTTTTTTATGTCGTTTTTGTCATTTTATGGGAATGTTATTATTAATAACAATTAATTAATGACGGATTTATATCGCATTCTGATCCAGAGTTCATTGCAGAAAATATCCGTAAAATATTACAATGTTACTCCCAAAATGTTTCTTTTATTACCGAATTATTATTTATTTCCGGTGAAGTGTGTCCGCATGAAGGTACCGGTGTCGAGCGACTGCATCTCGTCTTAAAACAACACAATGGGGACAGATGATGCCCACGTATAATTTTTTTTATTTATTTATTCTTGATTCAATGTATTTTTATTTTTGCACATCAAACTGCTGATATATTCGCGTCCCAACCCGATATTGTCATTTGCCCTTGAGATTGGTAAACCTTAAAATAGGACCATTTTCAACGTCAACACGATCACGGGAATCTGAAATTCTGTCCGTATGTTCATAAACAAGTCATTTACATGTAAATATCAACTGCCAGTCCTCTGTAATGAAGGGAGAAAGGTCTTTTCTGTGAAATTCACGTGAAAATATCCTTGCCATCTCCACATCAAAATTTTCTAAATTTTGTGTAAAATTATCAGTGAATTAAATGCTGAAATTAACAACAACAAAAAAATAATAATAATAATACCGAAATTACTATTACTATTTTAAAGTAAAAGGTATCCAGTCAAATCATACCCTGACCGACTCGTACCCAAGTCATCTCGTACTCATAAAGTCAAGTTGTACCCAAATCAGAGAAGTCAACTGATATCCAACATTGGTCAACTCGTACCCCCAAAAAATAATTATGGAAACCAAGTCGTACCCAAATTGGAGAAGTCAATTTGTACCCAAGAAAATTTATTCAATAAAATGAAGTGAAGTTTGTGTGAAAAATATTTCCATATAAGCTACAGCATGGTGTCTATTACTTACTACTTTTTTTCTTTGTGAGAATATCAGATTATATGTATTTTTTTTCATTTCATATGTGTTTAAGATTTTGCCATAATGTGTTTATTGTAGGTTTAAGAGTTAGTTATATGGTGGCACTGAACTCCTACTGGCTTCAGCTAGTGAGTTTTCCCCTTTAGCTTGATAGGTAGAGCACCAGACTTGTAAACCAGGTGTCCCAGGTTTGATTCCCTGCAGAAGCAGTATTTGTTTCTGTTACAATGGTGCCCATGTTGGGACCTAGGTTTTTTCTGGTAAAGTGAAGGTAAATATCTTTGAATATCTCCCCTCAGGTGATAACAAGTCAACCTCTAAACAGATCAGGACGACTCTTTAAATGGAGGGGGATAATGTGGCAGGGTTATTTATATGGTGTTCCTACTAGCTTGAGCTAGTGGGGTTTCCCCTTTAGCTTGATTGGTAGAGTATCAGACTTGTAAACCAGGGGTCCTAGGTTTGATTTCTGCAGAGGCAGTATTTGTATCTGTTACATAATGACCACGGAAAACATCCTTTTGGAGCTTATTGCTCATGTTATTATGTTGATCCTTTGCAATATTCTTATATATGTATACTTGAGTCATTTCTATTCTGAAACATGTTTTCATAGATGCAAAAAATCTAAATAAAGATAAAAGATTGAAATTGATTTGCATTTATATTTTAGGAGCATGAACAAGTCATTGAGGCTCAGGATTTGGAGAAATTGTCTGTAAGTTGAATATGAAATACAAGGTAGACATGGTAGATATTCCAGAGTAGTCGGATACATACATGTATTTGTAGCATAAGTACAGTGGAACCTGTCTCATGAGATATTAACATGAAAATGAATAAGAGATTCTTGAGATAAAACTCATTTGATAGACCAGCTGTCTCAAAATGGCCGAGTATTTAGAGCATTGCACTTTAAACCATGAAATCTCTCACTTCTGGTCAGCTCAGGTTCAAGCCTCACTGTATCCTACGGAGATTTTTGTGAGAAAGTTTGGCAGTTTACATGCGGAAGGCCGGTGGTCTCATTCCTCCACCATTAAAAACTGGCCACCACCAAATAACTGAAAAATTGTTGAGTGTGGTGTAAAACATTATTCAAAATAAAAAAAAATAAAAATCAAAATGGCATTTCAGTGGCAGAGGGGGGGGGGGATGTCTTTCAAGACAGGTTCAACTGTTTAAGTTTTTAAGATATATTTAATAGACAGCAATTTAAGTTTCGCTAAGTACCA
This sequence comes from Atrina japonica, assembly GCA_030159075.1. NCBI lineage: Eukaryota > Metazoa > Mollusca > Bivalvia > Pterioida > Pinnidae > Atrina > Atrina japonica. The sequence goes on along the minus strand of BROG01000139.1, from coordinate 116,512 downwards.
TAAAAACCCATGTAATCTGTGCACTCATGTAATATGAGCATCCTTTTTTTTAGGTTGAAAATCTTGAAAAAATGTTATCTCTATGTAATGTGCACACTCAAAAAATTACCCACATTGGTAATCACTAATCGAGGCTTTAAACTGAGATACAAGAAGCCAGCACTTTTATAAAATGAAACGGTATTCAATGTACATGTACATATTTTGTACGGTATTTGAAATTTGAACATAAACAGTGCTGCAGTTAAGTCACTTGTTTGTGTATTTTACAAATAAAAAATCAATGGATACACGAGCAAATTAACATCCATGCATAAGATACCTAATGCAATTTAAATCTGAAGCATAAAATTAAACTTGCATGATCTGAAACTTACAGGAAAATAAAAGATTAAGTGTGTTTGTTCAGAATGGTCTCATAAAGTGAGTTCAAGCTCTTGGCCTCAAGTCACCAAATTTACTCAGTACTTAAGCTAAACTAACATTTCATGGTTTTAAGGTTTAAATCATAAGTGTGATGGAAAATTTTATACATGTACCGGTATGTGAATGACTAAAAATAATTATATGTTTCCTTATCGCTCAAACCCAAATGTTTTACAAACGACTATACATGTATAGTCAAAATAATAAAATAAAGTTGAGTAATGAGTAAATTTGGTGACTTTGGGCTCTCTGCTTTGAGACGAAATATCTTGGGTTTCTTTATACAAAATAAATTTAATGTGCTAAAAAGTAAAAATATTTCCATTTACTTAACAAACGTTGTGAAGATAAATATGAAAACCGGAAGAACATATGAGGAACAAAACCGAGAAGGCATGAATAACAGTAATCAGGGCTAACTCGAAAGTTCCCTATTGGGAATTATAATGTGTCAAATTTAGAAAAATATTTTGCACACATGTAAATGTACTGGAATCTTTTTTAAATATATTTCCCCTACATTAAATCATTTTTATTACAATCACAGTCTTTGTACCAAAATGGATTTTTTTCATCAAATTTGAAAAAAAAAAACCCCACATGTCATTTGAATTGGGAATGGGGCCAAATATCAGCCCTGTGGAAGCTATAGATGAAGGCCTGGGTAACTTAAAGTATATGCTATTTTTTGTGCTCATTCATGTTTTACCAATTTTGTACCCATATATGGATGGTATAAATGTTAGTAGATTTTGAATAGCACTTTTTATGTCATAACCAGTATATCACTATACGTATTAACATCAATTTTTGGTATTTCTGGAAATTTTTGCCCTTGGTTATTTTCGCCCTTTTACAACAGAAAGCATAAATTTACTCTCAATCACTGGAGTCTTATTGATGGCATGTGACACATTATTGTATGTCAGATATTTAGCTTGGAAATTTCACTTTCATTTTAAACTCGCCCTCTCATCTAAGCATGAAAATGACGACAATTAAACGAAAGCGAAAATATCCAGATATACAATGTGTAATTGACTCTAACTTTAATTCCACCCCCCCCAAAAATTTTTTTTTTTAAATATTATCCTGTAGACAATAGTGTATATTCAATTCATTTTAAAGCAACAACATATTGTGATTACATGTACATTTAATGTATGTGATATTGTTGTAGGCAAAAGTAAGGCGAATAGTTGTGGATGGAGTGCAACGTACAAAAGATGATTTTCTTGCCAAGAAATTGTCGTCCATATTTAAAGCAGAAAATTTCACATCGGTTTGTACCATTATGACTTAAACATATACCGTTTTGTATGTAATCATTAGATTTAAATATCAGACTTTTATTTTAGTTTTGTTTTCGTAGATATATTTTACTTGTATGTCTGTTTTTCTCTTGGATAATATGACATTCGGGTTTTACATGTATTTCAAGTAGATAAAGAAAAAGATTATTATTTTATTTAAAAAATCAATTCACATTTATTTTGAGAATTGTCTTAATCATTTTTGGAATAAAGCACTTGTCAGTTTTTCATTGAAAATGGATATATTGGAAATGGGGCCAAACTTTCGTCTCAGTTATATAAAGAGGAAAATTTTTGAGTGGTATATAATTTTTTTTCTCTGACACTATATTAACAGATGGTAAAATCTTGTGAAGATGCTAAAAGAGAGTTAGAAAAAATGGCCATATTTTCCAATATCAGTATACATATAGACATCTCCAAAGGTAAGATTGACTACATTTTGAATTTTGAATAGTGTTTTATGCCAAAAACTCAACAGTTTTTCAGTCATATGGTGTTGGCCATTTTTTAATGGTTACCTGGTTACCTGTGAAGAGACCACCGGCCTTCTGCAAGTAAACTGGCAAACTTTCTCACAAATTCAGCATAGGTTCCAGCAGGGCTGGAACATGTGCTGACCAGAAGTGAGAGACATCTTGGATCAAAGTGCAATGCTCTAACCACCTGGCTACAGAAGCCCACCAACATATAACATACCATAACAACATTGATAATTTTGAAGTTATGTAAATTTTTTGTAAATTTTTGGTTTCCGGGGTCTCATGTCTCTCTTTTCGTGCTTTTTTGGATAGTTCAAACAAAAAAGATTGCCTTTTTTATCAAATGAAATTTCATTTTTTTTTTCAGGGTAATAATACAATCTTAAGTATGTTAAGATTCAGAAAAACATGTTAAAAAAAATAATTTGATTAAAGTCTGAAAAGGTTAAAGGTTTATTATGGCATTCCAGAAAAATCAGTTTTATCAAATCAACCAAATATTTGCAACTGACGCTGTCAATCAACATGATCAGTAGTTTACAATTGACATATCGCCAAATGCCTGACACATGAAGCTCTCCATGTGCTTGTTTGATGTCATTGGATTGTGATGTCATAATTACACAAATGCTTGACAGGCCATCTAATTGTCACATCATAATTTAAGTTTGCCAAAAGGTGCCATGTCGGGCATATGGCGATAGGTCAATTGGTATTGAAATCACCATAATGTCAGATTCATGTTTAAACCACTAAAATTGTTATATAAAATGATGATTGAAATGAAATTTGTAACATTTATTGTGTACATCTACATCCAAGGTGAATATTTTTTTTCAAATCAGATCTTCATATCTTATTTCAGATGAAAAAGCAGTGCCAAATTCTTATGATGTAAATTTTAATGTACGAGAGAAACGGCGATACGGTGGTGGTATCCAGACGGCCTTTGGTGACAATAAAGCCACACTTGTAAGTTTCATTCTGAGAATGATAAATTTTTAGTTCCCGAGGACAAACTTTCCGAAAAGCTAATGTCATACCCCCATAGGCAGTGGTAATGTCCGATGTCATTGGGACAAAAGGTTTAACCTGGGCTAAATCTTATCTGAAATAAATAGTATAGCTTTAACTTTATACATGTGCAATCATTATGATTTGCCCTTTCAGATGGAACAATGACCTTTGACCTCATGACCTAGATGATACTATTTGACCTACATCTTGGTCCAAAGTTCAGCATCTTAGATACAGTGCTATCACTGGTGTGTTATGTTGTTTTCTGACAACTACTGTTTGTTAAATTTTATTGTTTTTTTTTTTTACACAATCATCAATCTTTCAGCATAACATATACCTGGAAATTTTCGCCCCTGGTCATTTTTGGCCTTTTACCACAGAAAACACATTCACTCCTTAAATTTCCCCTAATTTACCATATTCTCTTGGACTTTACTATGGCAGTCAAAATATAACGTGACAGTCACATGCCTTTTCATCTTTCCCAAGTCCAGGTTTTTTCCGATCCACTCTGTTACTCACACACCTTGACAGATTTGGCCTGTATATTGTGGCTTCGCAATGTCGATTTCCATTGGCTTTGGGTACTGTTTTACAGAGCCAATCAGAACACATCTAACAATGGATTTCCATTGGCTTTGGGTACTGTTTTACAGAGCCAATCAGAACACATCTAACAATGGATCAGAACATATCTAACAATGGATCACGCATCGACCACATGATAGAGGGGAAAGTACGTAAACACAGAATAATGGCGACATGCAGGTTATTCCAAGATTCTTTTCATTGGCTAAAATCAGGGGTCAGTGTTGGGTCAATCAAAGTGAAATTTTAGATCGGCGCTAGATGTCGCCACCAGTGACTGCCAAATATGAAATGTAATCTGTCAAGGTGTTTGAGGAACGATGTAGATCAGAAAACCCTGACTTGGGAATATGATGTCTTTTGGATTAGACTAAGACTTGATGTCACGTCAAGCATGACACATAAAAGAAACCTCACTGCATTTGTGTCTGTCCTAAGCATAGGCATTAATTTGTGGAAATTCACTAAAAGAAGGGAACAAATTTCTCCGTAACTCATCAACCCCTGCGGTCCCATTTAGACTCACCCAGATCAATAAATTGTATGATCTACTGTCGTAACTCAGGAGTGAACAAGTTCATATTTCATGTTAAATTATTATGAATTTTATTTTTGATTCTACAATGCAAATCATACACCCCTGAATTATGACAGTGGACTTAACTATTCTTTGAAATGGACAAGTCCAAATGTGACTTCAGGGGTTGATGAGTTAAAGGTACTCCCTTAACAGGTTATGAGGTATAACCACGATCAAAATATTGCATTTTCCTATGAACTTTGATTTGATACTCAATTATCATAACTGTAGCATATACCAATTACTGTAAACCTGTAAATTTTTGCCCCCAGACATGTTAACCTCTGGTGACCAAAAGAGGTAGATTCACACCTCCAAAGTGGTAGCACTGCGCACGGCATTTTTCGCGGTATTTCGGTGACTATATTTCATCAAAAATATAATGATCAAACAGTGTTAGCCCAGAAAATATATTGCTAAATTATTGGCAAACTTCATGTATTGGCCAAAATTAAAAATCCTAAAAAATAAATGTTTTTCTTTACATCTTATTTATTTAGTTATTATCATTACAGTGAAGGGGTGTTTTTTCATGTGTTTTATGCATTTTTCAAATTAATCAACAATTAAAAATAATTAAAAAGCAGAAAAAAAATTAAAAGTGCCAGTTCAGTTAAATAGATATGACAAGTACATATATAGGAAGATTAGTATCTTGCCAAAAACATTTTTCTGCCAAATGAGCATTTTCATTAAAATTTACGTGCCTTGCTTTTATCCATTGCATTAAATATTTTCAAGGCCAATTTATTATTGATAAACTATTTTTCGTCAATGATATAAGCAGCAATTAATTGTTGTGATCTGCATATGCATGTACACGTCAAAGCATGTAATACTCATTCTCTCTTTCTTTTGGGGTTAAATTACAACTTTTATTAGTATAAGTTCGTATTTTTAAAGTGTAATTGGGGTGTGGAACATTATTTTTTGATAATGTGAGATGCGGCCGTTAATGATATAAGCGGCCTCATATCATCTGTTCTTCGTTTGACATATCAACACCTGGAGAAGTTTACCGAGTTTTAAATCTAAAGGATTATCAGGAATTAACTGTCCTACATTGATGATAATAGGGGTCTCACGAGAGATAGTATTAATTGCAGGTAACGTTAATTAGGCATGACGAGTAGTACAAATTAGTCTGTATATCGCTGGAGGCTTAGGTATTGTGAAAACAATGCACAGGTGTGAAATAAATTTGAGGATTAAGTGTACCATGGCAGAGAGAAAAGTTTTTTTTCAGAAAATCACTGTGCTTTGGTAGAAATGTAAAGAAATTGGAAGTTTTGGACAAAAGCGGTAGGTGGAAGATCGGTCTAAAAAGCGGTAATCTACTGCCGAAATCGGTAGAGTTAATATGTCTGTGCCCCTGTTTTTTGTTTGGTTTTTTTTTTTGCCCTTTTCCAATAAAAAAGATAATCGCCCCATCTTAAATCTATCCTAAATAATCATGGTCTCATGGATGACATATAGGTCCGAGCTTCAATCATTTAGTTGGAAAATTTCATTTCCATTTTAAATTTGCCCTCTTATCTAAGGCTGAATACAGCGAATATTTCTAGGTTTTTTAGTATATCTGAAAAACACTAAGAGTAATTCAAGAAATGAAAGATGAATAGGGGTGTACTTGTAGAAAAAGGTGAATGGTCAAAAACAAATCAAACAGTAGTCATGGATATTCAAATAGTACAGTGGGACCTGTCTTGAGAGACCACCCCCATCTGCCACTGAAATGTGGTTTTTCAAGACAGGTGGTCTTTCTAGAGAGTTTTTATTCAAAAGATTATTTAATCAGGTGGTTTTCAGGCCATGGTCTCACAAGACAGTTGTCTTTCATGAGAGGTGTCTTTCAAGACAGTTCCCACTGTACTTTTTTACATAGTGCAAATCAATGCAATCCCCATCAAAATATAAAGCAATCCAAATGCTGTGTGAAGATCACCTGCTGATGATATGCAAATTAAGCCGTCTGTTTTAAAGATTTTATTTATGGACATAAAAGACGCTTTGTTTGATGTTGTTTTATTTTCAGGTTACATTTTTTACATTACCAAACACTTTCGGCAGAGCAGAGATGATTTCTGCGGAATACAACAGAAATACAAGCAATGATACTGGCGGTGTTCTTAGGTTTACGAAACCTCTCCAGGGAAACCCAGATGTCAGGTAATACTGATGTTATTCTTATGATGTAATGATCTAATTAAACCTTTGCACAAAATCGATAATTTAAAAATAGATACGTGGTCGTAGGGAAAGGATTTACCTATGTTAAAACACGATATGAATTATAATAAATTTTTATGACATAATCTGTATCATTTAACAAAGAATTTGCCTTCATTTTCCTTAGTTTTCACAGTTTACTTTCTTTTAATCATTGTTGTTATGTAATACATTTGATTTACCGAAATGTATATTTGTCCATTACAGATTTACAGCAGCTTGTTACAAGGGTGTTGGGGAGTATCCATGGAGCGGATTTAAAGAGGCCCTCAAAGGGGTAACATTGGATGCAATTGTAAGTATGAAGAAAATGTTTATGTTTCAATGTTTAACTTTATTTTTTGGTTTTAATTATGAAATTTGAATGTATATTTGTTTGGCTAACAAGATGTTACTCTCAAAGATTGTCCGAGATCAAAGTTTTATATTTTTTGGTACACAGATGATGTTATTTATTATTTTATGAGTAGAATAAAAATGCATCAGCTCAAAGGGGCATTAAATGATTTTTTTTTTATTTCAAAATAAAAATTTCTCTTATTTTAATACAAAGATTGATATACAATTACAAAAAAAAAAAAAGAGATATACACAGGCATGAAAATTCTTAAGTTGCTATATATTTTCTGAAAATTGTTTGAAAAACCCAGTTTGGCAATGATTCACTTGTAATTCATTAACTCAACCTTACTATTTGTATATAAACACTATACTGGACCTGATCATATTTTCACAAAATATATCGGAATATAACATTTTTTATGTCTGTGTATAATTAGGGCTTTCCACCAACAATGGAAAACCCTGTTGTTATTGTCGTGTTTATGCTTCGTCTCATTATTATTATTATTATTCCTGTCACAAAAATTCAAAATTCAAAATCTCTTTACATCATCTTACTAGTCTTCTTCAGAGGACATGCTGGCATCTTTTTGGGTCTACCATCTTGGACCCTTTTTTGACCAGGACTATTTTTGTACTTTTTCAAAAAGCCTCAACATTGCAGACACTATTCATGCGATTTGGTTGTGCATTGAGATTCAAATTCTCCACATTCATACATTCTCCAAATCCATACGAATTGGCTTGATCAAACTCGTTTTTCCAGATCTCTTATTGTTTTTGAGATCTTAGTGGCCCAATTTTCATCAAAATTGGCGAATTCTTTATTCTTTCAAGTAGTGAAAGTAAAAAAAATAAAAATATTTTTTGTTGGTAAGGACAGCTAATGCCCCTTTAAAACAGTATAAATACCTTTTAAAAAAGCATTTAATTCGGGATTTCAGTCTATTTAGAGAAATGACAAAGCGTCTCAGACAATATAGCTCTTTTTCACCCCTACATGTCGTAATTGTGAATGCATTTTATCAAATGAATGATGTGGATGATATTATTTGCAATTAATATTTTTAAATTATTGTAAGAACCAAAAAGATATACAGTCGAACCCACTTATATTGAACTCTGTTACAGTGAAATCCCACTTTATTTGAAATGACTTTGATTCCCCAGCCAAATTTCTTTATTACCGTTATAACTTCATTGTTTTGAAAACCCTATTTATTTGAAAGAAAAATTCATTCCCATTCAATTTCAGTATATCCGTGTTTTAAAAAGTTTTGTATTAGAGTATTTTAAATATGTTTAAGATAATGGATGTTTGATTCTGTTAATCAAGTCTTAGAACTTGACTTCCAAAAATTGACTGCATTATTACTAAATTGACTGCCATTATAAAATACCATGAAATTGTTGTGGAAATTGTTATTGCCCGCTCTGTCAGGCAAATCTTTCAATAGGTCACCATGTCAGCAAATCATTGTCATAGGTCAAAACCTTGTCAGGTGGAAATTGTTAGGTCATAACCTTGTCCGCTCTTTCAGGTTACAGATCTAGCAATGTCATAGGTCATAACCTTGTCAGGAAATTACAATCATAGGTCATAACCATGTCAAGTTACAAATCTAGCAATGACATAGGTCATAACCTTGTCAGGTTACAAATCTAGCAATGTCATAGCTCATAACCTTGTCAGGTTACAAATTTAGCAATGTCATAGGTCCTTAGGTTACAAATCCAATGTTATAGGTCAGGTTTACAAATCTAGCAATGTTATAGGTCATAACCTTGTCAGGTTACAAATCTAGCAATGTCATAGGTCATAACCCTGTCAGGTTACAAATCTAGCAATGTCATAGGTCATAACCTTGTCAGGTTACAAATCTAGCAATGTTATAGGTCATAACCTTGTCAGGTTACAAATCTAGCAATGTTATAGGTCATAACCCTGTCAGGTTACAAATCTAGCAATGTCGTAGGTCATATCCCTGTAGACCAGGAATCAACAATCATAGTTGTCCAGATGTCCAGTGTATCAGTCTACTTTGCTGCCAGACATGTTAAAAGTACTTGACATTTTCCCCCTTGGACAAGAAGATACCACCAGAGGAAAAAAAGATAAATAAATAAATCAGTAAAATCTGTTTTCAATAATCCTCATAAATAGTAATTGAGTGTAACTCACCAAGTTTTTCAGGTGCTAAACCCTTTCACCCCCAAGTATTTCAATGGTATGTTCTTTTCTATCGTCCTAGACCATTCTGTAATGATCTGTAGTGTTGAAAGGGTTCAAATCTGTTAAAATAACACATCCAGGTAAGTATTGTTTTAAAACCACAGTCCAGAATCGCTATTCTCTTTAGCACAGGTCCAGTTTTGTTGCACTTCATCTAAAAGCTGGTAAGATATTCATATAAGTGAACAAATTGTTTGCCAGATGTAAAACAATAATAAAATAAACAAATAAATTTACAAATCATTTTGCTTTAACTGATCAACCCCTGTGGTCACATTTAGACTCACCCAAAACAATAAATAGCTTGGTCTACTGTCAAAATTTGGGAGTGAACAAGTTGATATTGCATGTAAATTTATTGTAAAATTTTGATTCTAAATCATACACCCCTGAATTCTGACAGTGAACTTTACCATTCTTTGAAATGGGCAGGTCCAAATGTGACTTCAGGGGTTGATGAGTCAATTACATTGTATTGTAAGTTGGACTTGTCCAGTGCATTGTTGCTAACTGAAATAGAACTTTGAGGTTTCCCAGGACTAAAATATCTTGACTGGATCTAAAAGATGGTTGGCATTGTAATTGTTTTACTTCATACTAGCATGTACTGTAAAGAAATTTTATTTTCTCATTCTATATTAGTTTCCTTCTTCGGTTGGTACTCACTGCCTGAAGTGGGATGGTGTTTGGAGGGACGTACAAGCCCTGTCTAGAACTACAGCATTTGCCGTCAGAGAGCAATCGGGTCATTCTGTGAAATCAAGTCTCAAGGTATAAGTGATAAAACAGTGATCGATTGTAATCTAATCGAATATCACCTGGTTAATTCATTTTCAGAGACAATCAATTGCGATGTATTTAAAATAATTTATATCAACCCCTTTTAGATCATTTGCCTGTTTTTCATTTACTTTTGTTCATCAATTTTTGTTCTTGACTTTATGTTTACTTGTCCAAGTATCTTTATCCAATCACAATTAAATCTACATTATTTGTCTTTGAAATGTCAGACATGAATATATTCAATTTCAGTTAATAAGAATAAACTAAATTTGAACTCACAAAACCTGCTCAGAACTGATAATTTAATCAATCACTTGTATGCTTCCGATTTAAATCAAAATTTTCTGATTGTGCAACACTACAAGGTACGTCATTGGTTGATTGTTCCGTTTTGTTTGATTGGTCTTTTTGGGGGTATTTTTATTCATCCAATCACACTCGTATCTTCCAATTTTGAAAAATACATTTTCTCCCCCAATCCTACAACATACATGTTCACATGTTAATTGAATAATACAGCAGAACCTGTCTAGAGAGACCTCTCTTATAAAAGAGCACCTGTCATATGAGACCAGTTCTGAAAATCACTGGGCTAAATATTCCTGTACATAATACCTGTTTTGAGAGACCACCTGTCTTAAAAGACCACCTGTTTTATGAGACCAATTCTGCAAATCACTTGGCTAAATAGTCCGGTACATAATACCTCTTTTGAGAGACCACCTGTATTGAAAGACCACCTGTCTTCAGAGACCACATTTCAGTGGCAGATGGGGTGGCCTCTCAAAACAGGTTTCACTGTACAATAATTTGTTTACTACGTTTAGACACCTTTACAAGAAACAAGAATAAGAGATGATTGACTTCTTTGTATTTACAACTTGTGGTAAATTTGTTTCATGGTTGAAGTCGTCAGGTGTAATTGGCCATTTAGACCGAGTTACATAATGATATATTGTATACTGATATATTGGTATACAGTGAACCCTTTTATAACGACCACCTTCGTTCCTTGAGGACTTTTCCGTTGTAATGGATTGGCTCTTATAAATAAACACAACGCAAACGACACATTAACTGACTGTGACTGACTAAAGTTAGAAATCAATGTTGTAATAACCAGCCGATAGATTGAACCAAGTTTTTTAAAATTTTGAATAATCCCATTAATATGGTACCATTTATCAATTCCATCGAAAACATTTGAGCAAACTATTGCTTTTTGATGGGATACGTTCGTTTTATTATATCACCATATGATACACCCAAAATACACGTTTGTTCTGAATTTTGACTGTCAATATCAGAAGCTGTAAATTTGTTACATTGACAGTTAAATAACATTATGTATGTTTGTTTTAGGCATAATTCAGTCAGAAGGTAGCATTGTCAGAATAACGACGGCCATTTTACAGTGGTCTGATTGTTTTACGGTACACTGTCTGATTTAAATGAAAAGGAAACTGATTATATTGATTCAGACTGCATTGGAAAGTTGAACTTTACAGAAATACCGGTAGATGTCCTATAATTAGAAAGGAATTCCAAAATATATATATTTGTTACTACTATTCAATTCCTATTTAGATATTCGTCATTCCTTCCAGTGTAATTTTCCGTCATTCCTTAAATTACCTTTGGTGGTTCTCATAATGGTTCTCCGTAATTAGAGGTTACGACGGTTTAACTTCACTGTCTTACTACTGTATTTGTCATTCCTCTGTTGGAAATGAAGTTTCACCGCGAGGCGTCAGCCATGCACTAAAATGTATAAGGAAAACCTCTCCCATATCCAACTTCTCCTATTCCTTGCAGATAAGTGATGGCAACATTGATGCTCCACTGTTTACTACAGTGGAGCCTGTCTTGAGAGACTGCCACATCTGCCACTGAAATGTGGTCTCTCAAGACAGGTGGTCTCTCAAAAGAGATTTTATCTAAAAGATTATTTAACCCAGTGGTTTTCAGAATGTGGTCTCCTAAGACAGGTGGTCTTTTATGACAGTGGTCTATCACGATAGGTTTCACTGTATATTGATACTGATTATTCGTATGATAATTCTGTGTTTGAATATTTGCCATTTACTGTTTATTTGTGATTTGTTTAAACAATCATTCAAGCTCTACACTTAATCATAATCTTGTAATCTTATTTATATCTAAAGCACCTGTTTACCGCAGACGGAAGAGACAACTCGGTTCTACCAAATGAGGGCGTGCTTTTCAAGATGGAACAAGTAAGTAATTATACTTAACCTTCACACTCCATGTACCTAAATAGTATGTTCTTTTCTATTGTTTTGGACCAGTCTATTATGGTCAGAGAGGTTGGATAGGTTAAGATCTACATGAGGTACATTTTTATTAAATTCATTTGTTTTTCTTTTCAGTGTAGGGGGGAAATAATCTACATACCATAAAATGAGAAATTTTAGACCCCCCTCATTTAATTTTAGGGATTTTTAAGATATAAAAACATTTTTATGTGCTCTCTCTATATATATTTATTCTATTTTCAGGAATTTGCAGGACTTGGTGGAAATGTGGAATTTTTAAAACAGGACATGGAATTACAGCTCAACAAGACTTTATTTTGGGATACTGTAAGTATGAGTTATCTCCCTTTATTTATACTGTAAGTATGAGTTTTCTAACTTTATTTAACAGTAAAATTTGCTTTTACAACTCCCATATCTGTAAGGTTTACTGTATTATTATAACTTGAGATTTCACCATTTCAAATTTGAGATTAAACTATATACAGGTGTGAGTTTTACTGTTTTTTTTATTAGTTTGAGATTTTTCTGTCTCACTCTAGGGTGAGATAGCTCGTACTACTGTATAGTTGCTTTTATTCATGGGGGATTTAATTTTGCTATATTCACGGTCAAAGGAATCTCGGAGTAATCAAATACCCGTGAATATAATACCTTACACTTATGAAGTATCAGAAAGACAATTCGTAACTTATCTTGCATGAAATTTATTATCAGTGTATAAGTTCCTTTCAGAAAAACGCAAAATTTTCTCTCCATGAAATCAAACAACTATACAGTATGTTGTCATGTAATCAAATCACAGTGCACATGCACTGTGTTGGTAGAGGGACTTTGTTGTATACTTACTTCAAATGATGCACTAGTTATGATACAGTTTCGACTTGGTTCTGTCTCTTTTTGAACTTGTGCATACATGTCTGTAAACTTACGAGGTAAAAAAGGGATCATCCCACAATCTGGTGTGGCTGCTCCACCCACTTCTACCCGGTCCATCATACCCAATCTGTGTAACGAACCTCCTCCCCTCTTTTTGAGATTTCATCCATTAAATTAATTTAACACAAGACTTCTAACTACATCAGAGCCGACCTGGCTCAGTGTGTAGCGCGCTTGACTCTGAATCGTGAGGTCATGAGTTCGAGTACCGCCAGCGACAGGTTGGTTTCCTGTCTTTCGGATGAGACAGTAAAAACTGGAGGTCCGTGTCACAGTAGGTGTCGGCACGTTAAAGAACCCTCACTGCTCAATTGCCGTAAGTGCCGAGCATAGGCCAAAATTTTAAACCCTTCACTGGCATTTGGTGACGTCTCCATATAAGTGAAATATTCTTGAGTGGAATGTTAAACAACAATAAACAAACAAAACAAACAATCTAACTACATCATGAATTGTTTAGTTTGGTGCCATTCTTATAGTGTGAATGACCTCACTGGCATTCCAACCCAGACCTCTTGCCATCTGTTGCTACCCTCTGAGCTACCTTGTTCAACATACCCAGTTCCTAGTACATGTAACCTACATGTGCCATCTGTCCTTTCTCTACAGTTTCCATGTGACTGCAATATGGCCACATTCTCAATGCAAAATACATGTTTTTTCCCCCATTTGGTGAAAAGAATTCCCAATTTGATTCATAGACTGACCATGATGAAAAATTATTTCTGGGGGAAATACAATTGAAAAAAGAGATTCCATTGCATATGGATTTACATGTGTGCTAACTGTTTGTAGCAGTTTGACACAAATTTACATTCATGTTCCAAATTGGAAATCTTGTTAAGGGGAAGATTGTAGCAGTGTAGAGGGCATCTACCTGGATAGCTCAGTTGGTAAGAGCATCCTGCTAGTGTTAGGAAGGTCCTGGGTTTGATTCCCGGTCTGGCCGCACATTTATCCTCACCTACTACATTTGGCGCCCAACTTAATAATTCACAACGGTGTGTTAAGAGTCTTGTCGATTTCTGGGGTCAGAAATCTTGTTAAGAGGGAGGAGTGTAGCGGTGCACAGGGTATCAGTCTGGATAGCCCAGTTGGTAAGAGCATCCTGCTAGTGTTAGGAAGGTTCTGGGTTCGATTCCCGGTCTGGCTGCACGTTTTTCCTTACCTGTTACATATGGTGCCCAGCTAGATGGCTCACAATGGTGTGTTAAGAGTTTCGTTGATTTCTGGAGTCAGAAATCTTGTTAAGGAGGAGGAATGTAATGGTGCAGTGGGAATATCGGGGCCAGATAGCTCAGTTGGTAAGAGCGTCCTGCTAGTGTTAGGAAGGTCTTGGGTTCGATAACCAGTCTGGCCACACATTGTTCCTCGCCTACTACATTTTCCCAAAATGGGCTGAAAAATGCCTGGTCATAGATCAGTTTTGAGATTTTTTTGTTGCCTCCACTCAGAACATTCATTTCCTTCATTTTCGTGTGGTGATCCCAACATTCATTTCCTTCATTTTTGTGTGGTGATCCCAATTAAGTTTCCGATACATTTTCAGGTTGTACAAATGACAGTAGCCGGTGGAGTCATGAAAACTATAAATGGTAACGGAGATATTCGAATCAATGACAAGTTCTTTCTGGGTGGACCATTGACGTTGCGAGGATTTAATCTCAAAGGTGTTGGACCACATAGTGATGGTAAGCTCATTATTTAACATCAAAGCTATTTGTCCGATTCACATAAGACAGCGGGGAGGAGTAACCTTTGGATTAGCATACGGTTGATTCTGCTCACTTTTCGGTTATGACCAACATCACCGGAAAAGCGTTTTATTACCAACTGGATAACTGTACCTATGTAACAATTAGGAACGATTACTTTTGTCGGTGTAATTATTTTTATGTTTTACCTAAAATTTAAATTTGTCAAGGTCAAGGTTACAAGACTCCACCCCCACCAGGTTATATGGATTTAACTTTATACAGTTTTTATTTTCTCATATGAAGTCATAAAAATAGAATTTTACAAGGATCATAGTTGGTACAGTGGAACCTGTCTTGAAAGACCACTGTCTTTTGAGACCACTTTCTGAAATCCACTTGGTTAAATAATTCTTTAAATGAAACCTGTCTTGAAAGACCACTGTTTTTGAGACCACTTTCTGAAATTCACTTGGTTAAATAATTCTTTAAATGAAACTTTTGTGAGATCACCTGTCTTTTGAAACCAAAGCAAAGGTTAAATAATCCTTCAGATAAAACCTCTTTTGAGAGACCACCTGTCTTAAGAGTCCACATTGCAGTGCTTGATGGGGTGGTCTCTCAAAAACAGGTTCCACAGTAATTTGAAAGTGATCAACAAATTATTAAAAACAATGCAATAGAATAGGGCTGCGTATATTTGCCTGAAAATTTGTATACAGAATGATATTTGAAAAAATATATGATACATTGGATTTATTGTTTATTGGATTTTTGTAACTCTCAAGAATTTTCATAAGAAAAACAACATTGAGCGATTTCAACTTTAATTTTAACAAAATACTGAAGAAGGGTCTGTTTGAAACCTTGAATACCAACATGAAGACATGAAGATAATAGAAAATATTGAAGAAAGAAGATTTTTACTTTCAGTTGATTTTTCTTACATGCATAAAGTGTATCAACATACTGGCACATGTATCTGTTTCACACAGGCTTACATGTGTCTGTATTAATATTTCTTAAACTGCTGAAAACTCTCCTGTCTTGACGGACCACCTGTCTTGCGAGACTACTATCTTGACAGATCACTGTCTTGAGAGACCACCTGTCTTGAGATACCACTGTCTTGATAGACCACCTGTCTTCAGAGGCCACCTGTCCTGACAGACCTCTGTCTTGAGAGACCACCTGTCTTAGGAGCCCATCTGTCTTGAGAGACCACCTGTCTTAGATCATCTGTCTTGAGAGATCACCTGTCTTAGGAGCCCATCTGTCTTGAGAGACCACCTGTCTTAGATCATCTGTCTTCAGAGACCACCTGTCTTAGGAGCCCATCTGTCTTGAGAGACCACCTGTCTTGACAGTCCACTGTCTTGATAGACCATCTGTCTTCAGAGGCCACCTGTCCTGACAGACCTCTGTCTTGAGAGACCACCTGTCTTAGGAGCCCATCTGTCTTGAGAGACCACCTGTCTTAGATCACCTGTCTTGAGAGACCACCTGTCTTAGGAGCCCATCTGTCTTGAGAGACCACCTGTCTTGACAGTCCACTGTCTTGATAGACCATCTGTCTTGACAGTCGACTGTCTTGAGAGACCACCTGTCATATTCAGAAAACACTATAATCAAATGCTTTTGTTATCACCTGTCTTAGGAGACCATCTGTCTTGAGACTATCTGCTTTGAGAGACCACTATCATAAAAGACCACCTGTCTTGAGATACCATCTGTCTTGAGAGACTACCTGTCTTGACATACCATATTCAGAAAACCCTATAATCAAATAATACTTTTGTTATCACCTGTCTTGAGAGACCACCTGTCCTAGATCATGTCTTGAGAGACCACCTGTCTTGACAGTCGACTGTCTTGAGAGACCACCTGTCTTGACAGACCATATTCAGAAAACACTATAATCAAATGCTTTTGTTATCACCTGTCGTAGGAGACCATCTGTCATGAGAGACTACCAGCTTTGAGAGACCACTATCATAAAAGACCACCTGTCTTGAGAGACCATCTGTTTTGAGAGATCACCTGTCTTGACATACCGTATTCAGAAAACCCTATAATCAAATAATGCTTTTGTTATCACCTGTCTTGAGAGACCATCTGTCTTGAGAGACTACCTGCTTTGAGAGACCACTTTCATAAAAGACCAAGGCGATAGCCAAAGTCAATATTGGTTTTCTGGTCAATATTACACCATATTCATTCACTCAAAAGTCCATAACTGTTTTATCATATAAATATTTAGATACATGTATATACTAATCCTACAATGTAAGTAACCAATAGTGTAAAAGGGAATTTCCATATTCTGTTTTTAGAAATAATATTCACTGGTTTTCCATAGAATATGTAGATATATTTTAAATACTGGCTTTTCCAATCAGAAACCATTTATTTTTAATTTACATAATAACATATATAATAGGGTATGTGTTTCTGTATATCACATTTATAATTACAGGTAGTGCCCTCGGAGCTGATGCTTATTGGGCAGCAGGCCTACACCTGTACACACCTTTACCTTTCCGGCCAGGTAAAGGGGGATTTGGAGATCTGTTCAGAACACATTTATTTGTCAATGTTGGAAACATCGGAAATTTACAAACAGGTAAGAAAATAAATTTCTAGATAAATTTTCTGATATTCATTCATTTTTTATGACCCTGGAGCTAAAAGAGTAGGATTATATTGATTGTGGTTCAGCTTTTTTCTGTTGGTTTGCAACATTCCACCGAGTAACTTATTTTAACCAAATTTGGTAGGCTGCTTTACATATAAAAAAAGATCGAGGATGAGTTTGATAGCGGCCAACATAATGGCGCCATAAACATAAGCCTGTGTGAAAATATAATGTTGGCCCTAAACATAACAATCATTGAAAGTAAACCTTTAACTGATCTGTAAGATGCCAACAAATCAATTTCATCTTATCATTAAAGCCACATTCTGGGGATTAAAGTGTCATTCCAGGGAAGTTATTGTAATATCTGACATTTTTTTTTTTTAGAAAACCACTCCTAACAGAAGGAAATGAAAATATTTTCAAAAAAACTGTCGTATTAACGGAATTCCATCGCAAATCTCTAAATTTACTCCATACAAGGGATCCTCACTACACTTCAGATATGATTGGCTGACAAAGAGTAGTAGGCGTTTTTTTCCTTATATGGTATGTTCAAATGCTTAGACCACTTAACCGTCAGCCAATCAGCAAGAATATCAGGAGTCCCGGTAGCTGGAATTCACATCTCAAATAGTTGTCATTATGTCGTGACATAAATATGTGCCGTCAGATTAATGAAAATTATATATTGGATAAGCAACTGACCAAATTTCTGACGACTGCGACAAGAAATATTTAGTTAAATGGGTAGATATGTTGCATTAAAAATATGTCACCGCATTGCATGTCTTGCTACGAGTACAAAGACACCGAACTGATTTTACCAAACAAAATAACTTAAATTGGGCACAGAATTTCAGCCAGATGTATGTCCTGTTCAACAAGGTTTAATTGAAGCTACATAGACTAATGTAAGATTTATGTAGATCTATCTGCACATGCTGATTCTAGCAGAGGCTATTTATCATAGACAGTTTGTTTTGGTTCCCATGCCTCATTTTCAATATCTCCTCCTTTCCATACTATTTTAAGAGGTAATTATTAGATCTGCGTTCTGGGCGTTTTCCCGTGATTAGCTAACTATTTGTTTGGCGTATATATACTTTTAAAAATATGTTGAAAGTATATATGCAAATTAAGTGCGTACAAAAAAAGTTTATTTTTGAACGTTTCTCCCTGGAATATGACTTTAACATTGCAGTTATCAATGTCATCTTATCATTAACATTACTGCTATCATGTATGTCATCTATTCTACATTTATAGGGATTTTCCACCTTATTGTAGGGATGGTGGGGGATAAAGCCCTCATTGCATTTGTTCCCAGTTTGTCAGCTGAAATCAAATTGTGACAGGGAACCCTATTACAAAATGACAATGAATTTGAGGAGATTCTTGTATTTTCAAACAGTTTTGAGTATTTTTAGATTTCCAATTTTCAGTAAAATGTTGCTAAAATTCCCAATTCAATAGGCCCAGCCCCCATTCTCAAAAGAGTGTGAAAAATCCCTGATTTATAATCTGTAAGAAATTTCAATGATTAATTTTGTTTTCTATCAAACAGACAAAACAATTAAGGAAAACTTCCATGAAATGTCGGACACATTCAGAATGGCATACGGTGCTGGGGTTGTGCTTAAAATGGGAAATATTGCAAGAATGGAACTTAACTATGTGTGGCCTTTAAAAGTGCAGAAAGGTGACAGGTAAATTCATTTTACACTCCATGCTAAATACTTCTTAGCAGTTTCTTCTGCTTATGTTTCAACTTGGTGCTATTATCCCCCCAAAAATGTAGTAACATCCGCTTAAAGGGGCAGTAACTGTGTAATAAATTGTGTCTAAATACGATATTACCAGTAAGCTGTAGCATATTTATCAGTCAGTTGATTAATAAGATCAGAAATTGATCAAATCTATCCTGTAATCTTTAGGACATCCGATGTGGTCAAGCTTCTGTTCTGGTATATATATATATATATATATATATAGGTAATTTCATTACCGCTGTATATTTTCCAGATTTTTTTTTCTTTTACTAATTAGATTGACGTACAATAACAAAAATGAGATAAACACAGACATAATGAACCTTAAATTCCTATATATCTTGTAAGAATTACTTCAGAAACCCTGTTTGGCAACCATTCATTTGCAAATGATTAATTCAACCTTACTATTTTTATATATACATGTATATATATATATACTACACTGGACCTGACCTTATTTTCACAAAATTTATAGGAATATATGAACTCTTATGCCTATGGATATCTCTTATTTGATTTTGTACATCAATGAAAAAGGAAAAAATGAAATAATTTTCTTTTTGTAGTTCATACTATAGAATCAGGAAATTCCGTTGTGGCTATCATTTCGGTAATTTCCTTGTTTTCATTTATCAGCAAATTTTTAACCATGGAGAAATTTTACAGAAATTATACCTAGTAATAGTAATAAGTTCCTTTACAAACATGTTTTTTTATTTCAGTGAAATTCAATGTTAACAAATTTGTTTTATTTTTAAAATAACAAAATTTTAACTCCACAAAATCTTCTGATTCTACAGTATGTATCGGTATAAGAATCCTTACCGAACAAAATCATGTAAACGTTGTTTGTTGGTTTGATAATTCAGAAGACATAATATATTTTTTTTTTTTTTTTTCCAGTGTAAATGCAGGTCTACAGTTCGGTATTGGAATGACATTTTTATGATGTGGATACAACAATGTTATCGTTGTACAACTGTGATAAACCGCTACTGACTTAAAAACGGAAAGTCAAATGTTTGTATGTGTGTATGAATGAATGATGTGTACATGATATTTTGATTAAAATCAGAATTCTGATAATATTTGGTGCCTTGTTGTGAATTTTGAGTGAATTTTATAAAGAAAAATATTGTTCATACTCATGGACAAAAAATATGATGAAACAATCGTCATTGGAAACACTAGTAATGTGAAAATCATGACCTTTCTTATTTTACAAGTTTCAGTTATTTTAATAACCCTGCAATAATTATTGGGGTGGCAGAGATTTGGTTTGGAGCATGCCATTTTACCCTTTGTCAGCTATCCGTCTGTTCACAGGTAGGGCACCTGTTTTATCCATGTAACTCTTCCTACAGTATTTGAGGTACAGTAGAACCCATCTTGAAAGACCACTCTCATGAAAGACCACCTTTCTTGTGAGACCACATTCTGAAAACTGCTTGGCTAAATAATTCTTCAAAAACCTCTTTTGAGACACCACCTCTTTTGAGAGACCACATGTTAGTGGCAGACGGAGTAGACTCTCAAGACAGTTTCCACTGTACCACATTATTTCTTTCACAGAATTATACATATAATAGAGGTGTGCATGTGATGAGAAGTTTGACTTTCATAAAATGTTGCAAAATAATAAGGTTTAGAACTTTGAGCTTCGTTGGGCGAGTGGTTAGACCTTCACACTCTAAACCATTTAGTCTGTCACCTCTAATCAACCCCAGTTCCAATCCGGTGGTAACATTTCCAAGTTCCTGTCCAGTTGGAACTAACTGGAAGCTAATCCCATGATATGAAGAAGTGACCTTTTC
Organism: Atrina japonica; assembly: GCA_030159075.1. Taxonomy (NCBI): domain Eukaryota; kingdom Metazoa; phylum Mollusca; class Bivalvia; order Pterioida; family Pinnidae; genus Atrina; species Atrina japonica. The sequence continues at coordinate 95,383 of BROG01000139.1, read as the reverse complement.
CCGGATATGATATAACCTAGTTTTCTCGTCTACCACTAAAACGGGCCTCCATCAAAATATGACTGAAAAATTCTTGAGTACGGCACAAAAGAAAAGTAAATTAATTTTTACAAAGTTTGGTAAAAATATAACAAATCAAAGTACTTCACTCATATATAAGAAAAACTTTCTGTGTTCAAACTGGACTACTTCGTAAGCAGAAGGCTGGATTCTAGGTATCGGATCAAATCTTGCATAAGACATTTCCAATGACCCTGTGGCGGCATAGTGGTGGAATATTTGACACACAAGCAGAAGGTCCTGGGTTTGATTCCCAATTCCATGACATACCTTGGACTTTCAATGGAAAAGGTAGTGGCTGTTCCGTTGCCAAACTCTCTACATAGAAATGAGAGACAGGCAGGGTGCCCACTTCCTATAAATTCCTATAAATTCCTATAAATCTGGCATTTCCTATATTTTTCCTATATCTTGTCAAAATTCCTATAAATTCCTATATTTTCATAAATTCTCAGGTCAATAATGCGAAAGTGTACCAAATTTCAAGAAAATTGGTATCATCTGCATAGATATTAGTTTCTAATATACAAAACGCATGTATTTTTCTGTAAATTTCTGTTTTCTGTGTGGGTTTTGATTAATATTGTTTTTTTTCCTGTTAAGTAATACATGTATATCAAGATATTTTGTGTTTTCATCAATGTAAAATGTACATGTATGACATGTTAATGCTTCTGTGGAACAAACCAGAACACTCTATTGTTTGGTTGGTATACACCATGGAAGCTAGATTTAATATATATATACATACAGATATAAAAAAAAATCCCTTTCTGTCAGGAAACAATTGAAGAGATTCTGCTACTTGTTGTACAAAAAGTACATCTTATTTAGTGTGTTTGAATTATTTATCATTTTGTATATTATCAATTTACATGATAACATGTAAGTATGCAAAAATCTAGGTACTGGTGTAAGTATTGTGTAAATTAGATGAGAGTTTTGTAGATATATAATGGGATAATATGCATTATTCGCCTTGCTTATAATCTACTCTGAATATTTGTTGAAGTAGTGTATCATCAGAATGTTGTAGAACTGCAAGTAAAAGCTGAGAGTATGCCTGTATGTCACCTGCAGTGTGGGGGGCAAGGGATAAACTTTGTGCATTTGTCTATTTTTTCAGTCATTCCTTCAAATGTCACACTTTCACATGAATTCATAGACCTTCACTTCTTACATGTATGTCTAGTATTTTACAGTCAGTTTAATTCTAGGAACTGCTGATAGTATCATATATGAGTCAGATGACCATTCACTATAGCCAAGGTCTTTGCAGGTGACATATGGTCTTTGATTTCATTCAGTTTACTTGTAAATTTGTCTTCCAGGTGAAAATTGCTAGGTAGGTGAATAATGCCAGGTGGAAACACTAAATTTCAGAGTTCATGGTTTGTCTGCTGTTTGACTGCAATGGGCAGACTGTTAGGGATTGGTGTAGGAGAGGGAAAGACGACTTTCATGCGTACTGCAGATTGTGTGACAATGACTTTCGTTGCAATAATTCAGGGAAGTCTCAGATTTTGCAACATGCAAGCGGAAAAGTTCATAAATCATTAGCAAGACCATCACAGGACCAACACCAAGCTAAATTAGTGTTTACTCCAAAGGAGTCTTCTTCACCAACCCCAGGTACATCTAAAGAACAAAAATTCTGTATTACAACTTAGTGTTCACAGAAATGATCTTCTAAAGGCAGAGGGGGATTTGGGCAGCCCCAAGTTGCTGCTGCTAATTACAGTTTTAGATCTTGTGAGGGAATCCAGAAAACTTTCGCCGAAATGTTTTCCAGACTCAAAAATTGCCAAAGACATTACCCTTGGCAGGACAAAGGTATCATACCTTCTGAGTGATGGGTTTGGTCCATATTTCAGATCAGAGTTGATATCAGACCTTTCAGCATCAGACAGTGATTTTTCTGTGCATTTTGATGAAACAACCCAGGCTCAAGTGAAAAAGCAAATGGACATCAGAATACGTTACTGGTCTTCAACTCCATGATGAAGTATGGTGTAGGTTCTACACAGCATTGTTTTTTGGGCATGCAGAGGGTGTAAAAGTTGCGGATGCGATATTTAATGCTCTCAAGGAAGACAAGGCACCTCTTGAGAACTTGGTAGCTCTTGGTATGGATGGTCCAAATGTTAATAAGACCATATTTAGGGAATTACAGTCACAAACTTAAGACTGAAACATCACACCACAGTGGTCTTATAAACCTTGGAAGTTGTAATATCCATGTAGTGCACAACAGTTTTGGTAAGGGACTTGATGCATACGGAAAGAATACAGAGCAACTCTGCATGGATCTTTATCAACTGTTCAAGTACAGTGCGGCTCGAAGGGAAGACTACAAGGCTGTGGCAGCTTGACATGATGTTGAAACTCATCACTTTCAAAGGCACACTGAAGTTCGTTGGCTCTCACTTGGTCCTTCAATTTCAAGACTGCTGGAGCAGTTGGGATTCCATCCTTCTGTTTGTAAAAGAATTAGGAAAGTATGAGAAGACAACACCCAAGAGCACAAATTTCAAGAGAATTCAGTTAGCTCTTTTGACTCATCCAGCAGAAACATTGCTAGAACTGTTGTTTTTAGATACAGTTTTTCCACTTTTCAGCAATTTCCTACTTGTCTTCCAAACTGAGGCACCCATGATTCATGTTTTGCATGACAGTATGAAGGATATGCTTTTCAAATTGATGAGCAGATTCATTAAACCTGATGCTATCAGTTCAAAAGATGGAGAAGGTTTGTGTAAGGTGGACTGTAAAGATGAGAAAAACCAGTTGTCAGATGATGAAATTGTTCTTGGGGATAAAGTGAGGGAGCAACTTACAAAACTGAAACCTGAACTTAGAAAGAGAGAATTGCTGTCCAATGACCCAGTTAATGTCAATGTAGTCACCAAAGAAAGATGGTGAGTCAGTAATCAACGGCGGCATAGTGGTAGAATATTTGACACACAAGCATAAAGAGAAGGTCCTGGGTTTGATTCCCAATTCCATGACATACCATCCCAGTTGGACTTTCAATGTACAAAAGGTAGTGTTAATAAATAAAGCTGTTCCGTTGCCACAACTCTATACATACATAGAAATAGAGAGATCAGGTTACAAAACGTGAAAACATGAAAAACGTAAAATGAAGTCCTGTATCAGGGTTGGCTTGGTGTTCGTACGGGTCAGGGAATTTTAAAAGTGCGTTTTTTGGTCATGGAATGTCTGGGAATTTTAGTCCAAGTCAGGGAAACTCTGGAAGTCGGGGAGAAATCAAATTTCTGCCCTCTCCAAAAAACTGATGTTTTTCTGGCTTGAATTTCATGCCAAGTTTTACCAGGAGATAAATTCCTATTTTCAAACTTTAATGTGTGGGGCATGCCCTTGGCCCTGCCTTAAGGGACTTTGTGCCTGCGGCACTCATGGTGCCATGTCTTTGGCGTGTCGCAACAGGTCCGGGAAAAGGGTAAGAAAGTTGGAGAAAAGATTGGTGAAAATCAGCGAGTTTTGTTTTGTTAAAGGTGTAAGCACCCTCTCAGTATAGCACAGGTCAAAATTTGTGACACTTCACCTAAAGCTAACGACATCTCTGTATAAATGAAAAATTCTTGGTTGGATGTACAACAACAAAACAAAAATCAGTCAGTCTGCATACAAAGTGATAGTCACACTTATCACCTTGGCATCAGTCCAATGCAAAGGTCAAAATTTGTGGGACTAAAGTTGGTGATATTTCCAATAAAACAAATCAATATTGCAGCTGATACGTGAAGAATTTAGGGGAGGTAACTCTGACTATACTTGTAATTTATATATATATATATATATATACATCATACATATACATACACACATATACTATTATTTCGAAAGTAGGACTAAACACTATGGAAACCTGTGCTTGTAGTACCTGCATAACGCCGCCTCCGGAGCTTGACGCACAAGCTAACTTCGAATAAATATGCACAAGAACGGACTCTCTTAAAAACCTAAAAATATATAAAACATTAAATTAAAGTTAACTGCTTGACGGTCAGGACTAAAATGACCACCAAATACAATAGCATGTGTTACTCCGTGTCTCGTAACACGTGACATCGAACAAGCTGTTCGATTGGTTTACTCGTAACATACAGAAAAATGATCCCCGCTATTCTATCGAAACGCGGGAATATTTAATTACTGCCAATACTGGTAGATAACATCAAGGTCAAAATTAGAATTTTTGAATAGTGTTTTTTATGCCTCACTCAACAATTTTTCAATTATATGGCGGTGGCCAGTTTTTAATAGTGGAGGAGATGACCGGTCACAATGTACCCGGGAAAAGACAACAAATCTGCAACATTTTTTTCCTCCTCTGTTCAGAAGGAATAAAAATGGATTAAAAATTAATCTACGTGAGAACAAACAATCAATATAAAAAGTAATTGTAAAATTTAAAACAAATACAATTATCCAAACTCTTGAAGAAAATTATGTTTAAATAGTGATGGATTGGAATTTGCCTACTGTAAACGTGGAGAATTACGCGTGTTAATTTACACATTTAAGAGTTCTTCCTGTTGATGCCCCCTCCCGCCCACAGTCGTAGTAAGAATCATTGCTTAATACAGGACTGCTCACAATAAATTGCTGACATCGCGTAAAAAAATCCACGCGTAAGGTTTGCATCAGAAAGTCGCAGAAGTAACAACGCGCGGAAATTTCCACATTTACGGCATATAACCTCGTTACTTTATGACCATTGTTTGAACCGTTGGTCTGTTTGTAGCTTGACTTTCTTTCCTAAACCGTTAACTCATCAACCCATGGAAAGGAATGGACTCTTCTGTAAATCAATGACTTAGGCCAGTCCAAGTGTGTCTTTAGGGTGAATGAATAAACCAGATTTGGTATAAAACTTTTAATCAAGATGGTCTGTAATTCTTTCAGTTATGGCCAACAATTTCAGCAATGTTTGCCAGAGTTATGGGACTTTGAATTTTTTATGAACGGCTTAGCTGTCGGGGACATTTTGACTGTCAAAAACTTCTTGTTTAATTATGTAAGTGTCTGAGATAAAACTGGATTGTAACACCTGTTTAATGCCAAATATACACAGTGTGGAACGAAATAAAAACAACAAAATCAAAGTACAAAAAACAAACTTAAATTTAATCGTTTTTCTATTACCCCTCATCCCTGTTTATTTACGTTTACCACATGTGTTTATTGTGAAATGTTTTTTGATCTCGTACAAGCAATAAATTATACTGAAGATATGAAAGTTGTTGCTAGGCAACACGCAAGATACCTATGCAATTTCATCAGTTGTGATTTAAGAAAAATTTGCACTAATATTAAAGTCATATTAATGCAGATTTATTCCGAAGCTACACGCCTTCGATTGTTGGTTTACGGTTATTTAATTTTTGACATGCCCTGTACATCCCTCATTACCTCGAACTTGAACACTCAATCCTTATAGGTCACACATCAGGGCCCGAAGTCCCCGAATTTACTCAGTACTCAAACTCAACTTTTATTTCATTATTTTGACTATATATTCTTTTGTAAAACTTTTGGGTTCGAGTGATTAATAGGAAACATATTGACATTTTCTATTATTCACATATAAATGTTTGTGTCACACTTATGATTTTCCGGTAAAAATGAATAAATACGTTGAGTACAGTTCTCAAAATCTGAGTACGTACTCAAACGTTTGTTTGATATTTCTAAAGTTTTTTTTAAACTGAGCAATGTCTTCCATCGTTTACAATCGTATGCTGTCAATACACTAACATGCTCTGTTGCAGAATAAATGTTGCGTGTTTTACCTTAAAATCATGAAAAAGTTTGTTGAGCTTGAGTACTGAGTGAGTACACATAAAAAATAAAACTTCAGCTTGCCACACCGAGAGAACAAAATGAGCAAAGGTTAATTATGGAGAGAGAAAAAAAAGTACTCGTGTTATATTTTCAATTCCCTCATACATTGTTAAACAATTTCTTTCACAAAATGTCATAAAACGGTACTTTTTTATTTGTTTATTTTAAAATGACATAAAAAATAAAACTTCAGCTTGCCACACCGAGAGAACAAAATGAGCAAAGGTTAATTATGGAGAGAGAAAAAAAGCACTCGTGTTATATTTTCAATTCCCTCATACATTGTTAAACAATTTCTTTCACAAAATGTCATAAAACGGTACTTTTTTATTTGTTTATTTTAAAATGACTCCATGTATTCGAAGTTCCTACTTTTTACGTACACATGGATTTCTATTTTATTGTAGGAACTATTTCTTTTTAAGAAATCGTAATTGGTTCAGACTCTCTAACAAATTCAAGAACTGTTTTATCAGCACTGTCCTAATTCCGGTTTAGTACGGTTGCGCGCAGTTCTAGAAAGTCAGATCTGCTTCCAGCTTTTATTTTTACGATGCAACCGCAAATGTCCAAGGTGGCGGCAGGTTGCGGTTGTCTCGTTAAATGCTCGTTGGTGGTCAGTACGGTTCGTGCCGGTTCCCGGTGTTTTAGAATTATCCGCAATATTTTAGCGAAAATTGTAGTCGGTGTCCCAGGAAGCTTGTGGAAACATGCGGATCATCTGGCGTTGATCATATGTGTTGAAAGTGTAACCGGAAGACCAATTCCAAGACTTGTAAAATCGTCTCGTGGTTCACATGCCTCTAAGAGTTTGGAGACGACACCACGGCCTGCCACCATGGAAATTAAGAATTCTGAATCTTAAAAATAAAAACAAACAAACAAACAAACAAAATCATCCAACCATGACTTATTTTGAATTTGATTGGCAGATAAGGCTATATATATATATATAGAATATGTTCAGAGTTAAGTCAATTCTCCAATTTTATTGCGCGTGGCCTAACTATAGGTGACTTGGCACACATTTTATCCTGCGCTATGGGCTGATGCCACTAGTAAGGGTTTTTAACGCGCCATGTTAACATGGTTTTAAAGGCATACAGGCTGTCATTTTGATAAAAAAAATATCCTGCGATTAAACCTAAACATTGATTAAAAAACTGAAAAGATATATCACCGTATTTTTTTTCAACATACCATACATGCATTGCCTAGAATGGATGAAATACGCCGACAATTGATATTCCTTCCATCCATGGAAGAATTCAATATTAACTCGCCCATTATTCACATCCGTTTTCTTTTCACAAATTACGATATTATAACAATTTTTTTTCAACCCAGAATTTGTAAGTACATTTTATTTGTATAAAACATTGAATATTTGAAATGTTTAATACAAACAAAAATCCATTTTGACAGTTTGTATGCTGTAAGTTCCATACGCATGACTCGTCACTTTCCTCCTAACATCGAACGCTTGACTGAAACGGACATCAGCATTTGAACTGTACAAATATCCAACAGAAATTTAAATTATAAGGTGAATTAAAATTAAATGGCGCAATCTACTTCTAAAGCCAAACCCATAAAAAGAACAGTGACGTATGTAAAAGAGATTTTTTTTTTCAAAATTATATTTATTTTGCCCTTTTTACACACCGATTGCTGAAAGCTACAGTAAATAGGTAAAATTTTGATATAAATTTTACATGTTCAAATCTATTTTCTCTTGTAATGAAATTTTATATCAATTCATTCCAATCTTGCAACACAAAGACTGCATTATAAATCGAAGCGCGAAATCTGAAACATTACAACATAAATGCGTGTTTATATTGTAAAATATTTAATTCCAGAAGTAAAGTTTTTAAATCCTTGACATTTTGTATAAAGCGATAAATTGAAGGTTGTTTGTTGTTTGTGTTCCTGCATCCACTTATTATAAACTCGTGGGAAAAAAAATGTTCAAGGCCTGACTCAGCCGTTACGACAATGTTCTTAACTCATTCACCCCTAAAGACATATTTGGACTGGCCCAAGTCATTGATCTACAGAAGAGTCTATTGTTTTTCAGGGGTTGATGAGTTAAATAAATGCCTACACATGAATTCCTCTGAGAGATAGTTTATAACATACTTAAAAATCTTGTCAAAATGTCTGAAAGGCAATGTGAGAGAATGTCTATCTATTTTCTCTAAATTGATGTAACCATTTTCGAGTTCATACGTAATCCGTTTTTGGATCCAGATTTTTCGTGCCCCGCTTCAACTTTGTAAGCCCTAGCGAGAATTCCGATATGTGTCTTTACGTCGATCAAGAAATAAAATGCTCGATTTCATACAATAAATCAAAATGTTACAATATTCCATGTCTGGTATAGTGTTCAGACGTTAACGTCAAATATTTTTGATATAAAAGGACAAGTGACAATAATCTTCTGGGCCCAAAGTCACCAAATTTACTCAGTACTGAAGCTCAACTAACTTTTCATGATTTTAGGGTAAAAATATGCAAAAATTATTCTCATTTGCAGAAAACATCAGAAATATCTAAAAATTCCTTGAGTACATACTCAAATTTTTAGTACCTTACTCAATATATTTATTCAATTTTTACAGAAAAATCATAAGTGTTATGCAAAAATTTATATGTGAATGATGAAAAATAATATGGTTCCTGATCACTCAAACCCAGAAGTTTTACAAACGATTATATATATTCAAAATAATAAGATAAAAGTTGAGCTTGAGTATTGGGTAAACTTGGTGACTTTGGGCCCAGATATAACTGCATTTTATATCTTGATTGACGCAAAAACACTTACCGGAAATCTCAAGGGCTAACAAAGTTGAAGTGGCGCACGAAAAATCCGGATCCAAAAACGGATTACGTTAGAACTCGAAAATGATCTGTTGCTGGAATGTCGCGATAGGGAATCCGTACTGCACCAATAGTCCAACGCATAAATCAATATGTCAGACACTTAAACATTGGCAAATGACTTTAAATCACTCCCAAGTGGAAGATCCCGGGTTTGATTCCCTCTACTGGACTTTAAAAAAAGGACTGTTTCTTGCGCTAAGAGCTGGGCATAAAAAGTAAAAGTTTCCGGTCTTTCGGATAAGACTTTAAATCGAGGGCCCGTATCACAGTGGGCGTAGCATGTAAAAGAACTCGTCAGTCCTTAGCACAGTTCAAAGTTTGTGGTACTTCACTTACAGCTGGTGAGATCTCCATACAAGTGGGAAAAAAATTCTTGGCGGGATGTAGGGCTTCGTTAAATCACCCCTGACTTGACTTGTCGGTGTAAATCAACAATGATTGAACGAGATACGTCACCTCGGTTTAAAATCTTGCTAAAATTCAGAACACATTGATTCCAATCTTTGCAATCGAGCGTTTGGCGAGGGAACGTAACTTAACGTTTCTAAAAGGTAAAGTGTCTTACCCAGATTCGAACTTTTAAAACCGTTTGGTATGTGAGGCGAATGCTCTGCTTTGCAATAGCCCGACAAAGTTCTGATCAGGGCTGTGTAACTACTTTGAGAGAGAGAGAGAGAGAGAGAGAGAGAGAGAGAGAGAGAGAGAGAGAGAGAGAGAGAGAGAGAGAGAGAGAGAGAGAGAGAGAGAGAGAGAGAGAGAGAGAGAGAGAGAGAGAGTTTGTGTAATCAAACAGATGACACATTATCCTTTACAATAAACAGAAAAACTCCAATAAATCCACTTTGTATTAAGATGTACTTGGCCAGGTAGGAATGATGTTATTACTGAGGTGAACTTGATTCTACAGATCAGAGATACGCTATAAGAACGCCTGATTACACAATGATAGGCGTAACATTTCCAACAGCACTGCCTATATTCAGGAAAACCTCTATCCTCACACATCTCTTCATCCACGGAAATACAAAGAAAGATGTTGTTTGAAAGGAACTAACAAGTTTACCGTAAAATCATTTGTGATTACAAATACATCTGGATTTATTGAACGTTATCTGTGCGTGTATAGTTGATTCTGATTATTTCCCGGACACTTGAAAGATTTGCATCTATTATACACGCAAAGTGCGACGTGGGTTTTATTTATTTGTTTGGAAATATATCGGCTATACACTATTACTTGACGATATAGCGGAGAAGTGAAAGCCAAGCCTTATGTACTGATAATTAATAACAGTGGCATGTTTTACCTGTCTTTTTTTACCTGTGTGGATGCTGGGATTGAACGTGCAGAAACCTAAGACATGTGACAAACGCATTTCATATTGAAGGTATCTCTCGCGCGGTGAATATAGGTGGATGTTACATAAGTTTTTTCTTTCTATACTCAGGTGAGTTAATTTCTGCATTTTTTCTTTTATGGGTAAGGCTTGATACAAAAGTTAACCGTTCTTGAAATAAAATAAGAGCAATTTTTCTGTTATAAAGATAAGTATTGAGGCCGTGATCGTAAGGTAAAATGTGCATTTGGGATTTTTTATGTACTCTGTAACTGCGTATGAACACGTACTTTCGCCCGGGGGTACAGTCGTCTTTTCTTCTTTGATGTCCGCATTGTATATATATCATTTCAAAAATGCACAGGGAAATGAAAGATATTACTTTATACCAAACCGCATCATTTAAGACCTGCGTAATTTGTAAAATAAATAAATAAATAAATAAAAAATAAATGTACCCCTTAAAATTTAAAACAACTAGAATGGGTATCGATAAACTCATAAAGCGAAAAATGAAATGAGAGTTAATTTCGAATCAAGGGCCATTGGATGATTATTATTCAATGCGTTACGAACCTATTTAAAACCGATGTAATTTGTAAATAATTCATATTTACCCTAAAAAGTTAAAACAATTAAAAATTATTGGGCTGAAAAATGTGGAGGCTTCTTAGTTTTTATTAAGTTGATGTAGTTACTCTGGACTCATCAATTAAGAAGCAAAATCAAAAGTTTACGGGAAAATAAAAATTTTAACCATTTTACTCCATATTTATGATAATTTTTTTTTCTAATTTTACCACTTGTACTTGATGTATAATAACAAATAAGAGCTATAAATAGCCATAAACAATCTTGTATTCCTATATATTTTGTGGAAATAAGGTCATATGCATTGTGGTATGCGTATAGTTAGTAAGATGGAATTAATCAATTGCCAAACTGGGTTTTTCAAGCAATGTTCACAAAATATATAGGAATTTATGAATTTTTATGACTGTTTATATCTTTTTTGTTTTTATATCAATTTAAGTAGTAAAAAAGGAAAGATTAAAAAAAACAAAAACAAAAACAAATTAACAACTAATGCCAGTTTAAAGTGAACATTGTGTTGTATAATATATAATTGTATATAGTTATAACGTGACAATTTCGCCACTTTTTAAAAACTGTACCTCACAAAAAGATCTCAAAATAACTGGACAATATACAATTACCCTTTAACACGATAGCTTGTGAAAATCATCTCCCCGACACATGACAAATATAAGTGGAGCCTTGGGTCTTTTTTATATAGACTACAAATAACATCTTTCTCATCACCGACGAGATTGACCTCCATTAATAATGACAAAAGGCAATTCCCGGCTACATTTTAATCGCACGTTACGTTAGGCACTGCATAAAGATGACAAATGGGTTCGTTTGGTGTTTCGCCTCGGGCAAAAAACGAAACATCACTGATATGGAAACGTTACTAGCTTTAGAGGAGGTGCATAAAATTTTGACTTGTGTTACGGACCTATGTCAATGCAGTGAACAATTTTGTAGACCACGCCTTCCATGCCACGTGACTCCGGTTTAAAGTTCAATTGAAAGACTGTCTTTCACTTCGGGTTCGGCAAATGAACAGTCACTACCTGCCTGATAAATATGAAAAAGTATAAAAAAAAAAAACATTTTTACATCCAAGTACGGTAGATAAATTAATGTAGTGTCAAAAATATCCGAAAAAAATGTTTTTAAACTCGAGTATTACAATGATGTTGGCAGACGTTGTATTTGAACGGCTTGCGGCAATCCAGTGGTAGGGCTTCGACTGTCAATCACAAGGTCTCGGGTTCGATTGCCGGTAATGTTCCGAGCCATACCAAATACTTAAGTAAACGGTAGTAATCATTCCTTAGCCAAGCGCCCGGCATACGAAGTATATATAAGTCGCGGATCATTTGTATGAAATTTAAAAAATGCCGAGGTACCGTGTCACGATATGAATTCTTCAACTCATGTAGTTTTATTGACAGAAACGATTTAGTTTGCCTTCTTGTAAAAAGTTAAGTTTGGCATTTTGTTGATAATATCCATAGGCGTCGGAAGCAAATTGAAAGTGTGGGGCTAAACAACTTAAAAAACACACACACGGCAGAAACGTCTGGGGGCTAAGCCCCAATTGTCAACACATATCCCCCCCCCCCCCCCCCCCCCCCCCCCCCCCGGTTCCGACGCCTATGAGATCAGGTAAGACTTTGCGGTACTTCACTTTAAAGTTGTTGTTGGTTTCATCATTTTAGGGAAGCAATTTGGTGGTGGCGTAAAAAAGAAAGAAACGCAACAACAACAATAACAAACAGACAAACAAACCAATTTATAGATATAAATGGTTGTGAATGGTTTTTATGTTTTCAATCAAAACATTTCAAAATACATTGTCGACCATCTCTCACCTTAAGATACATAATTCAGAAATTTAAATGTATAATACAATTTTACAAAATGATTTTTAAAAGCTGGACAAGAATGGAAAGTACTTGAGTGAAAGAGACATTAAAAACAGTGCATTCAATACCTATATTCAATTTTTAAAAAATATATTAAAATCATTCCCGGTCGCTTTGAGAAACACTTCCGACTTATAGAAAATAAATAATTACATGCATTATTGAAAATTGTATATCATTGAAGTTTTTTGAAGTAAGTTCTGATTTGAAATTAATATATCATAAATGATTTATGAACGGTTTTTAAATTGACAACAATTTTATGCAAGATTTCACTGCGAGTCATTGAAATTCACCTGTAGAAATGTTTAGATTGTGTTAGTTAATACACCATTAACCCTTAAGGGTCACCAAAATATAACAGGGACACTCCGTTAAAATGCGTCATTGATAACCACCCGTGAAAAGTGTTTAGATTGTGTTACGATTAACACGCCGTTAAAATGCGTCATTGAGATTCACCCGTAAAAGTGTTTATATTGTGTTACGGTTAACACGCCGTTAAAATGCGTCATTGAGATTCATCCATAAAAGTGTTTAGATTGTGTTACGGTTAACAAGCCGTTAAAATGCGTCATTGAGATTCATCCATAAAAGTGTTAAGATTGTGTTAAGGTGAACACGCCGTTAAAATGCGTCATTGAGATTCACCCATAAAAGTATTTAGATTGTGTTACGGTTAACAAGCCGTTAAAATGCGTCATTGAGATTCATCCATAAAAGTGTTTAGATTATGTTAAGGTGAACACGTCGTTAAAATGCGTCATTGAGATTCACCCGTAAAAGTGTTTATATTGTGTTACGATTAACACGCCGTTAAAATGCGTCATTGAGATTCACCCGTAAAAGTGTTTATATTGTGTTACGGTTAACACGCCGTTAAAATGCGTTATTAAGATTCACCCGTAAAAGTGTTTAGATTGTGTTACGGTTAACACGCCGTTGAAATGCGTCATTGAGATTCATCCGTAAAAGTGTTTAGATTGTGTTACGGTTAACACGCCGTTAAAATCCTCCATTTAGATTCAACCGTAAAAGTGTTTAGATTGTGTTACGGTTAACACGCCGTTAAAATGCGTCATTGAGATTCACCCGTAAAAGTGTTTAGATTGTGTTACGGTTAACACGCCGTTAAAATGCGTCATTGAGATTCACCCGTAAAAGTGTTTATATTGTGTTACGGTTAACAAGCCGTTAAAATGCGTCATTGAGATTCATCCATAAAAGTGTTTAGATTGTGTTAAGGTGAACACGTCGTTAAAATGCGTCATTGAGATTCACCCGTAAAATTGTTTAGATTGTGTTACGATTAACACGCCGTTAAAATGCGTCATTGAGATTCACCCGTAAAAGTGTTTATATTGTGTTACGGTTAACACGCCGTTAAAATGCGTTATTGAGATTCACCCGTAAAAGTGTTTAGATTGTGTTACGGTTAACACGCCGTTAAAATGGGTCATTGAGATTCACCCGTAAAAGTGTTTAGATTGTGTTACGATTAACACGCCGTTAAAATCCTCCATTTAGATTCAACCGTAAAAAAAAAAAAAAAATAAAAGTGTTTAGATTGTGTTACGGTTAACACGCCGTTAAAATGCGTCATTGAGATTCACCCGTAAAAGTGTTTAGATTGTGTTACGGTTAACACGCCGTTAAAATGCGTCATTGAGATTCACCCGTAAAAGTGTTTAGATTGTGTTACGGTTAAAACACAAATAATCCTTAAGCGTCACCAAAATATAACAGGAACACTTAATTTAACATGCGTAATGACGCTTTTTCCTATCGAAACTGACGCATTTAATATTTCTTAAAAATTGAGAATTTCAAGTAAATTTACATGTTATGCGATAGCTAAAATTTCAATTTCATGAAAATCTCAATTTTCAATGTAACATTAATTTCCGTTCAGTCTCTATTTATTTTAACTTAAGATTGAGGAATGTACGATTGAGATCTTTTCTGATTATTTAAAATCCATCTGATTCATGCGTAATTTACCAATTAATGTGAGTGGATTTAGAATATCATCAGGGCCCAAGGTCACCAAATTTACTCAGTCCTCAAGCTCAACTAACTTTTCATGATTTCAAGATAAAAAACACGCAAAAATCAATTCTGTAACTGGACATATTTGTATATTGACAGCATACAATTGTAAATAATGATCAAAATCATTGCTCATTTGAAGAAAATTTCAGAAATATTAAAAAATAATAATTTGAGTACGTTCTCAAAATTTGAGTACCGTACTCAACGTATTTATTCATTTTTTACATGAAAATCATAAGTGTGATGCAAAAATTTATATGTGAATGATGAAAAATAATAATATGTTTCCTAATTAGTTTACAAGCGATTATACAGTCAAAATAAAATTAAAAGTTGAGCTTGAGTATTGAGTAAATTTGGTGACTTCGGACTCAGAGCTCGAAGTAACCAAATTTACTCAATTTACTTTATCGATTATATGGTGATGGCCAGTATTTTATGGTGAAAAAGAGAACCCCGTACCCGGGAAGAGACCACCGGCCTTCCAAAAGTAAACTGGCAAACTTTCTCTTAAAAATCAGCTTAGGTTCCAGCGGGACTCGAACAGCGTTGACAGGAAGTGAGAGACTTCAAGTTTTAAAAGGCGATGCTCTAAGCACTCGGACTCGAAGGCCCGTGGGCCCACAATAATTTGATAAGAATACAATGTTGTTTACTAAATGATATTAGTATAATTTACGATGTAAAAAGGAGGTATTAATACAATTTAGATGGGGGGGGGGGGGTTTAGACAATTTATTTTTCTCATGAAAATTCAGTTTTCTGAGGAGAGACTTTTTAAAGGACATTATTTCTTCAAAACATATTATATTTCTATTTCTTATATGCCTATTTAAAAAGTATTTCTTTATTTCTTCTGTCAATATGTTACAATTTAAAATATAATGAAATTCGTCTCCTATTTCTTGTAAATTACATTTTTGGCAAGTTCGATTTTCATGTGGTATGTTTTCCCAACGGCCTGTTTCAATCGGTAAATGAGTATTACAAGTTCGAAAATGATTTCTTTTGTAGATAATGTTTTTCTGACTGAATGAGAAGCACGTTATTTTATGTTTATGATACCACCCACCCCCTCCCCCCCCAAAAAAAATTGAAAACTTTCAGTAAGATACCAAAAATTGGAATATGTTCTCTAGCTAATTTGATATACATGGTACTTCTTACGTTTTCTACAAATGAGCAATACTTTTCATTACTATATTTACAATTGTATGCAAAAAAAGGCAAAAATGCCCAGTTGCAATATGCTTTATGTGTGTTTTCATTTTAAAATCACAAAAAACGTCAGTTCAGTTTGAGTGCAGTTGGTTGCTTCAGGGCACAAGAAAATTAATGTTGACAAGTCCAGTTTCAAGTTCAATTTATTTATGTCATAAACCAAGTCAATGGTATAAAGAAAATACAACATACAAAACTGTCGGCTACACATCACTGTGTACGGCATGGCAGGGTAGTGTTATAAGAAAAGTACATGTCATGATTTTAAATGTATAGATATAGATGTGTACAGAAGGAAGGACAAGAGACGGCCTGGCCCATTCGGTAGCGCGCTCGACTCTTGATCGTGAGGTCGTGAGTTCGAGTCCAGCCGGCGGCAGGTTGGTTTCCTGACAGACACACATCTAAATCTACGCCAATAGAAATACGACCATGACGTCATAGCTGAGTTTTGCTATGCGGTTACCGCTTGGTGGCTATTCCAAAGTATCCAGTTAGTAAATATTGATGAAGAAAAATAACAGTAAGAATTATGATACGGAGCAAAGTAAAATCCGATGGATCCATGTTCTTATCTATATTGCCGACAGTTTAGGATCATGAGTAATTCCTGCCTTTGTAAACTCGGCGACAAACCCGGAACCTCCTTTTGGTAGAGGAAAAAATCCGGTTAAAATGTAGCCTACCCTGGAAGAATCCACCGACAACCCGCAAGTTCTCACGAAATCAGTTAAAGTGGAAGTGGGGCTCGATCCTGCGTATATATGCTGATTTAGAGTCGAAAGATATTTGATAGTTTAAAGCGCTTTGCCTCAGCACCAAGAGAGAGAGAGAGAGAGAGAGAGAGAGAGAGAGAGAGAGAGAGAGAGAGAGAGAGAGAGAGAGAGAGAGAGATTATTTTATCTGACAGATGTTTACGATCAATCTCCGACTTTATTGTTTACACGTCAACACGTGGTCAGTTCGGTTTTATTGTTTGGCAATTGATAACACGATTACTCCAACATTTATGTACCGTAAATAAACATTTCATCGAAATAAATATTAACCTAGAAGATAATTGATGAACTGAATATACACTGGGCTTCACAGAGAGAGAGAGAGAGAGAGAGAGAGAGAGAGAGAGAGAGAGAGAGAGAGAGAGAGAGAGAGCTGAGTGATCAGTATAAGTGACATGCGTAAACCATGTTTTCGTCATTATAAAAAAATAGTAGTAGGTCAGGGTTCTATGGGGCGCCGTTTTAGTATTTATTCACTAATTTATGGCATCAAATCATTTTCTGATATCCAAAATCGAATTTCTGATATCAAGATTTGATATCAGAAATTCGATTTGTTGATAAAAAAAATGATTTTCTGATATCAAAAATCGAATATATATCTGATATCAAAAATTCATTTTTTGATATTTTGATATCAACAAATCGAATATCTGATATAAAAAAAATCAATTTTTTTATATCAAAAAATAAATTTGTGATAT
Organism: Atrina japonica; assembly: GCA_030159075.1. Classification (NCBI taxonomy): domain Eukaryota; kingdom Metazoa; phylum Mollusca; class Bivalvia; order Pterioida; family Pinnidae; genus Atrina; species Atrina japonica. The sequence goes on along the minus strand of BROG01000139.1, from coordinate 77,972 downwards.
CAGAAATTCGATATGGTCGGTATCAGTCGGTATGGGGTCCAATGAATCCTTTCTGGCTTGGACGAGTTAAATTTTAAGATTAAAATAATACTGACAAGAGTAATTGCTACGTCACAGCAAAAAAAAAAAAAAAAAAAATGAGTAGAATCATGTTTCGCAATGAAAAAGGTTACTCCATCTCATCATGTTTTGTGAATCAGACAATACATTTATCACATGTATGCGCCTTGCTATTACAGATATATACATGCAATTACCATACACGTAAAAAAAGAAACCCTAGAAATTATGGAATGTCTTTCTGGAACGTGAAATAGCACAAAAAACCGAACAAACGGCCGGCAATTATTTTTATCAGAATTCTTAAACTTACTGTGCATATGTTAATTTTGATCCGGACAACAACCCCTTATACGTCCTTCTTTTGCCGTGCTCTTCGCTTTGAGATTTATTTATTTATTTAAGCCGGTGA
>BROG01000139.1:0-72500 GCA_030159075.1 Atrina japonica | reverse complement strand
TCACGTGTTGTGCTGTTGGAGGTACGTTCGATTGTGACGTTTTACTGTAAGAAAAAACACAAATGTTACGTATCCTTGTATGTTCTACAGTAGCATTTTAACCCCTTCACCCCTCTGTGTATGTATCGGATGCTCCTCTTGGTATACAAGGCCAGTCAGTTATAGCTTATGGGGGTTGAAAGGGTTAAAAATGACGTATTCATTAGAGGTGACTACAGTCCCATGCCAAAAGTGAGGCAATTAACATTATTTCCCCATAGTTTTCTATGTTAAAACAACTTTACAACAAATATTGGCCTGACTTATATACTTAATGGAATCTTGTAAACTTTTGAACATTTGTGTTGAAGTCTATGGACTGTCTTTCTAAATTGGCTTGGAATGTGTCAATTTCTGTTCATGAAAAACAGCAAGTATTTTGTAAGTGACAAGCGAAATTTTCGGCAACATTTCCTTCTTTGTTCATAGTGCGGTGCATGTAAATGGCGTCAATAAATTACGTACTGCAAAGAAAGATTGTTGCTTTTCAGAAATAAAATTTCAAAGGAGTGTATTACTAAATCTCATATCAGATTAAGATTAACAGAATTTGTTATAAATATGTGAATTTTGACAAGAATTGACACAAGAATTACTTTGGTGGTATTTTCAAAAAGTTGATTTAACATAGAAAGCTATGGGCAAATGACGTTAGTTGACTCACTTTTGATATGGTGCTGTAGTAATATTGAGCAATATTTTTCTATTGCGATACTATTACGATTGTTAAAATTACTATTGCATGGTATTATGGCACTGACTGACAATATTACTGCAGTAGTCAAACAATTTGTTTTCAAACTTCATTTGTTCGTTTATTATATGATAATTTTAACAGATCTGTAACTTTTTAGATCTACTTTGTATTAAAATTATTGCAGTTTGATTTAATTCAATGATATTTTTCACTATCAAAAGTTCATCCAGAAATGTCCAAAGAAGTGTATTTCATGTATTTAAGCCGCTAATTAGCCGTTAACTTGACTATTTTTTTATCCATCGGCTCATAAACCCGCTAATTAGCGACTTTTCGACCCGAAAACCTGCTGTTTAGCGACTTTTCGCCCCGAAAACTCGCTAATTAGCGACTATTCTCAGACTTAAAGGGCCCGTTTGATCAAGAAGTCGTAAGTCCTAAGTCTTAAGTTATTTGATCTTAAGACAAAACTTAGGACCGTTTTATCAAGGCTATCCTAAGTCAAGTCTTACGGTATTTTTGCATCTTTTTTTTTTAAATAATATATTGAAAGTTTATGAATACTTTCCCTGCTACGTTTTACAAAATACAAAAAGTTATGATCGACACATAAAAACCATAGGTCAACGAGAAACCTCTTGGTACTTGGTAGTCATAAATATTTGACCTGATTTGGTCGTAAGTTGCAAGTCGTATTTCAGTATAAAACGATCGCTAGTCGTAAGTGTAGTCCGAAGACCAAGTCTGAGACTTATGACCTCTCGTAAAACGGGCCCCAGTATTCAACTTTGTTTAGCGGTTTATATACGTATATTTGTAAAACATTTTTTTTTCTGATATAAAATCCGTGATTCACGGTGTTTATCATTTTGTTACAGCTTTAGTTCGTCGTGTGATAAGGGGACTCAAGATCCGCCTACCTTACACCGTAGTCTTGCTCGTATTAGGTGTTCTTTTTGGCCTGCTGTCAGGTCGATATGAGAGTGTCCATCAGTATGCCAAAGTTGTGGAAACTGACCCGCATTTGCTTCTCGTTATCTTTCTACCAGTTCTCATATTCGAGTCAGCATTTGGCATGGAAGTCCATACTTTCCTAAAAACCACGATCCAGGTTTTGTTGTTGGCCATCCCCGGTCTAGGTAACTGATTTTTTAAACATAATTTTGTTTGAATAGTATTACATTAAGGCCTAGTTGTCATTATGTTCAAAATAATTTAATATCGTATTAAATGTTTCAAAAAGTAAAATGGAATAAAATAATTAAAGATTTGTTCGCTTGCACTGATTCTATGATACATATTTTTTGATACATTGGTAAATTCTTGTCAAGATAAACTTATGGTGGCTGATTTGTGCTATATTGATTTTTCGCCCCGAAAACTCGTTAATTAACGACTTTTCGCTTGGCGAGGCAAAAAGTCGAAAATTCGCTAATTAACGACTTTTCGCCCCGAAAACTCGCTAAATAGCGAACGTTTTCGAGGCGAAAATTCTAGATGACCAAAATCAGGCACCGTATAAACTAGATTCTACATACCAAGACGTAACAATTGCCTGCAAATTAAATAAGGCATAATGCAGTATCTAGCCTAAATTTTCAAAATAATTATTGTTCTTTAAACTCGTTATTTCTTAAATTCCACAAATGCCTTTTTATGTCGTCTAACTTTCAGCGCTGGCGTCACTGTTCACGTGCATATTGGCGCGATACCTTTTCACATATGATTGGAACTGGAATATTGGGATGATGTTTGGTTCAATTCTTAGCGCCACGGATCCAGTTGCTGTAGTCGCGTTACTGCGAGACTTGGGTGAGTATTGCCGAGACAGACCTAATGTTTCGTTGTAGCTTGGATGTCATGGAAACAAATTGTTTAGTTTTTTATGCAAGATCTTGGTAGGTTTCTCTGCTGTCTAGGAATATTTGTGTTTGTCAAAATATTTTATAAGCAATGAACTTTAATAGAATTCGCATGATTGAAATTGAAACCCATGTTTTTCAACTTCATTTTTTAAAAAAAAAACTCCCGTCACGACAGGCGAGTTCGATTGTTCGATCGTATCATGTAATATGGTAGGGGGCCTACATTTATCACATTCAAAATATATTTCATAATTTCTGATATAATTATGCATTTTGCGAGAATATGTGAATAGGGATATAAACAAGAAAATGATACCAGCAAATAATCCAAGAAGTGTATAAATAGATAATGAATGGAAAATTATAACATTCTGTATACACGTAATTGTACACGAAATCTCTTATAAAGAAGATAGTTGAATAAAGGGGCATTAGCAGTGTGTATTTTTTTCTCACCTTTTCTCTTGTTTTACTTCTTAGATTGATTTACAATAACAAAAAAGATATACACAGGTATAAAAATTCTTAAATTCCTATATTTTTGGTAAAAATTGCTTGAGAAGCCCTTACTATTTGTATATGATTAGCACACTGGACCTGACATTATTTTCACAAAATATATAGGAATATACAATTTTGTATGCCTGTGTATAGCTCTTATTTGTTATTTTACATCAAGTACAAGCAGTAGAAGACTCAGATTTTGAGGTCAATTACTAATAATTAAGGAGAAGATACATTAATAAAATTACAACTAGTGGGTTACCCCAATATTAACTATGTTGTTATCAAAGTTGTGACAAGATGTGTGGGTTATCAAAATATTATCTATGTTGTTATCAAAGTCACAACAAATTTGAGTGGGTTACCCCAACATTATCTATGTTGATATAAAAGTCATAACAAGATGAGTGGGTTACCCCAATGTTATCTATGTTGTTATCAAAGTCATAACTAGATGAGTGGGTTACCCCAATGTTATCTATGTTGTTACCAAAGTCATAACTAGATGAGTGGGTTGCTCCAATATTATCTATGTTGTTACCAAAGTCATAACTAGATGAGTGGGTTGCTCCAATATTATCTATGTTGTTACCAAAGTCATAACTAGATGAGTGGGTTGCTCCAATATTATCTATGTTGTTATCAAAGTCATAACTAGATGAGTGGGTTACCCCAATATTATCTATGTTGTTACCAAAGTCATAACTAGATGAGTGGGTTGCTCCAATATTATCTATGTTGTTATCAAAGTCATAACTAGATGAGTGGGTTACTCCAATATTATCTATGTTGTTACCAAAGTCATAACTAGATGAGTGGGTTGCTCCAATATTATCTATGTTGTTACCAAAGTCATAACTAGATGAGTGGGTTGCTCCAATATTATCTATGTTGATATAAAAGTCATAACTAGATGAGTGGGTTGCTCCAATATTATCTATGTTGTTACCAAAGTCATAACTAGATGAGTGGGTTACTCCAATATTATCTATGTTGTTATCAAAGTCATAACTAGATGAGTGGGTTACTCCAATATTATCTATGGTGTTACCAAAGTCATAACTAGATGAGTGGGTTGCTCCAATATTATCTATGTTGTTATCAAAGTCATAACTAGATGAGTGGGTTACTCCAATATTATCTACGTTGTTACCAAAGTCATAACTAGATGAGTGGGTTACCCCAATGTTATCTATGTTGATATAAAAGTCATAACTAGATGAGTGGGTTGCTCCAATATTATCTATGTTGTTACCAAAGTCATAACTAGATGAGTGGGTTGCTCCAATATTATCTATGTTGATATAAAAGTCATAACTAGATGAGTGGGTTGCTCCAATATGATCTATGTTGTTATCAAAGTCATAACTAGATGAGTGGGTTGCTCCAATATTATCTATGTTGTTATCAAAGTCATAACTAGATGAGTGGGTTACCCCAATATTATCTGTGTTGTTATCAAAGTCATAACTAGATAAGTGGGTACCCCAATATTATCTATGTTGTTATCAAAGTTACAACAAGATGAGTGGGTTACCCCAATATTATCTATGTTGTTATCAAAGTCACAACAAAATGAGTGGGTTAGCCCAACATGATCTATGTTGTTACCAAAGTCATAACTAGATGAGTGGGTTGCTCCAATATTATCTATGTTGTTACCAAAGTCATAACTAGATGAGTGGGTTACCCCCATATATTATCTATGTTGTTACCAAAGTCATAACTAGATGAGTGGGTTGCTCCAATATTATCTATGTTGTTACCAAAGTCATAACTAGATGAGTGGGTTACCCCAATATTATCTATGTTGTTACCAAAGTCATAACTAGATGAGTGGGTTGCTCCAATATTATCTATGTTGTTACCAAAGTCATAACTAGATGAGTGGGTTACCCCAATATTATCTATGTTGTTACCAAAGTCATAACTAGATGAGTGGGTTGCTCCAATATTATCTATGTTGTTATCAAAGTCATAACTAGATGAGTGGGTTACCCCAATATTAACTATTTTGTTATCAAAGTCATAACTAGTAGGTTATTCTGATATTATCTATGTTGTTATCAAAGTCATAACTAGTAAGTTTCCCTTATATTATCTATGTTGTTATCAGAGTCATAACTAAAAGCTTTCCCCATTATTATCTAAGTTGTTATCAAAGTCATAACTAGATGAGTGGGTTACCTCAATATCATCTATGTTGTTATCAAAGTCATAACTAGTGGGTTTCCCCAATATTATCTATGTTGTTATCAAAGCCATAACTAGTGGCTTACCCCAATATTATCTGTGTTGTTATCAAAGTCATAACTAGTGGGTTACCCCAATATTATCTATGTTGTTATCAAAGCCATAACTAGTGGCTTACCCAAATATTATCTGTGTTGTAATCAAAGTCATAACTAGTAGGTTACCCCAATATTATCTATGTTGTTATCAAAGTCATATAAACTAGTGGGTTATCCCAATATTATCTATGTTGTTATCAAAGTCATAACTACTAAACTAATGGATTGCCCCTATATTATCTATGTTGTTATCAAAGTCATAACTACTAAAGTAATGGATTGCCCCTATTACATGTATCTATGTTGTTATCAAAGTCATAATTAGTAGGTTGCCCCTATATTATCTATGTTGTTATCAAAGTCATAACTAGTGGGTTACCCCAATATTATCTAGGTTGTTATCAAAGTCATAACTAGTGGGTTACCCCAATATTATCTATGTTGTTATCAAAGTCATAACTACTAAACTAATGAATTGCCCCAATATTATCTATGTTGTTATCAAAGTCATAACCAGATGAGTGGGTTATCCCAATATTATTTAAGTTGTTATCAAAGTCATAACTATAGTGGTTTGCCCAATGTTACTGGGATAATATATACACATGTAATTCATATATGTTATTACCACAGGGAAGCCCATAATTCAATGAATTCAATATTCAGATATATGGATTAACATATTGTATCAAATTACATGTAAATAGAATCTGTCATATTGTGACAAGATTGTGTAGGTATATTTCTAATGTATGTGATATGTACTTCATGCACAGCCAGTATCATTCTTACAAAGCCGGAACAGAAAGTAAATAAACCATGAACAATGTTGTTGTATCGATCATCAATGAGAGTCAACAATGTTTTTACATACAATATGATTTGAAGGCTGTTACGTATACCGTGTGATGTAATTTTTATTGCAGTGTAATGAATTCTCCTTGATGGGCATTAGGCGAAAACTTGTATATAAATAGTTTGAAGCGTAATTTTGGGTGTGCATAATATGCGATCAAAATGATTTAATTTGAAATTTCTCGGAACAGGGTCAGTGAATCTTAATTTATAATGTCACCAGGTGCTCTCCATTTTAAAGAATTACGTAATAAACACTGAGTATGGATAGTTTAGAGGATTGACATATTTTTAGTTTAGGGCATATATGTGCAGTGTTATTATTTGCATTAAATTACCCCCAAAATTAGGCTGTTTCCCTGACAGAAAGTTTCCCAATTAGTCAAAAGAAAAAAAAAATGGATTAAAATGATTCCAAATAAGATGAACAATTTTTCCCGTCAGTGATATTCTTAGTAGTAAGTATGTGAAAATTCTAAATGTTATTTTTAGCTCGCCGGGACAAATATCTGCCAGTTATTGTCATACCCTTTCATCCTCATCCACATCCACGTCCAAGTCCGCATAAAAAAACGTTAAACTGGGTTATATCTTTTGAACCTTGAGGGGTAGGTCTTTTTTTTTTAGAGTAGTGTCTTTTGACCTAGTGACCTTGACCTCGGAGATTGACCAACTTTTCAAAAACATTATACTGGGCTATATCTTTTAAATTTGAAGGGTAGGGGTTTGATATTTCACTTACAAATTCTTCAAAAACTTTTAATCTAGGGTCCAGACATTTGACCTAATGACCTTGATGTTGGAGTTTGACTTACTTTTCAAAAACATGACTTTTTTGGACCTTGAACTTGGTGTTTGACCTACTTTTCTAAAACTTTAACCTTGGCTATATCTTATGAACCTTTAGGGGTAGGTCTTTGACATTTCACATAGATTCCTCCTGATGAGATCTTTTATTTAGAATCCATACATTTGACCTAGTGACCTTGACCTTGGAGTATGACCTACTTTTCAAAAACTTGAACCTGGGTGATATCTTTTGAATTTTTCAGGGGTTGGGCTTTGATATTTCACATAGAGATCCTTCGTGATCCAAGCTTTCATTTAGGATCATGACTTTTGACCTATTGACCTTGGAGTTTGATCTACTTTTCAAAAACTTTAACCAGGGTGATATCGTTTGAATTTTGAGGGATAGGGCTGTGATATTTTATATAGAGATTCCTCATGACCAAAGCTTTCATTTAGGGTCCAGACATTTGACCTGGTGACCTTGACCTTGGAGTATGACTACTTTTCAAAAACATTACCTGTAACCTGGGCTTTTGAATTTTATGGGGTAGGGCTTTGGTATTTCACATAGAGATTCCTCATGACCAAAGCTTTCATTGAGGGGTCATGACTTTTGATTATAATTGTTCCACACTGGAATTATCTTTTTCGTGACAGAATACATCTTGATTTATACTGAAAATTTTCACCATTTCAGGAGCATCAAAACAGCTGGCTATGGTGGTAGAGGGGGAATCCCTATTGAATGATGGAGCAGCCATTGTATTCTTCAATGTATTTCTAAAACTGGCAACCTCGGAACAAGGGCTTAGTGGTAAGGTTTCAAGCTTGTGTGGCAATTAGCGCACTCACACACACACACACACACACACACATATATACATTAATTTTTCTATGGTGGACTGTTTACCTGGATTGCAATGAATTTCACCCCAGATATTTTCACCCTTTAAAAAGTATAAATGACATATTTGGCTTGTGATAAGTCTGTCCTAATTTTGCATGTACAATTGAATCTCGTTATCGCGAAATTCATTGGACCGCCCCGTTTACTTCGAGATATTCAAAATTTTCAATTCCCATATTTTCCATTCTTATTGGACAAAGAATTGACCTACACAGGGTAGTGCTTAATTCAAATTGACTTTAAGCAATTGTTAATTACATTTTTACCTTGACTTATTAACGGAAGTTGTTTGTCCTGTGTTTTGCAGGTAAACAAGTAATTTTATACAATGATTTCTGCATATAAGTTGCAAACCTTCAATTGCAGAGGGTAATTTTGAGATAACAAGTGGAAATTCTGTACTATTTCGATACTTCCGACCGGAAAAATATTTTGAAATAAGCGAACTTTTGAGATAAAAATTTTGAGATAACCGGAATAAAAGTAATATAAATATATAGTACAAAAACTGGGACTGAACGTTCGACTTTGACATAACCGGAATTTCGACTCGTCTGATTTTGGCATAACAAGATTCCAATGTATATATTCATGTAAGTATTTTACTTCCAAAGTTTTGATTTCATTTTAAATTCACCCTCACATTTGAATTCAGAATGAAAAAGGCCAAAGTTTCCAGGTTTACAGTATTTTGTCAATTTTTTGTCAGAATGAGAAGGAAAATCTGATTAAAGAAATTGCAATATCTTTCTGTCTGTCTGTCTGTCTGTTTGTGTCAACAATTTGGTTAAGCTCTTGCTTTTAGCTCCATTGACAAAAAAATATTTATGATACTTCTTTCAAACCTCACATGATGATAGACCTTGACGTAAACTAACCATTACAAGCTTTTTTTTTTTACCTTTTGGAAGTTCAAGGTAGTATTCTGATGGGTCCAATGGGAGAGTAGGTTTATTATAGAAATCTATGTGAAATAGCTTAAAATTATTACAGATTACAACCAGTTCACAACATATTTACTCATTCCTTATGGGAAAAAATATTCATAGAGGTACATTGGGGTTCTTGGGCGGATATGCCCCACTCTCCGTAAATTTATGTTTTTAGGTTATTACATGAAAACCATTCACATCCAAACACCTAAACAATATACCCAACACCTAAACCATATACATATTTTATTTGTTCATTATAGGAAGAAATATACATTGATATACATTGGGGTCCTTTGGGGGATATACCACACCCCCTTAAATCTATATTTTTATGTATTACTAGAAAAGTATAAAAAACATTCACATCCCCATCCCTTAACCATATTTATTCTTGTTCATTATGTGCAGACACATTCAGTGATGTATATGGGGCTTCTTGGGGTCTTTCCCCACCCCTGAAGTATGTATTTTTATCTCTAAAACAAAACTGTTCAGTTCACATCCCCAACCCTAAACCATAATCTTGATTATTTTGGGAAGACAGATTCAGGATGTATACATGTACTTGAAGGTTTTGTTCCATCCCCTGAAATATATATTTTTACTAATAACTTCACATCCCAACCCTAAATCATATATATATTCTTGTTCATTGTGGGAAGTCACATTCAGTGATGTATATGGGGCTCCTTGCCCCACCCCTGAAATAAAACTAATCACATCCCCAACCTTAAACCATATATAATGTTGATTATTTTGGGAAGACACATTCAAGAGTATATACATGTATTTGGAGGTCCTGCCCCACCCCCTGGAAAAAATATTTTTACTAATAACTTCACATCCCACCCTGAAATCATATATATTCTTGATCCTTATGGAGAGACATACCCCCACAAATTATTTTCTTTGCTTATAACTTGAATACCTTTCATATTCCCAACCCTTAACCAAAAAACAAAAAACAAAAAATGAGAAGGCACATTTGGTGATTTATATGGGGGCCATGCCCCACCCCTTTAAACTGATATTTTCACTTATATCTTGAAATCTGTTCACATCCCAATCCCTAAACCACATACAATGTGTATTGTTGATCATTGTGATTATAGGGGTTCCGCCCCACTCCCTGAAATATATACTTTTACTAAAAACTTGAATAACATTAACATCCCCATTCCTATACCATACATATTTTCAATCCTTATGGAGAGACACATTCTGTGGTGTATGTGGGTCCTTGGATGTACTGCCCCCACCCCCCACAAACCATTTTTTTTTACTTATAGCTTGAATACCATTCTTATTCCAACCTCTAAACCATATATATTCTTGGTCCTTATGGAAAGGCACATTCATTGGTATATCTATATATAGGAGATCATGACCCACCCTTGAAATTTATGTTTTTTAATCATAGCTTATGAACTATTCATATCCCCATCTCTAAACCATATATAAATTTGATTTTCAATTTCAGTCAGTTCTCTGCAATCCGACCATACCACCTTTGGCGGTTTCTTGTTCTATTATAGAAATATATCTGTATGAAACATACCTAATTTTTGTAATATCTTTACTTTTATTCAAACAAATAGATATGGGTAAGATTTTTTTTGCAGTTATACCCTTTCCTCATTTTGTTTTTTTTACTGCTCATGCTTTGTGGTGAGATTAGTGATTACATGTGTGGCATTTGCATGGAGAGGAAAAAGTAGATGAAAATGAAGATGAAAAAGAAATACAGGGATTAAAAGTATTTCCTCTTCAAAAGGAAAATTTATTTTATATCCCTTGTTTTTTTCCTGTGGTATGATGTTTTTGCTGTATCAGTCTACCCTTCCATATTGCTACTCAGTACTGAATTTTTCATGAACCATTTCTTGCCTTCCCCGTACATTACGTTGGCATTTTTATGTTTAGAAACTACAAATAATCATGCAAATTATCTCCCCTTGTTACATGAGTTATGGTCCTTGTCTGTCCCCTACTGGTAAAACCAGAGGGGACCATAGGTTTATCTTTTGTCTGTCCGAATAAATTTGTCATCGCAACTCAGCCTTGATACATGGAAGGATTTTGATGAAACTTGGCACAAAGGATAATCACAACATGTAGATGTGCATATAAGGAGAAAAGTACTGCTTGACAATATTTGAGGGAGTTTTTGCCCTTGGACATGAATTTTTCGCTCTCTAATGATACAGTCAATGGACATAAGTATTCGTCATTTCAGTTGTGACGTCGTGTTATTTACAACTACATCGCGCATTTAAAATTAGGGTTTTTGGCTCTTAAAAATAAAACCACTTACCTAATATTTGGTGAGATTCCCTTTCATTCGTATTACTTCCCTAATTCTATTTGGATGAATACAAGTTCCTAATAAAATCAAGTCCGATGTTTTGCCACACTAGTTGAATAACAGTAAACAGCTGATCGCGGGTAGTGATGTTTGCGGTACGGTCTTTCAGCTCACGTTTTATTTTCAACCACACATTTTCAAAAGTGTTTAAATCAGGGGATTGAGCAGGCCACTCTGTACAATTTATTCCGTTCTCCTCCATATAATTTTTCACTAAATGGGCCCGATACACAGGGGCATCGTTGTTTGGGAAATGTCTGGCAATTGCAGGCCAAATATTATTGTCAACTATTTCTACATATTTGTTAGCATTAATAATACCGTCCACAGCCACAAGAGTTCCTATGCCTTCGTAACATACACATCCCCAGATCATCAACGATAGCGGTCTCTTTGACGGGGGCAAACGAGATGAGGACTGTCAACTTCTTCGTCCTTTTGCCAAACATACAAACGGTTGTCAGTGCTAATAACAACTTGACTTTCGTCAGAAAAAATGTATTTTTTCCATTCAATGTCACTTTTCCAAAATTTACGTTCACGACACCATTTCATTCTCTTTTTTCTGTTCTCAGTTCGTACTACCATGCTCTTCCTTCCGCGTTTCCGTTTAAATCCTTCATCATGTAATTTTCTGAACACAGTCTTAGCACTAAATGGTCTCTCACTCCTGTCATTAAACTTGCCTGTCAGATCGGCCAAAGTGTCCCATCTATTATTTTTAACGAGACGCATTAACTTCATATTATCCCGGCTTGTGAACGAAAGTCGGCGACCACATTGAGGTTTATTTTCTACCGTATTTCCTTTATCAAACTTACTCAAAATACTCACAATAGTTTACCTAGGAATGCCGAACATCCTGGATAATTCTGTCTTATTTGGAGTATGTTTTGCCGATTTTACAATTAATTCTTTAACCTCCGTGCTCAACTCTGCTGATTTTCGCAGTTTACAGTCTCATACAAATGAGCAGACGTCAAAATGACGTCACGAAAACGTCACAGAGATTCTATAATCTATTTCTGAAAAGTAAGTTCTTTTCTATATACACTCTGAAAAAAGCGCAAGCCGTAAATAACAAAGAAATGCATCGCGAGAGGTACAACGTCAAGTAAAATGACGAATACTTATGTCCATTGACTGTACCAATCTAATTAAAAAACAACCTCTAAATGCTCCCGTTTTCTGATATGTCGCGTATAGGATCTAACGCAATCTGCTATGGGGTCACATGCAGATGACCTTGTAGGTGTGTCATTTTCGACCAATGAAAATGTGACTCACACAATCTTGTAAGCAATCAAATGGCAAAGAGATTTTAACATTATAAACAACACTGAGCACACAAAATCCAGAACAACAGAATTCTTTTCATAACCTTTGATGGGTTCGAATCACCAAAGATTTTCTGATAGAATTTTACGGACCGACAGTTTCATTTTTATAAAATGAATTACGTCTCTTTGCCATAAACGTTAAATTTTGTAAGTCACATTTTCATTGGTCGAACATTACACACCTGTGAGAGGTCATCTGCAGGTGATACCATAGCGGATTGCATTACATCCTTTACGTGACATATCAGAAGACAGTCAGCGGTGAGAGATTGGTTTTTAATTAGATTGTAATAATACCAAAATCTTGTTTTTTTCCTTTTGTTTATGTTGACATTTATTTGTCCCAGACTCATCATATCTAGTGCAGATATACAGCTAAGGTATAAGTAGTATTTTGAGGACCACATTGGAATGTGAATGAACTTTGCTGTCAGCTTTTCTGCTTTACTTTGTTTTGGCTTGCAAGGCCTTGAAAGCTGAAATATACCCACTGAAAGTGCTTGAAAAGTGCCTGAAAAACACCAAGAAAAGTCCTGGAAAAGTGCTTGAAAAAAATATGAATATTCCTGGAAAAGTGCTTAAAAAATCTTGTTCAATGGCTGTATAAACCATGTAGACTCACCCATATCAATAAATGGTATGGTCTACTGTCATAATTCATGACTAAACAAGTTAATATTGCATGTAAAATGATTGTAAAAGTTTACATTTTTGTAAGTAATGTTTCAGCAATAAAAATTGAAAGGAAAATTGGAAATGATCCTCAACAACTGTATCTGATGTGAAAGCTGTCTGATGTATCTACTGTGGTTTTGTTTTCTTTCATTTTGATTTTTAAGAAAAACCTTATTGTCCTTGAAACTGGGGTTAGTTTTACAGAGCAATTTTAGATGAAACTTGGGTTTGTTTTTACCCCTTCACTAAAAAGTTATCTGGAGTCCTTTCAATTTTTATTGCCGAGACATTACATACGAAAATGTATGTTGTATAATACAAGGATTAATATCATGAACATGCGGGTCTCGTAAAAGGTCCCATTCCCAATGCAAAATCTGTTGTTTTTTCCCAATTTTAAGCAAAAATTTTCCAATTATGTTCACCATGTCATTCACATTCAGTATGGAGAATTTAGTACATGTATGAGCTGCTTCAAAGTCTTCACACAACCGTGGTATCAGTCAAATAAGAGAGGCTAAATGAATCACAAGTTTTGTGTCTTTACTCTTATGAATCAAATTACCATAGTTACGTTTGGCCAAATTTGATATAAAATTCCCAGTTGGAAGGGTACAGGACTCAGTCCCAAAAAAGTCTCTTAACCCCTGTAAAATTTGTACAGTTTTTGTTTTCATTTCTTCACATGACTTTTTATTGTTCCCTCCATTTTAGCCACCCACCACCCGGGGGTAGGGGTGGACTATAGCTTTGCATTGTGTCTGTCCATCCTTCTGTCCTTTCGTCCATCCCTCCTTTTACTTTGACTGGACCATATCTTCCTCATTTCTTTAACCCAGGCTTCCCATATTTGGTGCAAGTATACATCTTATTAAAAAGATGAAAGTTTACCGGATATATAATCAATCACTGATGTTTTACAATAATTGTCATTAGCCATCGGAAGTGTTTTTCGATTGTTTTGCTACTTTTGAGTGTAACAAATGCTAAATGGGTGGATTTAACAGCCGTAGTTGAGAACCACACTCGAGGTAGATTGAGGAAGGCCATACTGGTTAGTGGAATAAATCACAATTTGGTCAGGGAATTAATGGTCAGTGATTTATGTTGACCTAATAAGTGGCAGCCCTTAAAAAGGTAGGTATAGTTATTTAACTACTTCCAAATCCAAATACCATTTTGTCGGATTGGTCATGCCAAAAAACTTCACTTCATATTTTTATATTGCAGGTGGAGAAATCGTTGTTGATTTCCTGCAGGTGGCACTAGGAGGTCCGTTATGGGGATTTGTGATGGCAAAGATAACTTTATTTTGGTTATCGAGGGTGTTCAATGATGCACTTGTTGAGATCACTATAACACTGGCATCGACATATTTGACCTACTATATCGGTAAGAACCCTATATTGAATACCTGGACATTTTTGCCCCATGTTGTTTTTGCCCCTGGTTATTTTCGCCCCTCGCTTTTTTTGCCCCAGGTTATTTTTGCCCCTTTTACTACAGAAAATATATTCATCCCACCTTAGATTTGAACTAAATCACTATCATCTCATGGATGGCATGTATGTCAGTGCTTTAATTACATAGATTGAAAATTTCACTTTCACTTTAAATTGGCCCTCTTATCTGAGGGCGAAAATGTTGAAAAATAAACAGCAGTGAAGCTATCCAGGTGTACAGTATTTCTGGGGTCAACAATTATCAAAATTTTCACATGTCCTGCGGGGCAAGTAGTCTTGAAATGTACTCGTCCAGATGCATATGTAATTTACCATAAAATCAAATGTATTACACAAGTCTTAGTAAATTAAAGTGGTTGTTTTTCAAATTGTGTGCAATAAGGGACTGTTTAACCAAAAGAACTGAAATGGTATCATCAATTAGAAAAGATATACCTGACAGGGAATCGCTTATACCCTGTCAGAATTTTGTTTTTTGTTTTAATAACCAACATAAAAGTGAATCAAGCTTCTATATATCTAAATCATGGTTTTATGTTATAGATCAAAGTTTTATTAGGCAATATGATTCTCCATTGATGTTTTTTTTTTAAATTGTGGTTCTTTGAAATATATATGAGAAAAAACCAAAATTTACTAATTTTTGTAATAACACTGTAGATAATTTGAATTTACATGTATTTCTTTTTATCTACAGGTGAAGAATTTTTTAATGTTTCTGGTGTCTTAGCAACAGTAGTACTAGGTGTCACTATGAATGCTGGGAAAACCATGATAAGTCCGGAGGTTGAAAAATTCTTGCACAGGTGAATTTTTAGTATTTTCATTAATCTTTTTTTTTTCACCTGCATCGCCATAGGTGAGAACAAGTCTGTAGTACAGGTAGCCACTTTACTCAGTCGGTTTATCCTAGACACATCAAACACTAGCACAAAAATGCCTTTTCCGATTTATCCAAAATTTGGATATAATGTTGGGATAACTTTCGATATATCATTCTGGAGTTATGGGACTTTTAAAAAAAAAATTATTATATTCTCACATGTTACACACTTGAACTTGAGAATACTTTATACAATTTATCCAAAATTTTGGTATAATGTTGGGACTGTTTTTGCCTGGTTCCCTATCATTTTTTATGAATTTTCAATATTACAATGTTACAGAGTTATGGTACTTTGATTGTTAAAATTTGAAGTAGCATGTTTCTTTAAAGTCATTTGTTAACTTGAGAATGACAATGTCTCATCAGATTAATCCAAAATTTTAAAACAATATTGTTTATAAGTAGCATATAAGTTATATAACAAAATTATTCTAATCTTAGTTAGTAGTTCGAAACATCGACAAATTAGACAAAATGAAGTTCAGCTCACCAGAGTTCTACTGTACCTGTTTCAAAGTTCATAGATTTTCATGATTGATTGTTTGGTTTAAGTATAAAGATGCCTTGAAAAAAAGAATAAAACAAGTGTTTTGAGTTTAATGTCTTTTGGAAATGTTTAAGAATAAATTGTCATTTTTTTTCTTGCAGATTTTGGGAGAGTTTGGCCTATATAGCCAACACTCTTATTTTCATTATAGTAGGAATGGTCATATCAGAGAAAGCCATATTTGAAATTCATGGAATTGACTGGTTTTATATGTTTTCTCTGTATTTTGGGATTTTTGTAATTCGGTAAGTGTATTCATGTCTATATATATACACAGTTCACCCCTGTTATAACGCCCTCCATTATAATGCCAAACCCGCATAACGCCGCTATTTCTTGAAGAACGGATTTCCTCCCATATAATTCCCTCGTTGTAATGCCAAAACCTGCATACCACCATCCACCGCCCATTCTCCGGTAACAATGGTCATTTATACATGTTAAATCCTGCGAACATATTGCCAGACCAGATGGAATAAAACAGCGATGGTAGCTTGTTTACTTCATACTTCGACTGCAAAGGGAGGTAACTCGAATATCGAGTGTCATAAACTGGTATCCGGTTGTATGAACAAAGTGTAGAAGTCAGACAGGGACCAGCTTACGCGTGTCATGCTTCCGTGAGAGTTGGAAAAAATCAACGCGTCATCACAAATACTTGTGCACGTCGTGTGTTTACACAGCAATTATCACACGTCAAGAAATAATTATGAGTAGATGAGATATGTAAACTTAAAACTATTGTATTACCGGCTTGTCAACGAGTTATTTTAGACAAAAAGGATGAAAGGTAACATTAGAAATGTTTCCGAGCTAATGTTAGAAACAGATCTAGATTTTCTGTCTCTCGTACATGTACTGCTACATATTTTGGAGGGTTTAATTTTGACCATTTTAATAGGGTGGCAAAATTGTCCAAAATTTAAACATAGACAAAATATCTGAATTTACGATATTAAGTTGTAAATAGGATATGATATACAACAGGGATTAAAGAGATGTCAGATGAAAATGACCACCCCTCGAAAATAGTAAACCTCTATCCATCCATCCATCCATCCATCCATCCATCCATCCATCAGTCTGTCTATCTCTATCCATCCATCCATCCATCAATCTATCCATCCATTGAGCAGTGAGGGTTCTTTAACATGCCGACACCTACTGTGACACAAGACCTCGGTTTTTACTGTCTCATCTGAAGGACAGGAAACCGACATGCCACCGGCTGGACTCAAACTCACGACCTCACAATCAAGAGTCGAGTGCACTACAGACTGAGCAAAGTCGTCTCTCTATCTAATCCAGGGATTACTTTGGTAACAACCACATAAATTTACAATCTTTAGACTTCAGATAACTTGTTTATATAAATAAAAGATCATTTCTCTAAAGCTACTGAAAAGTGCCAAAAGTCTACAGACACTGTTATTTTTTACTATATATTATTATACATAGCTACCTACTGATAGGGATAAAATATTGGTCTATGGAATGCTCTCAGTATTTAGTATGTTTCATATAAAACCACAATTTTTCATAAAAATACTGTGAAGCCATTTCTTAACACATTTCAATAAAATTTTCACTGTTAAATAAAGAATGAAATGCAGTTATATGTATTTTGAATTTTGATTTTCTGAATCAGAAATTAAAACGTTTATTTATTTCAACAAAGAAGTTAATTTTTGTGATGTTAACTCTATATAAGTAAGTAAAATTATAATGTCTAATTTTCACTTTCTATTTAAAATTGTCAAATCTTTAAAAAAATAAATCAAACATTACATCCATAAAGAAGTGTAACTTGGAAACATTATTTGTTTAATGGTGAACATTCTAATGAAATTGTACTTTTATTTGATTTTAATGTGGATGGTACCATAATACAAATATAATTGAAAAACAAGGGAGATAAATCATTGTTTGGATGTTACCGTGTAGTAAGGTTGTCAATAACCTCTGATTTGTAGTTCTTATAAGGCCATGAAAATCATGTGATTATTAAAATTGTTTGCATCATAACTCTACACAAAGAGACCATTTCATTGTCCACAAATCAGGGTAATGTTTCACAAATGATCGGAAATTGGAAAAAAAAATTGTACGATATAAAATACAAAAACTGAATGTTTCACAAAAGTTGTCTAACACTAATATACATGTAATATTAAATTTGGTCGTTATTTACTGGTACCAGTCGATAACAACAGTAATTAATCATATTGGAAGTTGAATATTCTATACATTGTTAATGAAGTTTTATTTAATAAAATTGGGAATAGGAAATTGTCAACATATTTTGATTGCTTTGTAAAAGGATGATAAATATTGCAGGTGAATAAGTTGTAAACAAAAACAAAAATGCTAAAATTTGTAAGCGCTTGTAAAACTATGACCAGACTTTTTGGTCTATCAGTAAGATGATTTTAAAAACAAGCCAGTTTCATTGTATCCAAGCATTTGTTCTGTTACAGCGGACTTGTAATAGCAATATTCAGTCCCATCCTACAGCACACTGGTTACGGCATGACCTGGAGAGAGGGTGCGGTGATGACATGGGGTGGCCTTAGAGGAGCTGTCGGTCTGGCTTTAGCATTGCAAGTAGCACACCATGACGAGATCGATCAGGAAACCGTGGGTATAAGGGTAAGAAAACTTGCATGTACAAATTTCTGTACACTTTTTTTATGTTCCCAAGATTGTGGCCAGCGAACTGCTGGATGACACTTAGGAATCACTTTGTTAGCAGTATGGTGGTGTTGCCATTGGTTGCACTTTGGGTTTTGATTAAATATCTTTGAGTTTTTCTCCCCCTGCAGATATCAACTTTTTACATGTTGCTACATGAACAGACAATTCTCGATAAACAGCCACCTTTTGTTATCTAGAAATTATGACAGTATATGGAGTTTGGCCATGAATTGAATTCTCATATCTTGGGGAGAAAATAGAGTTACTGATATTTGGTATCATTGATATATCTTTAATGAACAGAAAACAGGACAATATTTCATATTAAGTAATAAATTTTTGTTTAATTAATTCTGAATTAACTGGTCGTAATACTGTTGCTCGACTTTTACACTGGTGATCTATAGTGACCAATTAGCTGACCACCAACACCTGCTTTAGTGACCACCTGTGTATAAAATCCACCTGGTTACAAAGACCATTTTTTGCTGTCCCCAATAGTACCATCCATTTGCATACAAATCAACCTCTATATAAAGACCACTTCCTTATAAAGACCAGTTTTCTTGTGTCCCTAAGGAGGATGTTATATACCGTATTTTACGGCCTATAGGTCGATATGGGGGTTAGGTCGAATGGCCGATTTTTGGCAAAAATCCAGGATTAAGTATTAGATAGGTCGAAATGGAGGACAGGTCGATGTCGGCAGAGATGGAAACATGAATGGGAGAACACAAAAATGCATGTTTATATTTAATAACTGGTGCTAACACGATGGTAGCCTATTAAAATAATCAGAGTGATCGGCCTATTTTACGGTACAGTATTAAATAGGAATGATTAAAAAGCATATAAGTTGCATCATATATATATTTCACATCACTTATATTATTATTACTCGTGTGTACCGATTATGTATACAAGCATCGCCATTATGTTACCTGTCAAATCATCATTAAATTCTTTATGCTGTTTACACAAGCGACCTCAATCCTTGTCTTATCCTTACATTGACCTAAATTATTATGCTGCTGCAATTGTCAAACAATGAAATACTCAAGATTTAGTGTCAATTAATTTATGTAACACTTTTTCCAAAACTTCCCCAACTTCAAAGACTGCCGCGCGATCCTTATCAGTTGAAGGTCACGTTCCAGTGAACACAGCTTGTAATGTCATGAACTTCAACTTCACAGCGGGGTGCCGAGATAAGGGAATCATTCAAAAGTATAAACTGTCCGGTATAAATATATTGTAAACAATGTATTTTTATTACGCAGTTTCTGACACAGTCTTTAATCTCAATGATATTGTAACTTTAAAGATCATTATTTTGTCACTTGATTATGAACACAGTGCATTATGCACACACGAGGTCACATTTAATAGTCATATTAAGTGTAAATACAAATGGGTGTTTGGAGTAGGCCCCTAGATTAGCCTGTGGAAAATTTTGAATTACGATGTTAAAATGAGGAATTGCAGATACAAGTTAAATATTTCAATATTTTTTCAAAGATAAGTCGATGCGGTGAATAGGTCGAGGTCACAACTTTGGAGAAAAAAAATATCGACCTATAGGCCGTAAAATACGGTACAAGTTTCACTGTATTGAGATAACTGACACTTTGAAATAGTCGTTTGTTCTATAAGTAAAGGGCAAATGGCGGTATAAAGAGAATTTTATATAGCAAGAAAAACAATCCTGAAAAATTCGGCAATATTGCAAGAATGGCGATGGATCGAGTGGCGATAATTTGAGAATTGACTATATTCAACAGAAATCTTGGGTGTGTTGACTTTTGATCGTCATCAGTCAATATTTGCTAGAATTATGGGACTTTGAAAATGTCCAGACAACAAATGTTTGCGTTTCTGTAAAAAAAAATGAGTAAGTCGCGTTAATGGCAAATATATGTACATCTGTGCCTCAATCATTTAGTTTGAAAATTTCGCTATCATTTTATATTCGCCCTCTCATTCAAGGATGAAAAAAACAAAATCAAATTGGAGCGAACATTTCCAGTTATACATTGGCAGACAGATACTGCTGCTGGCTTTCAGTTTTTACGATATTGAAAGGGCTGATCATAGGATCACATTAATTTTTAGCCCACTTCTACGATGTTGAGGAAGGCTTGTGCATTTTCCTAAGCGCCAACGTCTTGTGTTTAAGAATATTGGTTGAAATTTTGCTTTCCTTTGATACTTGATCTTACTGTTATATTATCTGTTTTAATCATTAACTTATCAACCCTGTGGCCACATTTAGACTCACCCATGTCAGTAAATAGAATAGTCTACTGTCATTTTTCAGGGGTGGGCAAGTTAAAATTACACATGAAATAATTATGAAATTTTTATTTCAAATCATACACTCCCAAATTATGACAGTGGACTTGTCCATTCTTTGAAATGGTTGAGACCAAATGAAGCTTTAAGGTTCGATGATCGAGTTAATTTAGATTTTGTCATTTCGTTGAAGGTTTTGGTACATGTTTCGGGTATCGTATTCCTCACGTTGGTTATAAATGCCACAACTTGTGCTGGTTTGTTGAAAATGTTAGGTAAGTCAGGACATTTCTACAATTAAATTTCCGTTTTGTTGTTTCCTTTTGATTTTTGTTGATTTATCATTTTTTTTCCTTTTATTCCAACTGCTAAACTTAAAAAATTCTCGCAGAGATTTACTAGATTAAATGGGAAAGTTTGAAAATTCAGTGATGAATAAATAAAATATTGCTTTACAATTTTTTTCTGTATTTTTTTCAAAGCTTGCATGGAAAACTGATTCTCATACAGGTGAATTCAGTAATTTTTTCATTCGGCATTTTCTGTAGCTTGGTATTTTTTTTTTTTTGTCTTCAAAGGTGTTTCATCACCAACTGTTAGGAAGTAAGTTTCTTTTTGCGTAAATTTACGTTTTTTAATATTTATTTGATGAAGATATCTACATCAAATTAAAGGGGCATTAGCTGTATTTTCCAAAAAAAGAAAAAAATTATTTCATTTTTTTACTATTTAGGTAGATTGATGTACAGTAACAAATAAGAGATAAACACGGGAATAAAAATTCTTATATTCCTATATATTTTGTGAACATAAGGTCTAGTGTGGTATGCATATATACAAATAGTAAGTTCAAATAAATCATTTGCAAACAGATAATTGCCAAACTGGGTTTCTCAAGCAATTTTCACAAAATATTTAGGAATTTGAGAATTTTCATGCCTGTGTATATATCTCTTTTTAGCTTGCTGGGACAAAAATTTTAAATCATGAGGGATAGGGCTTTGATATTTCACATATAGATTTCTTTTGACCATACCTTTCATTTGGGGCCTTGACCTTTGACCTAGTGACCTTGGACTTTGACCTAGTTTAAAAAAAATTTAACCTCAGCTTTGGCTTTTAAATCATGAGGGATAAGGCTTTGATATTTCACATATAGATTTCTTACAACCAGAGCTTTCATTTGGTACCTTAACTTTTGACCAAGTTACCTTGACCTTAGACTTTGACCTACTTTTCAAAATTGTTAACCTGATCGAGCTGAAAGAATAAAAAAATTACCAGTCTTTTGACCTTAAAACCTGACAGCTGTGGGTCAAATACCTATTTTGATAATTTACATCCATTTTGGTGAGCTTTGTTGTCTTCTGACAACTCTTGTTGTTATTGTACATCATTCATGGAGGACTAGTTCATGGATCTAAATCTGATTTAAAAATTTTCAAATCATTAATGTTCTTTAGTTCGTCTGAAAAATTTATTCCATTATTTTTGTTACAGGAATGAGTGACACATCACCAGCTAAGAGAATGTCCATGGCGAATTCCCTCCGATTTTTAGAAGACATGAGAGAGAAAACACTTAACATGTTGAAAACGGACAGGTTCTTACTTTTCTTTTACAATTTATTTTATAGATCGTCTTGTCCAAAGGATGGTGTAACAGGAGTTACCCATCCTATCATAGGGGCTGAAATAAGGCCCCTTTCCCAATGCCAAAAAAAAAAAAATGTAAAAAATGCATTTTTTCCAAACCTGGATTTGAAATTTCCCAATTGAAGTCAAATGACAATGAATTTGAAGAGATTCTTGTATTTTCAAACAGTTTTGTGTATTTTTAGATTTCCCAATTTCAACAAAATGTTGCTGAAAATTTCTGTGTGAGATCTTGGTATCACTTTGTGTCTGTCATTGTAGTCGATGGAGACGTGATGGTGTATTAACTTTAAATATTCTGCTCTGAAAACACTCGACCAATCATAAACAGACTAAGCACGAATGTTTATTTCCTGAATGTGTATAAAGTTTATTCATTTGTTGCCAATCCAAAATCAAACATGACTGCTTGAGGCCAAAAATGTGCATTCAGATTGAAGTACCGTAATTCAGGGGTAATTATCATCAACATACAGATCCAGTAAAATGCCCCATTCCCAATGCAAATTTTTTTCCCCCAGTTTTGTGCAAAATTTCCTAAACATGCTCACTGTACAACTCACATCCCGTACACCAACAAAAGCAGAGTCTCACAACTTCCATGTCTTCAAATGAAAACTATATAGTCAGTTAAATAAAACAAGTTGGATGAATAAAGTTTTGTGTCTTTATTGTTTTGAGTAAAATGACCATTGTTACCTTTTTCCATTTGGCTCATTGGGATGTAAAATTGAACTTAAAGGGCACAGGACCCTTTTCATTAAAGGTTCTATCAGCCTCTGTAATTGTCCACTTTTAATACAGTTGAGCAGTGCAAGCTGAGATGAGCGAGCCTCGAAGAGTGAGCCCCTTAATTTTTTTTTATTAGTTGCCCACAAATCTTGTAGTTCATTATTGATTTGTAAGAAATGTATTAATATCTTCCACATGAGGAAAGACAGAAGTAAAATTATAGAGGTCAGAGTTTAGCTCACTCACCCCTAAAAACACATTTGGGCTGGTCTAAGTCATTGATTTACTCAGAAGAGTCCATTGTTTTTCAGGGGTTGATGAGTAAAATATTTATCCCCTGTTGACAAGCATTTGGCTTTCATTTGTTTGTCGTTTTAATGGTGTTTTACATGCCACGTACATTCAATGATATTTCATTTATTATGACGGTGGCCAGTTTTTTGTGGCAGTGGAGAAAACTCGGATAGAGTGTACAATCTACTAACACACAGTCCCTTCATGAAATTTTGCATTTTTTGATGCTACATCAATTTTATCCTGGTTAAGTATTTAATTTCATTATTCATAATACACAAATACATACCGGTAGTGTAAAATTATTTGTTTTTGTGGTTTAAAATGTGCGTGGTTTTTCCTTCAAAAAAAAATTTTGGACATTAATTTTTTTTATATATGAGTTATCCTATCATCCATTATTCAAATAAAGGATTTTCACTATGGATTTATTTTCGTTGTTTTTGGTTACCCACAAGAATATCGAAATTATTTTGATTTTACAGTATAATTCTGTCATTCTTCATCTCATCAGTATTTATTTATCATTATTTTGTGTCTGTTCGTTCATCAGGTTTCTTGCTGATGCAGACTGGGACACGGTAGAGAAATCATGTGAAATAGACGATCCGTACAAGACGACTGAGGAAGAAGCACAGGTGGACGACTCGTTGGATATTCGGCCGAATGCAATATGTCCAGAATGTGATTGTAAGCTTCCGGCACAGTACACCAGGAAAGAGCTACGGGACATGACCAACGAGGCTATTTTGAGAATGTTGAAGGCTGAAAGGGTATGATGTACAATACAGTCAAACTTGTCTATAAAGACCACTCCAGGGAAATGGGCAAAAGTAGCCGTTATACACAGGTGGCCTTTATAAAGAGGTTCATTCATTATAAAAACATGAAGAAATAATATGTTTGATTGGCCTTTTGTAGCCCAGAAGATTACTAGAAGGTCAGGTTCATTGTTTGGGATGTAAAATATATTGGTGTGAGGTGAGATTTGTATCAGTTATCCTTTATTCTTTAGATTAAACATATTTCATTCAATAGACACATTTAATAGAATTTGGCAACAAGTTTTAACAACATCAGGAAAGTCCTCTCCTAATAATCAGAGTAATCCTTGTATTCTTTTATCATATCATATTATATGTAGTTGAACTACTGAAGATTTGAGATTTTAAATAGTTCAATATTTTGTGACTTTTAGATGAGCTACTGGCGACAGTTTGAACAGGGTATGCTGTCTCGTGAGGCTGTTAGAAAACTTCAAGACTGCACGGATGTTGCTGCAGACAAAAAGGGGAAGTAAGTAGTGATAAAAATTTATGAAAAATAAAATTGCATTCCGAAGTCATCACAGAAACGTATATTCTAAGTTAGTTATATGCATAATTTTAGCCAGTCCTTTTCTTGATTAAAAGTCTGAAAGTTTATGATAAAGTCTGGAAGTGAATAAAATTTATTCAAAGCAAAAACAGAAGCTTGTAAAAATTATTATTTTTTTTTTCTCAAATTTAAATTTCTATGATCGTATTGCAAATCTAACTGCTAGAGGTCAACAATTATATAAATATCCATATGTCCTGCAGGACAAGTAATATTGAAATCTGATTGTCAGTTTTATGCATAAATCACTTGTCTGAAAATCATGTGTAACATTTAAAGATCATATATTATTTTGTATTTAAATAAGTATAATCTTTATTGAATTAATTTTTGTCTACAGCAATTTCACTTGTCCAGTCAGAAGTCCATGTTTGCCTTCCATTTTTAGCTCCATTTTCGTAAAACATGGGGAGAGGGAAATATAGGATTTATCTGCCTCAGTTAGTCCAGCCATAAGTCAAGGTTTTCGGACAAATTTTTGCTATTCCTCACCAATCATTTTTAAAATTATGGTTTCAAAGGTTTGGGTTTGTTGTGAAATTATTGTGAAAACTGTCGTGAGAAAGACAAGTTAAATTTGTATTCGGACAAAGACATTTCAATTCAGGACTAGTGAAAATTTCTATTGCCATTGGTGGATTTAGGGGGAAGGTTATTGGGGTTGTAACCTCCCCTTTGAAAAATTCAAATCATCCCCACTTCAAAAAATCCTGGATCCGCCCCTGATATCGTAGTTGATCTCTGCGTGCACTACTTATGTTTTTTTTTGTTTTTTTTACTGTTTCCAGGTTTATCGATGTTGATGAAATAAAGAAAAGTTGGGAAATTCCTAATATTTACATAAAGCTGGTAAGTCATATAGAACATGCATTGTTTACCTGGAAATTTTTACCCTCTTATGACAAAGCATATTCACCCCTTCTTAATTAAATTTGCCCTAATTCACCATATGTTCATGGATGACATGCTTGAAAATTTCACTTTTATATGAAATTTGCCCTCTCATCTGATGGCGAAAATGGTGAACATAATTTCCCGGTATGCAGTATTGCAATAGCTGAATGTAGTTTAACCAAACAGAGAAAGGTTGATTAAAATAGTGTCGTGAAGTACTGTTTCTGGGAATATAATTATGTATATTGGACTTTACCTTGAACAGAAATGTTGCCATTTCATTGGGTATATAAAGAATCATGTGATTGCCATCTTTTGGTTCTGTGGATGGTCAGTAGCTAAAAAATAGACAACAATGGCAATTTCCTAAATGAGAATGTGGTCATCCACAAAATAAAAACAGTTTTACATTTATTACTGACCGTCAATGAAAATATGTCTGGTTGACGATGAGAAAGAGACCTAAATAACTAATAATGTACATCAGATACTGTAAACCCCTTTAATTTCGCTGCCCTAAAATTTAAAAAAAAAAAAAGTTTTTCAATTTTCCATATTTCACTGCCCTTAATTTTGGCGATTTCATAAATATTGTAAACAATTGCAGAATCCGGAATATATTTTTGTGGCCTTTAAATTTCGTGATTTTTTCCCAATCACAAAATTCGTTAAATTTAAGGGCACGCATAAATTAATGGGTTTACAGTATAAGAATACCAAATAAGAATGATTAGAAGAATAAATACAGTAAAACCTGCTATAGTAGCCACCTCTATATAAGGATTACCTGTCTATAAAGGCCAGTTTTTTCAAGTCCCTTGAATGCATACTTCAACTAAATTGAACCTGTGTATAAGGGTCACCTGCACATAAAGGTAAATATTTTCTGGTCCCTTGGGTGGTCCCTATATACAGGTTTTACTGTATATTGAACCATCAAAGTGAGATGTCAAACATCTTCAAAACATAGATACATCTTGATCTGTCAAGGTCTATGAGGCAATGCTTTAATTTAAATGTACGTGCCACTAAATACAGAGATTGTCAGGATCTGAATAGGAATTCTGATCAGCGAGGTGTATTTACAAGACTAATTTTAGAATTACATATTCTATTTTAGAAAAGGTTTATAAAGAGATTTATCTACAGAGACGATATATCAAAACCCAAGAGTGTGTTTCTTCAGAAGCTTTACGAGATTTCCCGTCATCAGGCTTTCTTCATTACCGTGTATGTCATCATCGTTCTTGACATGGTCAACTTAACGTTTGCAGTGGTGTCAGAATATCATCCGAAATGGCATGACAAGAAAAATATCTTCCGTTCCCTCAACGTTCTCTTTGTTGCATTATATTTCTTGGAAGCAGTGACCAAAGTAAGACTTTACATTTATTATAAATTAATTCATGCTCCCTTCATGTAATTAAAAATAAAAGTTGAAAACCAGGTAGATTCTTCAGCATTTCTTTTTTGACCAATAGACCATTTTCAAGTTGTCTGATTCCATTCAGTTTCATCACAATAGTTTGTACTTAGACGATGTGATGTCATCTGAAAGTTGGGCAAGGTCGATTCAGGCTATTATGATGAATCTTGACGTAACAAGACATCTCGAAAATGGTCTGTTCACCCCTAAAGACACATTTGAATTGGTCTTAGTCATTGATTTATAGAAGAGTCCATTGTTTTTCAAGGGGTCGATGAGCTAATGTTTTTGAAAGTAAAATTTTTGAATTTAAAAATGTATTTAAATGACTTTTCATCACAGATACAGTAAAACCTCCTTTAGTGACCAACTGTGTATAAAGACCAACTAAATGTGTTTCTAGGGGTGTATGGGTTACATAAGTTTTTAACTTGTTTCCTAATTGTTGTAAAATAAATAAATTTTAACAATTCGCCAACAGGCAACTAGAGAAGCTGAAGTATGCCAAAAATGTCATCAGAGCTACACTGGTGGACTGGCCCAGTCTACTCTCGTACTCTGGTCATGTGATGAGATTTGATGTGATACGATTTCTAACTAATGTTGTTTTTGCTGGTACAGATTGTGGTACAGAGAATTACCTATTTCAAGAACTGTTGGAATTGCCTATGTCTGGCGCTTATATTTGTCGGAATCCTCGATATCATTCTCGGCTTTACCTTACCAGCTATCTACGGTGAAAAAAATCATATGATCCATGTCATTGCTGTTGTATTTATTCTACTCCGGGTGGCTCGGCTGCTCCGTCTTTTGGAGGTATGTACAACATATTTATCCATCTCGCAAAATTTATGTGAGACAATATTTTTGCGCTGGACTATTCTTATATTTTCAAAATGACCACCCAATCTTTGATTTGAAAAATCTAAAGCTTAACAAATTTGCCTCATTTAAGATTTTCATTTTCATATATGTTTTTTATGATAAACGAATTCATTCTTCAATATGAATTCTTTATAATTAATCACTTGAAATATTTACCAATCTGTTGCCATGTTTGTTACCATGACAATGACCTTGTTGAACTTTGTGAAAATTGATCAGTTAATTATCACTAATCATGGTGGTAAAATACTGTATACCTAGAAATTTTCACCATTTTGTTTAATTTTTGCCATTTTTTAATTTTAACCATTTTCGCCCTTAGATGAGAAGGCGAATTTCAAACGAAAGAAAAATTTTCAAGCTTAGTAATTGAAGAAGTGTAATACATGCCATCCATGAGAATATATTGATTTTTGGTGAATTTAAGACGGGGCAAATAATTGTTATCTGTCGTGAAAGGGCAAAAATAACCCAGGGCGAAAAATATCCAGGTATACAGTTTATTTCTTATTCTCCCTGTGATTGTATTAATTGGATAAATAACAGAATTATGTTTGTTTTATGGTAAGTAATATTAACTGTTTTATGTGAAAATGATGTAACTCTTTTGTGACTTTCAGTTTAAGGAGAAAGTTTTAAGGATATGATCCTTTTGTTTCCTCTTTTTTGTTGTTGTACTAATGTTGTGTATTTGGACCTTTTTCTCTCGACTGAAGCCTTTCATGCCTGTGTTTATGAATGTCATGAAGTTACTGATAAGTAAGCAGTTGAGTTATGGATATGATGTCGGGAGGGGTTTTGTGGCAGGAGAGGAAGAGGTGCGGAAGCTGATAGACCATATGGTAGATCATCGAGAAATTGCTCGAACCATGAAACAGGCCAGTGACAATGGCAGATTAGATGTGATCCGATGCTTAGGTTAGTCACAGCGGTATATCATTAGTTAAAAGTTTGTTGCCAGCAAATTTAAAAAAATACTCTAGCACAAGTTTATATTTGATTATTTCAACTTTACTGTTAATTGTTGTAAAACTCCTGAAAACTAATGCATGTTTTTTTCACATTAAAACATTGAGTCAACAGGGATTGATATCAATATGCCAGTCCTGTAAAAGGCCCCATTCCCAATGCAAAACTTTGGGCAAAAATTTCCCAATCAGTTTCACTCTTGTCATTCAATCATTATCATTATTATTATTATTATTATCAAACAATAAAAATGAGAATTTAGTACATGCACATGTATGAACTGCATTTCAAAGTCTTCAGATGAAAACCGTGCTGTCAGTTTAGTAATAACCCCTGGTCAGATTTATGAATGTTCTTTTAAATTGAGTCTCTCAAGACAGTTTTTTCATTTGGAGACAAATTTAACTGTAAAAGACAACATTTTACCCAAAATTTTAGTAAAAAACATATCTATTGAGGATTTTTTTTACCCTTAATAAAGATTTTTTCAAGTTCGTTTCAGATTACTCAAAGATTTATCACAGAATTGACATATATACATACACATATACATGTGCACACACACACACACACACACATTTACACACATTGTGATATAAGTAACATGGAGAATATGGGTCTTTCTTTTAGGTATGCTACAGAAACAACATCCTGATATAGCCCTGTCAATAAAGACCAGGCAAGCCATTCGAAGTGTTCTGAACAATCTACGTGATGGAATTCATGAACTTTTGATGGACGGAATATTGGAGGAAGCAGAAGGACATAAGTTAGAAAATGTAATACATGTATTTACAAGTTACGGTATTTACAGTTTACGGTATTTACAGGTTACAGTATTTACAGGTTACGGTATTTACAGGTTACGGTGTTTACGGTATAGTTGTTTTTTTGTCTGAAGCATAAATCACAAGGTGTTCACCATGACAGTCTGTAAAATATTTTTGTCCCAAGCATATCTCACACACCACAAAGGGAATATTTCAAACTTCACACTGCAGTTGTTCTCAATGAGGCAGTGTGTAATGACTTTGACTCAATGTCATATCTCAGAGGTCAAGGTCACATTATTTCAGTCTGCCCTCTTTTTTTCTTTTGTCCAAAGCATATCTCAAACACCACAAAAAGGAATGTTTTCAAATTTCAGTCGCCATTTGTTCTCAATAAGGTGGTGTGTCATGACCTTGCCAAACGAAAAATTGCACTGATACCATTAGAGTAAATTTGAATAAGAATGAAAAATTTATTTTAAGATGTAATTCTCCCTCCTGCTAACATAAATTAGATTAAAACTGCTTTAATTCAGTAAATATAATTTTTTTATATGGAAATAAAAATTTGGGCTTGACGAAATTTTCATATGGTATAAATTTGATGGTGGATAAAAGGAATTTTTTAATTTGATTCAGATGGTAGAAGAAAAGATGAAGCGACTACTGAGTGCTCCCCCAAGTCTCCCTCTGCCGCCACCTGATAAAATGCTGAATCATGTTTTCTGGCTGCGGAATGATCGGCATCTAATATCTTACATTAAGGTATGTATTTGTTCTTACTGTAGCAAAATTACGTCCTTATTTGATATTTGTTGTACAATAGAACCTGTCTTGAAAGACCACCCCTTCCGCCACTGAAATGTGGTCTCCCAAGACAGGTTGTCTCTCAAAAGATGTTTTATTTAAAGGATTATTGAACCAAGTGGTTTTCAGAATGTTGTCTTTCAAGACCGGTCAGGTCTTTTACGACTGTTGTCTCTCAAGACAGGTGGTCTTTTATGACAGTGGTCTCTCAAGACAGGTGTTTTCTTTACGACATTGGTCTCCCATACAGGTAGGTCTTTCAAGAAAGGTTCCACTGTACTAGAACATATGAAACCTTTGTTGAAAAAATGAATAAACTTCAAAAAATTGCCAAGAAATTCCAAACCAAGAATAACTTTAGCATATTTTTTCTTAAAAACCATTCTGCTGCATAATTTCAATTTTGGCTGGACTCTGTCTTTTGTTATTATGTTTTTACATATTGGATTAACTCATCAGTACAATAAGGTTTAATGTAAAAACTATTACGCTATTTCACTGTTTACGTATATGTTCTTTTTATATTCATTACAATATTGCATGGCATAAAACATGTACATACATGTCCAAACAAACAAAAACAAAAACGAAAATACACAAAAGTGTCTGCACCTTGTGCCACCTTAGTATATTGTAAATATTTTCATTTCCAACATTTAGAAAGTAGTCAACGACATGTAACTGAATAAATAATTAAATTTGTCATAAAACACTTGTAAAATAATGAAAATTTGTATGCCCCGAGGTCAAAGGTCAGGGTGCACATTGATTTTGGTCAGTTCCACCAAATACCTTCAGTTTCTTTCATTGGAGGTGGCCTCCATGGCCGAGTGGTCAGAGCATCGCACTTTCAATCATGAAGTCTCTCACTGCTGGTCAGTGCAGGTTTGAGCCCCATTGGAATCTAAGCTGATTTTTGTGAGAAATTTTGCCAATTTACTTGCGGAAGGCCAGTGGTCTCTTCCTAGGTACATTGTAATTTGGTTCTCTCCTCCTGGCTGCCACCATATGGCCATCGATATAGGCTAATGTACTTGCTAGAGTTATGGGACTTGAAATTTGAAATCAATGATTTAACTCTTGTGAGCATACAACCTAATTAAAACTCATGTCTGACCACAACCCCGTTTTCTGATATGTCGCATTTAGGATCTAACAAGATCCTCTATGGGGTCCTGTGTGGATGACCTTGTAGGTGTGTCATTTTCGATCAATGAAAACGTGACTTACAAGATCTTGTAAGTGATCAAATGACAGATGTAAATATTTTCAACAGTATAAACAAGACTGAGCACACAAAATCCGGAAGCAGAGAATTCTTTTCATAACTTTGGATACATTCGACAAAGATATTTCGATGTAATTTTTCTGACTGACAGTTTCTTTTCTATAAAATGAATTACCTTTCTTAAATACCATTTGATAAACTTTCAAAATTTTGTAAGCTAGTCTCATTTTCATTGGTCGAACATTGCACACCTATGAGAGGTCATCCGCACATGACCCCATTATGGATTGCGGTAGATTTTCTACGCGACATATCAGAAAACAGGAGCGGTGAGAGATCGGTTTTTAATTTACATGTACATTGGGGTATTCCTCAAACACAACATGTTTATTGTATCAACATTATCAAGTTTTATTTTTGTGATTTCAGGAAAAAGCTAAGTTGATAACTTATGCCTACGAAGATGTTATCATACATGAAGGCGATCCACCCGGTGGAATTTACATCATTGTGTCTGGAATGGTCAGGGTAAGTAATGCGTTGAGAAATCCCTCTATTCATATTACATCATCATGCAAATAGGTTAAATTTGATCTTCTTGGGAATGGCGCTATGAAACAAAAAGTCTTATCTTGAAATCCTATTGGCTAAGTAGGCCAAGTTGAGAATATTCTCAGACTTGAGTATAATTCACAAGTTTTTTGTTGATGGGAGTTGATGTGTTTATTTGTATGTTGTGTGTCATAAAAAGCTGTAGCATGAATATGTATGAGGGCATGATGTCATATCCTGTATAATCTGGGTCTGCCAGGTGCCACCAAATTTAGTAAATAATCAAGCTCATTTCATTTTTATTTTATGAATTTGAAATGAAAACACAAGATATATACTGAAAATTCTGTACACCTGAAAATTTTTGATCCGGTTTAATTTCTCCTTTTCACTCTTATACATGAGAAGCAAATTTAAAATGAAAGCGAAATTTTCTAGCTAGATAATTGTTGCATGGACAAAAATGCCATTCATAAGTCTCTGGTGATTAAGGGCCAATTTAACACTGAATTAACATGTTTTTTATCATAAAAGGGCGACAAAAATTGGAAGTGTTTCATACAATTAGTAATGATGATAAAATTCGTGGCTCATCTGACGAAACATTTAGAAAAATTCAAAAATAGTTTGAGTACTTATTCGGTACTCAAATTATTAGTATCATATACTCTGGTATTTTTCTTCTTTTAGTGGAAATCATAAGTTTGAATCAAAAGTTTTATATTTGAATTCAAAAGAAATGGATTTCAATGTCAATTACATTCAGTTTTACAAATAACAACATAGAAGAACCTCACTTTGAGACAACCTGTCTTAAGAGACCAACCTGTCTATAAGACCATAAATGTTTACTTGAAATTTTCTGTATAAATACTGATGTCCACTTCTTCACTGAAGAGACCACCTCTCTAATCAGACCACTTTGAGTCAGTCAGTTAAGTGGTCTTAATACAGAGGTTCTACTGTATTAAGTAAGTCCTGCCCCTCACTTAAGAGACCATATCCTTAATCAGACCACTTTGAGTCTGTCAGTTAAGTGGTCTTAATACAGAGGTTCTACTGTATTAAGTAAGTCCTGCCCCTCACTTAAGAGACCATATCCTTAATCAGACCACTTTGAGTCTGTCAGATAGGTGGTCTTAATTTCGAGGATCTACTGTGTTAAGTAAGTCCTGCCCCTCACTTAAGAGACCATATCCTTAATCAGACCACTTTGAGTCTGTCAGATAGGTGGTCTTAATTTCGAGGATCTACTGTGTTAAGTAAGTCCTGCCCCTCACTTAAGAGACCATATCCTTAATCAGACCACTTTGAGTCAGTCAGTTAAGTGGTCTTAATTTCGAGGATCTACTGTGTTAAGTAAGTCTTGCCCCTCACTTAAGAGACCACCTCGCTAATCAGACCACTTTGAGTCAGTCAGTTAAGTGGTCTTAATTTCGAGGATCTACTGTGTTAAGTAAGTCTTGCCCCTCACTTAAGAGACCACCTCGCTAATCAGACCACTTTGAGTCAGTCAGTTAAGTGGTCTTAATTTCGAGGATCTACTGTGTTAAGTAAGTCTTGCCCCTCACTTAAGAGACCATATCCTTAATCAGACCACTTTGAGTCAGTCAGTTAAGTGGTCTTAATACAGAGGTTCCACTGTATTATGTAAGTCCTGCCCCTCACTTAAGAGACCACCTCGCTAATCAGACCACTTTGAGTCTGTCAGTGTCACTAAGGTGCTCTTATTACTGACATTCTGCTGTATTTGTAAGATAATGAAATAACGACTGAGCTTGAATATTTACTGAATTTTCCATTAGATCTATGGTGGTGTATATCATAACACATATCGTGGCATGCCACCCACTTGCATTTTTCACTTTATATTCTGCAAGACACCTCTTACAGGGCACTGCTTTTGTTATAATATTTAAATTTAAACAAAACAACATGTTCCGAAAGAACACTTTAAAAAGAGTGTATACAGATTGGCTGTTGCAAAGTCCTAACTTGTCGAAATGTATCAATATAGAAAATTTCTCTGAAAAGGACTAATGATTATAGGGGAAAAATTCCAATCTTTCATATGTAATTGATGATGGGGTGAAACCTCTCATAACGATATATTTATGATATGAATGCATGTATATCTGTCGCTTTTCAGAATTGTGTTGTTTGTATCATGGCATTTACTATGGATACTGTAATCCGTGTTCATGGACAATTGTTTTTTGTTCATTTTGTTTATTTGGAGAATGGAGTTTTTCTTTTGTTGTTTGTTCGTTTGCTGATATTATTTTTATGTATCTGTTGTAAGATGGGATGTATTATTCTATATCTTTCATCTGTCCATCTGTTTATCTCTCCAGTTGCCCATCTGTTCAGTGGATGGTCTGCTAACTTTCCTTTTCATTGCTGAAACACTTTCATTCCTTCACCGATTTTGATGAAATTGGGTCCATACATTCTATACCAATATATACTTTGGATTATACCTGTCAATTGTTGTGTATAGCAGAGGTGTTGCCTGTTATGTATAACAGTAGTGTTACCTGTCAAGTGTTGTGTATAACATTAGTGTTACCTGTCAAGTGTTGTGTATAACAGTAGTGTTACCTGTCAAGTGTTGCATACAACATTAGTGTTACCTGTCAAGTGTTATGTATAACAGTAGTGTTACCTGTCAAGTGTTAACTATCAAGTGTTGTGTATAAACTGCAGTGTTACCTGTCAATTGGTGTGTTAAACAGTAATGTTATCTGTCAAGTGTTGTTTTGGTCCAATTTTTTTCTGTTTGATTTTTGTCTATTAGCAACATATTGGTTTTTTCTCAGAATTTGGTTAGTTTCCTTATATCAGTGATATCTTGGATGACCTCCAGTTTTGTCAACATTTAAGTCTTTGTCACAAAAAAGCACATGGGCTTTTAAATTGTGCATCTTCGCCATGCCTGAGAGTCGTAGAGGTCATGGGGACAGAAAAAAAGTAGCAGTCTATTTGAAAGATTGGCGTATGTTATTGGGAAATCACAGAGTTTGTTGGACATGCTCAACATCCATCATACGTCCTTATGGTCAGTGTGTGTGCTCAAAATTCCGCAAGAAGGCCGTGTGAGGCCCATGTGTTCCTTAGTGTTTTTTTTGCTGTAGTACCCCGTAGAGTGGAAGTACGGCCGGTTGTAACAGAGGCTTTATGGGACTTTGAAATTTCAAGTTGCTTTTATTGGACATCCCTCATCTCAAACACAACTTGTTTTAACTGTCGTCATTGTAGCTGTTAAGTGTTGTGTGAGTGTTACATGTTAATTGTTTATGAAGTGTTTTCAGAGTGTTTCCAGTGTACATGTCATGTTGTAACTGTTAAGTGTTGTGTATGTGTTAGTGTTACATGTTAAGTGTTTATGAAGTGTTTTCACTGTACATGTCATGTTGTAACTGTTAAGTGTTGTGTATGTGTTAGCATTACATGTTAAGTGTTTATGAAGTGTTTTCACTGTACATGTCATGTTGTAACTGTTAAGTGTTGTGTATGTGTTAGCATTACATGTTAAGTGTTTATGAAGTGTTTTCACTTTACATGTCAGGTTGTAACTGTTAATTGTTGTGTATGTGTTAGTGTTACATGTTAAGTGTTTATGAAGTGTTTTCACTGTACATGTCATGTTGTAACTGTTAAGTGTTGTGTATGTGTTAGCATTACATGTTAAGTGTTTATGAAGTGTTTTCACTTTACATGTCATGTTGTAACTGTTAATTGTTGTGTATGTGTTAGTGTTACATGTTAAGTGTTATTGAAGTGTTTTCACTGAACATGTCATGTTAAGTGTTGGTTATGCATGTGTATGATTTATTGCCATCAGTAAGATATATGTGTAGACTAAGATGAAGCTGCAGGCTTCAATCGAGATGCAAAGTGCTGAGAGGGGGTATGTTTGAGAGGGGGACAGAAATTTGTTTGTGTAGTACAGCCTATGAGCCTATATGGAATATTGCTGGTGTTATAATACAGAAGTACTATATATCTCTCCATAGTGATATAGTTTGCTGTGACGTGCCATAATTGACGCAACTTTTCACTATGTATTTCATTTAAGTCAACAATTTTTCAAGATATTCATTTCTAAATCAGCTTTGATAAAACTGATACCATAAAAAAAAAGTCTTGTTTTGCATTTTCTAATTAAAGTATTTAATTTTCTGTTTTCAAGATTCAGCAATTTAAATTTAACATGTGTAAAATTTTATTCTTTCTGTCAAAATCCTCTGTTTACACATATGAAAAAGATAGACATTAAAACTTTGTATCTATTCATCAGTATTATAAAACAAAACAATGGAAATTCATAACAAAACAAACATAAGAACTTTAAAACATTAATGGTCAGTGGTGAAGTTGCACTGAAATTGAAATAGAAATTACTTTGTAACAGGGTTTTGAAACATTTTTGTTATATATGAATATATATATGTGTGTGTATGTATGTATATATATATGTATATATAATTAAGAATTACATCAATTTTGGCACATCATAGGAATAATGTCAGTGTATGGAAAATATGAATTTGCTGTCACTAGCTAGCAAAATTAATTCTGATCTCTTGGTACATAAAGATTCTGTTGGTTTTTTCACATAAATCATAGAATTTTTTCAAAAATTTCAAGGTTTCATATGACCCTTAACTCATTTACCCCTAAACACACATTTGGACTGGTCTAAGTCATTGATTTAAAGAAGAGTTCATTGTTTTTCAGGAGTTGCTGAGATAACAAAACAAAGTTTTGTCTTAGAGTGAATCAATTGCCTCCATTAGATACTTTCGAGATATGAAAATGGAATACATTTTACATGGAAAATACTAAACAATTTTTTAATCTACAGATTTCAAAAGACATTGAATACGTACTTGAACAAAAGGTTGGTGATTGGAACAGTAGAAACCCTGGGCTGGGACATAATAAGTCACTAGGCTTGTGAAGTTTATAAACTGAATTTACTAAAACAAAATTAGTCATATATATGCATGTGTATTACTGTAGATTTGCATCCTAGAGTATAAAATAGTTATGTCATATCCTAGATTATAGAATAGTAATGTCATATGATTTCTGCATGGCACTCATTCTTATACCGATTTGGACAATGGAAATCTTTCTGTAAAGACCTCGAACAATCTCCAATATTAATCATTATGGTAGTCATGTGATCACAGAAGTTTATATATAGATTTGTATTTGTTGAACTTTTAGCACCCGCTACATATAGCCTACCTTGTATAACTAGTTAGATTTTATTTAACTATTTTGATTCTGACTCAGTTATATAAAAATCTCAGATACCAAAGTATAAATCAATAGGATGTCCAGGACATAAACAAATCCGGTAAAAATGGACAAACACGGACCTCTGGAAACCAAGAGGTGGGATCAGGTGCTATGGAGGAGTAAGCATCCCCTGTCGACCGGTCACACCCGCCGTAAGTCCACAGTCAAGTCCAATGAAACACATGAGGAGTGTATCCTCGTCACAATTGGTACAGACGTCTCAACAACCGCCAACGAAAAGGCAACTCAACATTTCACTTAGTGAAACAGAGTAGTCACAAACAAGATTATTATACCGACCATAAAATTTATAATATAATAAACTCTGTATAAACTATCTGACTGAATCTAATTTATCTAACCTTGACAGCCTTTTCCTATAAGGTCTAAAACTGTGTGACCATGACCTGTCATGGTATTTTACTAATATAACTACTCTGTCCTTGACCCTGGTGTTCTAACATAACTACCTGTCTGACCTTGACCTGTCATGGTATTCTACTAATATAACTTCTTGTCTGTCCTTGACCCTGGTATTCTAATAAAACTACTTCTCTGACCTTGACCTGTCATGGTGTCCTACTAATATAACTACTTGTCTGACCTTGACCTATCATGGTATTTTACTTGTATAACCACTTATCTGACCTTGACTTGTCATGGTGTTACTATTTGACTGACCTTGACCTGTTGTGTATTCTAATATAGTTATTTGTCTGACCTTCATCTGTTATGGTGTTCTAATATTATTTGTCTGACCTTGACCCAAGTTGTTTGAATATAACTTCTTGTCTGACCTTGACCCAAGGTGTCCCTATATAACTCCTTGTGACTTTGACTAATATGTTAAGTATAATTCTGTACATAAATCTGCTTGTCTAACCCTGACGCTCAGACAAAGTGTTCTTCAATATGTAACCATCCTTGTGACCTTGGCTACTATGTACAATATAGGTCTGTACATAACTGTATTTGTCTGACCTTGACCCTCAGACACTATATTCAATATATAACCATCCTTGTGACCTTGACTGTATAGTAAAGGTCTGTACATAAATGCTTGTCTGTCCTTGACCCTCAGACACCCTGTTCTTCAATGTGTAACCAACCATCCTTGTGACCTTGACTACTATGTACAGTATAGGTTTGTACATAATTGTACTTGTCTGAACTTGACCCTTAGAAACCATGTTCTTTAATATGTAACCATTTCTGTGACCTTGACTACTATGTATGGTATAAATTTGTACATATCTACTTGTCTGACCTTGACTTTCAGATACAGTGTTCTTCAATATGTAACCATCCTTTGACCTTATATTTCTGTACAAAACTCTCCTTGACTTGAATCTTAGATCACCTTGCCCTTTACAGTGTGATACCATATTTAACTGTACTTAATAGGGAACTTTTGAGTCAGCCCAGATTACCATTATAATCCTGCTTTTATTATCACCAGTTGCGTTATTCTAGAAAAATGTTCCTCAATGTTGTTTCCAGATTCGATAATATATAGATAGCCCCCATAGCACATTGGGTAAAAGCACCCTGTAAGTATTCGGAAGGTCCTGGGTTCAATTCCCGGTCTGTCTGCACATTTTTCCTCCTGATTTTTTAGTTAATTGGCATTCAAATAAATAGACCCACTGTAGTATGTTTAAAGAGTCTCTAAATTAACTGCGCTAAAAAGTAAAAATATATCCATTTACTTTACATACAACGTGAAGGTAAATATGAAAACTGGAAGAACATATGAGGAACAAAATCGAGAAGGCACGAATAAATGTAGAATCATAACAGTAAATCGGGTTAACTCGAAAGTTCCCTATTGACCTTTATTATAACTTTTCAAGGAACAACTCAAAACATGTACTGCACCAAAGGTGTCAGTAACTGTTTTGCATGGGGACATTCTTCATATTGACAAAAACTTCGGGGAAATTGCATGAGAGGAACATTGTACTGCATGACACTCGGGGATTACATCTACAATACATTACTTATTTCTTCTCTTGTCAGCGAGGGTTCAAGCCCCGCTGGAACCTAAACTTATTTTGTTAGGAAGTTTGCCAGTTTATTTACGGAAGGCTAGTAGTTTCTTCACAGGTAAATTGTAAGCAAGTTCTCTCCTCCACCATTAAAAACTGGCCGCCTCCATGTAACTGAAAATGTTTTAGGTGTGGTGTAAATCATCATTTGAACACACAAACTTATTCATTCAGGACCTGAGGGAGATGGTAAGAAATTAGTTGCCCCTCCCCCCCCCCCTTCTTGCTTGATCATTACACACACGGAAGTGTTAAACATAATGACAACGACAATTTGGATATTGAAAAATAATTTTGGTATTTAAAAGACATTTCATGAAAAACTTGAATTTAGTGAATCCAAATCTGATACAGTAGAACTTGTCTTGGAGGACCACTCTTGTGAAATACCACCTGTCCTCTAAGACCACATTCTGAAAACCACTGAAGGCATCCTTGAATTAAAACCGATTTTGAGAGACCACCTTTCTTGAGAGATCACATTTTAGAGGCAAGAGGGTGGTCTCTCAAGACAGGTTCCATTCTAAGAGATACAATATTCGCATTAATTTTGACAACGCAAAAGAGCATTTAGGTAAAGCACAGATTTAGTGAATCTGATCCCTTGACATTAATGAAATTGATTATGAGTATTGTTATGAACACTATTGAGGAATATGTTTCAGTCTACTAACAAACCAATTCATGTGATGACTATATTATTCTTGCAGTTTAACATGTCAACCCCTCTAGCCACATTTGGACTCACCCATTTCAAAGAATGGTCACGCCTACTGTCGGAATTCAGGAGTGTATGATTTAAGTAAAAACTTTTACAATAATTTTACTGACTTGTGCATTCCTCAACTATGACAGTAGACCATACTATTTATTGATCTGGATGAGTCTAAATGTGACCACAGGGGGTGATGAATTAACTTTATGAGTTATTAGTGACTCTCCAAACAAAATAATCAGTTGAATAGACGCTTTCATTTGCCGTTACAGCATCTCTTATTCAAGTATTAACATCTTACTCATACTTACCATTTTCAGCATTTCCATTTGCTTCATTTT
The DNA here is from genome assembly GCA_030159075.1 of Atrina japonica. Taxonomy (NCBI): domain Eukaryota; kingdom Metazoa; phylum Mollusca; class Bivalvia; order Pterioida; family Pinnidae; genus Atrina; species Atrina japonica. The sequence continues at coordinate 31,350 of BROG01000139.1, read as the reverse complement.
CAGTTTTTATGCATTCAAATTTTTTTCACTTTACTGTTAAATAATTTTTCTTTTACTTTTGTTTATTGTGAATTTCAGTTTCATATCATTATTTTACTTGTAAATCCTTGTCTAAAAAAACTTCCGTTTTCAAAATATACATGTAACATAACCATTGGATTGTAACAGTAATTACTGAGCTATTAAGAGTATCATGGTTAACACTTCCATGTAGAACCTGTGTATAATGGCACTGTGTATACACTGGAAGTCAGTTTTAGTGCTATTGACATGCACAAGTGTCATGGTAACCACTTTTATGTAGGACCTATGTATAATGGCACCGTGTATACACTGGAAGTCAGTTTTAGTGCTATTGACAAGCACAAGTGTCATGATAACCACTTTCATGTAGGACCTATGTATAATGGCACCGTGTATATACTGGAAGTCAGTTTTAGTGCTATTGACAAGCACAAGTGTCATGGTAACCACTTTTATGTAGGACCTATGTATAATGGCACCGTGTATATACTGGAAGTCAGTTTTAGTGCTATTGACAAGCACAAGTGTCATGATAACCACTTTCATGTAGGACCTATGTATAATGGCACCGTGTATACACTGGAAGTCAGTTTTAGTGCTATTGACAAGCAAAAGTGTCATGGTAACCACTTTTATGTAGGACCTGTGTATAATGGCATCGTGTATACACTGGAAGTCAGTTTTAGTGCTGTTGACAAGCACAAGTGTCATGGTAACCACTTTCATGTAGGACCTGTGTATAATGGCACCGTGTATACACTGGAAGTCAGTTTTAGTGCTATTGACAAGCACAAGTGTCATGGTAACCACTTTCATGTAGGACCTGTGTATAATGGCACCGTGTATACACTGGAAGTCAGTTTTAGTGCTGTTGACAAGCAAAAGTGTCATGGTAACCACTTTTATGTAGGACCTGTGTATAATGGCATCGTGTATACACTGGAAGTCAGTTTTAGTGCTATTGACAAGCAAAAGTGTCATGGTAACCACTTTTATGTAGGACCTGTGTATAATGGCACTGTGTATACACTGGAAGTCAGTTTTAGTGCTATTGACAAGCACAAGTGTCATGGTAACCACTTTTATGTAGGACCTATGTATAATGGCACCGTGTATATACTGGAAGTCAGTTTTAGTGCTATTGACAGGCACAAGTGTCATGGTAACCACTTTTATATAATAACCTGTGTATAATGGCACCGTTTATATACTGGAAGTCAGTTTTAGTGCTATTGACAAGCACAAGTGTCATGGTAACCACTTTTATATAATAACCTGTGTATAATGGCACCTTGTATACAGTGGAAGTCAGTTTTAGTGCTATTGACAAGCACAAGTGTCATGATAACCACTTTCATGTAGGACCTATGTATAATGGCACCGTGTATACACTGGAAGTCAGTTTTAGTGCTATTGACATGCACAAGTGTCATAGAAGTTTAGGTTAGTTGTGTTTGTGCAGTGACCTCCCTTTGATACTTGCCTGGAGAAATAGAAGTTTTGGTTAGTTGTATTTGTGCAGTGACCTCCCTTTGATACTTGCCTGAAGAAATAGAAGTTTTGGTTAGTTGTATTTGTGCAATGACCTACCTTTGATACTTGCCTAAATAACTAGAAGTTTTGGTTAGTTGTATTTGTGCAGTGACCTCCCTTTGATACTTGCCTAAAGAACTAGAAGTTTTTAGTTGTTGTATTTCTGTGGTTATCTCCCTTTAAGTAATTTCAATTAATAATGTGGAATTGTACAAATGTGAATATTACGGAGTGGTTTCTTTGTAGTTGGAGGCAGCTGATCCACCTGGTAAACCAATTGTAGAGGAAAAACCTTCCGAGTCGGAACTTCATATAAGAGCGAATTTGATTGACTTTTTGACCTCTGGTAATATCATCGGGGAGATGGGGTTGCTGACAAAACGTCCAAGGTCTGCCACTGTTACTTGTGAAACAGCTGTACAGGTAGATATTGTTATAAAATGATGGAATTGTACAGGTAGATATTGTTATAAAATGATGGAATTGTACAGGTAAATATTGTTATAAAATGATGGAATTGAACAGGTAGGTATTGTTATAAAATGATAAAATTGTACAGGTAAATATTGGTCAGAAAGTGATAAAATTGTACAGGTAAATATTGGTCAGAAAGTAATAAAATTGAACAGGTATATATATTGGTTTTTAAATGATAAAACTAATTACCGATACAGGTAGATATATTAATCATAAATTGATGAAATTGTAAAGGTAGCTATTTTTTGATAATAGGCAAATATTGTTTTTGAATGGTAAAATTGTATAAGTAAATATTGGTTATAAAATGATGAAATTTTACAGGCAGTCATAGGGAAAAAATGATATGTTTTTGAAAAAGAAAAAAAAGTAGAATTTTCTGAAATTCTTTGGAAGGACATGTTAAAAATCTGATTAAACTGACATTGTCATTCGTTCATTTCACAGCTGTTATTCATCAGTCTGGAGGACATGGAACATGCTTTCCAAGAGTTCCGAGACAGTGAGCCGTCTTTAGAGTACAGGCTGTGGCATGTCTGTGCCAATAGAATCTCCACAACGGTTCTGATGAAACATACGTCATACCAGGTGAATATCTCTTATCCATATACAGTCAATTCTCTATAAAACTGACATCTTTTGTTATCTAGAAATTTTGGCAGTATATCAAGTTTGCTGATAAATTGAATTTCTGCATCTTGGAGAAAACAGAGTTACTGTTCTTTGATATCATAGATAAATCATCAATCAATAGAAAACAGGACAACAGATCATATTAAGTATATCTTGTTTATTTGATTCTTCAATTATCTGGTCTTACTACTGCCGACTACTGCCGATCCCTAGCAACCAACTAACTGCTTCAATGACAATGATCACCTATGGCGGATATCAAGGTAATTGACACTTTGAAACGAACGTTTGTTCTCAAAATAGAGTGGCGAAAGGTGATAATGAATTTGGCATTATAAAGAGAATTTTATATAGCAGGAAAAACGTTCTTGAAGCAATTGGTGTTTTTGCAAGATTGACAATGAATCGAGTGGTGATAATTCGGGAAATGACTGTACATGTAACTTTCCAAGACCAGGAAGTTTGGGGTTATAGTGTTTGATATTTAATATTTCACAATTTTTATGACTCCAAATTTTACTGTAAAGAATTTAAAAACAATTCTGTTATTGTGATTTCACAGCTGCTGAAAAAAACCCTGGATTCCCAAGTCCAATTCAAGCATTTGCTAAATGGATACAAAAGGTTAAAATTAAGCAAATTTGCTGGTAACTCTTGCTTTGCATTTAGTTAAAACATGTCATTAGGACCATCCAAGTGACCCGGAAATTTGGTCTGAATAAGGAAGTGACATATTCTTTCTTTTAGACTTTTTTAGATGTAATTACACAAAAATTACAGTCAGAATTAAGGAAGTCTTTAGGTCCCCATATTGTTTTTGATCTGTCGGCAATGCGGGCATTTTTATGTTCTCAACATTTTGGTTCCTGTCAACCGTATCCTTAAATTAAAAAATTATGAAGCTTCATATAATTAAGACTTTGGATGAGTTTTGATTATGGTCAGCATTCGGCGTTATTTGCCAGAGTTATGGGACTTGAAAATCATCATAAACGACAGACTTCCCAGGGGCACTGTGTTTCTTAAATACAATTTTTTTTATTTCATTTTTTTTTTTTAGGGTTGGACAAAAGAGAAGATCAAACTACGTTTGGAAAACTCATATTTATTTGATTCCGATGATTCTATGATTTTTACCGTAGATGCTGGTATGAGTGACGTCGTACTGGTAAACGGTGAGACAAATTAATAAATTTCTTAGTGTACTTGATATGACTGGGAAAAATATTTAACATATTCTGCTTTAAAGATGTAATCTTTCACAGGATTCCGTAAAAGTCAATTTATTATTCTTTTGTCATGAAATATTTCTATTAACTGAAGGGGCCTCCACGGCCCAGTGATTTAGAGCATCATGCTTTCAACCATGAGGTCTTTCACCTCTTTTCAGCACAGGTTCAAGTCCCGCTGGAACCTAAGCTGATTTTTTTAGAAAGTTTGCCAGTTTACTTGTGGAAGGCCGGTGGTCTCTTCCCGGGTACATTTTAATTGGCATCTCTCTTCCATCATCAAAAGCTTGGCACCACCATATAACTGAAAAATTATTGAGACACCATTGAAACAAAACAAAATTAACGGAAAAATATCATTTGTTTTATTATGTACAGATGTTTTTAGAATTGTATTATTCGTTAAGAAGCAGGTGAAACAAAAGCTATCAATGTATAATGTCTAAGAGGTTTTTATGTAAAACTCATGTCCAACTATAGGCAGGTTGAAATGGTTATGTCCAGCTATAGGCAGATTGAAATGGTTTTGTCCAACAATAGGCAGATTGACATGGTTATGCCCAACTGTAGGCAGATTGACATGGTTATGTCCAACTATAGGCAGATTGAAATGGTTATGTCCAACTGTAGGCAGATTGAAATGGTTATGTCCAGATATAGGCAGATTGAAATGGTTATGTCCAACTATAGGCAGATTGAAATGGTTTGTCCAACTGTAGGCAGATTGAAATGGTTATGTCCAACCATAAGCAGATTGAAATGGTTATGTCCAACTGTAGGCAGATTGAAATGGTTATGTCCAGCTATAGGCAGATTGATATGGTTATGTCCAGCTATAGGCAGATTGAAATGGTTATGTCCAACTATAGGCAGATTGAAATGGTTATGTCCAACTATAGGCAGATTGAAATGGTTATGTTCAACTATAGGCAGATTGAAATGGTTATGTCCAGCGATAGGCAGATTGAAATGGTTATGTCCAGCTATAGGCAGATTGAAATGGTTATGTCCAACTATAGGCAGATTGACATGGTTATGTCCAGCTATAGGCAGATTGAAATGGTTATGTCCAGCTATAGGCAGATTGACATGGTTATGTCCAACTATAGGCAGATTGAAATGGTTATGTCCAACTATAGGCAGATTGAAATGGTTATGTCCAGCTATAGGCAGATTGAAATGGTTATGTCCAACTATAGGCAGATTGACATGGTTATGTCCAGCTATAGGCAGATTGAAATGGTTATGTCCAGCTATAGGCAGATTGAAATGGTTATGTCCAACTATAGGAGGATTGAAATGGTTATGTCCAGCTATAGGCAGATTGAAATGGTTATGTCCAACTATAGGAGGATTGACATGGTTATGTCCAGCTATAGGCAGATTGACATGGTTATGTCCAGCTATAGGCAGATTGAAATGGTTATGTCCAGCTATAGGCAGATTGACATGGTTATGTCCAACTATAGGCAGATTGACATGGTTATGTCCAGCTATAGGCAGATTGACATGGTTATGTCCAACTATAGGCAGATTGAAATGGTTATGTCCAACTATAGGCAGATTGACATGGTTATGTCCAGCTATAGGCAGATTGAAATGGTTATGTCCAGCTATAGGCAGATTGACATGGTTATGTTCAACATTAGGCAGATTGACATGGTTATGTCCAACTATAGGCAGATTGACATGGTTATGTCCAACTATAGGCAGATTGACATGGTTATGTCCAACTATAGGCAGATTGAAATGGTTATGTCCAACTATAGGAGGATTGACATGGTTATGTCCAACATCCACTAATTAACTAAAACCAAAGTTGAAACGAAAGTAAAAGTATGACCTTACTATGGCATTGACCCAGCAACTTGTCTTCTCTTGTTTTGAAAATAGGTCATGCCCAGAATGCCTTTACTAGAGAGCAGTTTGTTGGGCCGTGCTACATTCCGTGGACTGTGTTGAAGCTGGAACTTCTGGTAAGCATAAGATATTTTATATAGATGGATGCATGTAATTAAAATAGTTGTACCACCTTAATTCTCTGAGTTGTTCCCCATCAGAGCCAAACCTGACTCATGTACTGTAAATCAGTTTTCATTTGCGAGAATTTCATTCATTCTAAGCTATATATGCATGATATGTTAAAATTTCCTACTGCAATATATCTTTTTTAGCCTTTTTAATTAAAGTTTTGGCCTTTAAGAGCAACCAATCAAATAATTTAAGGAGCTGAATTATTTTATTCTTATATTACAGCCTGACAAAGGTCCAAAACCGGTTATCCTTGTGGTTCCGACGGAAATGGGGCAACCAACTCATTCACAGCCCAAGTCTGGTCATGATATGCGTCATGGTCATGGAGCATTCATTAGTTCAATCAGTCAACTTTGTTTGAAACACGCCTCCGATCATCGAAAGAATGTTGTCTCCAAATGGAAGGTAAAATCAAATAAATCACCCAAAACTAAAAAACGGACAAGAGGAATATCTTGTCCCAATTCTGTTGATGACTGCTGTGATGAATTGCCGCTTCACAATGTGTCCCGATCCTTGTCACTAAGGGAAAATAATGATATCGATCCATCTATGACTAACCATGCAAACTGCATGGAATGCACTGATGCTGATAAGCTAGAGAGTATTTTGGATGAGGTTTTGGCAGACCAGTGAGCTAATTAGGCCTGGACCGCTTAACAGAATTATATATGGATATAATATTGGTCACTGAAGACTTCTTCTCTGCATCATGACATAGCAATTTTATATTTATTGGAAATCAATATATTTTTTTATTTTCGATATTTCGTATATTTCATATTTGTTCTTAAAATGAGTATCGGATTTGATCGTCATGATATATCATATCTTATTTTAGTTACCTATCAGGCCCCCAGGTCATAAATCTTTTTTATGATCATGTGAAAGCTGACCTTAATCTCAACCAATCAAATACATGGTTACAATTTATATATGTCAATTTTGATTGGCAGAGACTGAATTCAGCTTTCAAATGAGCGTAACCTTGGGGCTATAGATGAATTAGATATCCTAATATATGCTTAACAGATAACATATTCTATAAGATTTCAAAAAATCAAAAGTTTCATGTGTGTTCTGTAAATTTGACACAGGTTTTGAGTTACCAAAAAAAGATAATAATAAAAAATAGATAACTGCATTTTCTAATTTCATAAAATCAAAAGTTTCATTTGTCCTGTAAATTTAACACAAGTTTTGATTTTTGAAGGTCAGTAATTTTTATTGTGAAAAGACTTGCCAAATTTAATTACAGCATGAATTTTAACATTATGGCATTAAAAATTAAGAATTTGGGATATCAAGAATTCTCTGATAGATGTTTTATATATGTATCCAAGGTCAAAACCCAAAGTCCAGAAATGGGTCCCTAGCCAAAAAAAAAAAAATAAAATAATAAAAATAAAAATAAAAATAAAAAAAATTCAAAAGTTTTCTTAACTCTGTTTCAATAATGATATATTCTCTCATTATTAGATTGGATGATAGAAGCTTTATAGATTCAATGTTAACTCATCATTCCCTGAAAAACAATGAATTCTTCTGTAAATCAATGACCTAGACCAGTCCAAATGTGTCTTTAGGGGTGAATGGGTTAGTGATGCAGGGAAGAAGAAGCATGAGAGATTCTTTGTTATGCACATGCAACATCTCTTCTTATTTGTGTACAATAATTTTCTTTCTGTTTTTTTTTTTTTTTTGTATTATTGATTGACAAGTAATCTATTTGCTTGAGCCATTATGTGCTGCATTTTCATATGTTTAATGTATACACCTAGTGCTTTGTTTCAAGAATTCATTTCTTTAACATTTCCAAAACAGCAAATGTGGTGGTATTTTTATCTTGGCTATGTATGATTTCAATTTTTTTTATCTATGGGAGAGGACTCTGATGTCAGTTTCAAACATGTTATTGTGCATTGTTTTTTATGACTGTATACCTGGAATTTTTTGCCCCTGGTTATTTTCGACCTGTTACAACAGAAAACATATTTGCCCCATCTTAAATTTGCAGTAAAATCCTCATAGTCTCGTGGGTTGCATGTGTGTTCAGTTGTCTCACTTGTTTAGCAGGAAAATGTCACTTTCTTTTTAAATTTGCCCTCTCATCTAAGATAGAAAATGGCAAAAATTAAACGAGGGCAAAAATTTCCAGGTATGCAGTGTTCATTCTGAAATTGATCGGCAGTGTACATATGCAAGACTTAACATTTATTTAGTGCCACATGTACTGCTTGGCGCTTTATGTCAACACTGCAAAAGTCGGCACAAATCTTGAAGCGATGCCTCTTAACAGCAGCGCTCAGGTACCAGATTAATCAGTGTTCACAAGCGAAAATTTTATTTAACAATGTACATATATGTCAAATACATCGACAAAAATCAAGATGGTTCTGATCTAATTGATTACAACAAGCATTTTCCAAGAATGGCAGGAGTAAAAATTCTCATATATATATTTTTTCAGTTTTTACATATTCTTAAGATTGTCTTTGTTTTAGTTATAAATGCCACTATTTATAGAGTGATTAGTACAGATGACTCTTGATACCTCAAAGTCTGAACAGGATCACTTAAAAAAATTCGAAGTTTCAGGAGTTATCGCTTCTTAACATGATACAAACTAAAGGAATGTTTGTGTCTGTGATTCTCACAAATTTTAAATTACAAACAATCCTTGTATCTGGGTTTTAAAATAGAAAAAGTAGATTTATCGTTTCTAATTATTTATTTGGGTCGTCAGCAAAAGAAAAAGGATAACAACATAACAGTGCAGTACGGCTTGATCTGCTAGTACAGAAAACACTAGTCGAGCACATGTCCATTGTATAAACTCAGCAACGTGATTTATTTCTCATCACTATTAAACTCCATAATTTGCTGTGTTATAATGATATACCCCTCTTGGCTGTGGCACTTACTCGAGTTTGAGGCATAGCCTCTATATTCTATATTTGATTGATCGTAATTGATTGACATTGGTGTCAATTACTCCACGGTAAGGTCAGTACCTACTTGTCAAAACAATTATCAAAACATGCCTCGCTTTTGTTTTAATCCCCCTGGTAAGGATCTCGGATGTCGTTACTTTGGACAATTTGCCAGGTTTACCTACGATATTGTCTTTTTAATCTATTCTCCAATAATTACTTTGACTTCAAGGTTTCAAGAGTGAAATAGAGAAGAATATTCAAATCAGTACTTTGAATTGACTTAGAGGTTTCGACGTTTTTGAGAGATCGATAGTTAATTTACTTGTTTCATGTAGGAAAATAATGGGGATTGTATGAAACTTCGAGAGATCGAGAATTTCTAGGTTTCAGCATTCGAGCCATCAAGAGTCACCTGTATTTTAAATTTTTACACAAAAGGTCAGGCTTTATGTTTGGTTTTTTTTTATGAATTTACCTGCCTGAAATGAGGTTCACCCTGATGTGGGTAGTTTGACATCAGTAGCCCCGATACAAGTATTGTTACCTTGACAACATCCCCATCTTAGTACAGCATGTTTTTACTATGGTTTCAGGATTCTGGTAACATACAGGTTATATTTTTAGGTCATCCTCTAATTTTTGTTGTGTTATCTTATTTTACGATACAGTGAAACCTTCTGATACCAAATCCTTTCTTATCCGGATCTCTGTGTATTCTGGACCCTTTTTAATCTAGATTGCCAAATCTTTCTTAAAATATGGAATCTGACAATGTCATATCTTTAATTGACCTTATTCTAAAACATGAGACATTGTCTTTCACCTCAGGTTTCAGAAGGTTACACTGTACCCATTTCTGATTGTCATTTGTGACCAGCCTCGAGAAAAGGAAACTTCTGATCAAATATACTGATATCAACTTCTACTTTTTGAGATGTAAAACAAATTTTCCATTAACTGCAAATGAACAGCAAATGGAGATCTAATATTTGGATGTATAATTACCTTTTGAATATTCGGCACATGTATAATCAGTAATCGGCATGGAATTGTTAAGCTGGGTACATTACTCTAGTAAGTGTAATGTTAAAGTACTACATAAAATTTAAACTTGTGCAGATCAAGACAGGGTTCACGAAACATTCAGACTACACTCCGACAGGTTATAAGAATTTTACTATACTGGTAATGATCAATTTCCAGGTCACGAAAAACACCAAGGGTATTCAAGTAATGAGAAAAATGTAGAAAAACTCCAATATTAATCAAATTTGTATAAATGAATTGAATTCTACCATACAAATATTTTAAAAAATACTTTTTTAAAAAAATTTTTTTTTCAAATATTTCGATCTTAAGTGTACTCATTCGCAGGAAGTCAGGTCAAAATTTTATGTTTGTTTAAAATCATGATTACAGTAAATCCATGATGTCAATTAAACATATATAATCAAACTTGTCTAACAGTCGCTCCAGGTAAAAGGCAAAAATAGCAGTTAAAGACAGATGGCCTTTATAAAGAGGTTTATTCATTATAAAATAGTTAAATAAGGTTATGTTTGAATGGGTTTTATAGGCAGGAGCCCTTTATACAGAGGTGGCCATAATTGCAAGTTTAACTGTACTATGAAAATTATGATCAGTTAAATTTGTATGAAAATTCTATTCACAAACGACTTTTCATTTACATGTATTTAGAAGCATTTTTTTCTGTAATAGTGGCAGTGCTCTACAGACTGTCATGAGTTTTAAATAACAGGAAATATTTTGATGTGATATATTTATTGTTCTGCATTTTGTATCTTCTAAAATGTTTTATGTGAGGAATCCGAAGTCCTTTTCTCATGGCTGGTCAGATTTAATGTTTTATTTTTTTTTAAGTGTTTACTTTTCAAAATATTATGTTCTTGCTGTTCTATGCATTTGTGATCGGTTTCGTTTTGGTTTTGTTTTGTTTTTTTTCAACGAAGCTGCAAAATATGAGTTATTGTCCTTTTACATGTGTCTCGTTATCGTGCTCGAAATAACGATCAAAACCGAAGCTTGTACTTCAGCGTTTATTCATGCATGGCTTAAAACAGGAAACACTCAATCACGTGATCAGCTACATGTACAGTAATTAAAGTAGAACTGAAGGGGTCATCTCAAACTACAAACTGTCAAGTTACACATTATCATGACATCCCCCTTCTTAAGATAGAAGTTATCTAATTATCAAAGCAATTATCTTTGTATTTAAATCACTGATATTCGCATTACAGTTCTCACAGTTCAGTTCTCAGAGTTCACAGTTCTACAGTTTAAAGTAGAGTCAATGTCCATAACACATTACTATTAGAAATTAGAATTTCACTGAAAATAGCTGAATATACACTTTAACTGTCATTTATCATTAAATGAATTATCAATAATAGCATTACTTTATGCACAACAAAAATAAACACTATATACTAGACACTCAGAGTCTATGTGACCCTAGTAATCATACAGGGATTATTATGCCCTCAACACAGTATGATCACTCTATTTCAAATCAACATGATAATCCTTGAACTTAGGCGGTCGGTTTCTTTGTCTCTGCGGATATCTTCTCTCAGGCACACAGGCAATGACTCAGTTTGACTAGGACACAAATCAACACTAACACTGTTTTCGACTACTAACAATATCATCAATTATAGGTTGTCTCGATGAATGTGTATCACATTGTGTTGCTGGTTCAACTAACCGCTCAACATTCCGATTAGACTGCATATCTGCCTATCGCATGTATCATCAGATCTACGAATTTGAATATCATTCCGATCAATGAATTAATTCGGTGTGTTTGACGTAAAATGTTTCGGTTTCTCCTGTAGACTTGACTATCTTCGTTCTGACTTCATATGATCTGACATTGACTTGTTTTCTCGACACGGCCCTTATCCCATGTTTTTACGTTTTCCATGCGGTCGAATACGTACACACTCTCCAGGTTTCAGAGTAGGCAACTCTTTCACTCCTTTACTGGTATTATAGTAATATGTAGACTTTCCTTTCCTGTTTACTAAACAGTCCTTCACATGTGCAGCATTTTCTGGAGTCAACAAATTACTAGAAGTCGGAAGTAAAGTTTTCGTCCTTCGTCCAAATAAACGTTGCGCAGATGAGTAATCCATATTTTCAGTCGGAGTGTTTCTCCAATCTAATAACGCTAAATATGGATCGGATCTATCCATAATTGATTTCTTCATCAAACGTTTAGCAATTTTAACGGCGTTTTCTACTTTCCCGTTTGAACTGCGGATATAACGGAGATGAAGTAACATGTCAAATTCATACGTATCTGCAAAGTTTTGGAAATCTCGACTATTGAACGGCGGTCCGTTGTCAGATACTAGTACATCTGGTATTCCATGTCGTGACATGTGTGCTTTGAGAGTTACGAGTTATCTCCCCTGACGTCTATTATCATGTAGACGATCTACTTCAAAGAAATCGGAGTAATAGTCCACAGTTATCAAATAATGATAACCTTCCAGTTCAAATAAATCGCAACCTAATTTCTCCCAAGGTCGATTTGGTATCTCGTGAGTTATCAGAGGTTCTCGCCTTTGCTCAACACTATAAGAATTACACACTTCGCATCTTTGAAATATACTGTTCAATATCTCTTGACATGTTCGGCCAAAATATTGTTTTCACGCGCTCTACGTAGACTATTTTGGATTCCCACATGACTTGAATGAGCTCTCTCAATCATTTCTTGTCGCATACTGACAGGGAATAACAACTCGATCACCTTTCAGTACTAGTCCATCTTGTATCACTAATTCATCACGAAAATTATAATAGCACTGTAGATCACTACTAAGACTACTTCTCTCTGGCATTCCTTTTTGAATAACAGCTTTAAGTGAATGCAAAGTTTCATCACTTTCTGTAGCATCCTTGAGTTTTATCAAACGTTGCTCTGACACAGCAATTTCAAATATAATGTCATCCTTGACTGTCTGTTTCCATCTCAGGTAAATACGCACGGCTAAGCGTATCGGCTAAATACATCTCTTTTTCCTGTCTTGTAGATTATGTCATAATCAAACTTCTGGAGACGTTAATAACATTCTCTGAAGAGCGTTTCGGAGCAGTTATAAGACTTTTCTTACAGATAATCTCCAATGGCTTATGGTCCGATTCTACTACTACATGTCGACCATATGTATAATGTTCAAATCTTTCCATCGCAAAAAAGCACCAGCGAGTAACTCCTTCTCGATTTGCGCGTAGTTCTGCTACTCTGAACTAGTCAATGATCTTGACGCAAAAGTAATAGGTTGGTCATTCTGCATCAGACACGCTCCCAGACCTTTCTCGGACGCATCACATTGTAGAATAGTCGGTTTCGACGGATCAAAAATACGCTAACACTGGCGCTCTTGACAAAATATCCTGTATTTGCCTAAATGCTTTCACCATGATATGGTCTTCCCCACTTAAAAGTAGATTTATCCTTGATCAAATCACGAATAGGATCTGTTACTTGTGACAAAATTTGGAGTAAATTTCTGCAGAAATTGACCATTCCTAAAAGTCTCTGTACTCCAGCTTTGTCTGTAGGATGTGGCATCTCTGTGATAGCCTTGACTTTTGACTGATCAACCTTGAGTCCCTCAGCAGATATAATATGGCCCAGATAGTTGACAGATGACAATCTTAGCTTTAACTTGTCCTTGTTAAGCTTAATGTTCTGTTCACGACATCTAACGAACAAAGCATGTAACTTAGCGTCATGGTCTCGCATAGCTTCTGTATCATTGTCACCACAACCATATACCACTATATCGTCATGTATGGCTTTTACACCTGACAGACCTTGAAGTGCATCATCTAAACGTCTCTGAAATTCTTCTGGCGCTGGCGATATACCGAAAGGCATCCGCAACCAACGATATCCTTCCCCATGGGGTTCCAAAAGTTGTCAAATGGCTACTCTCGTCATCTAACTGAATATGCCAAAATCCATTCTTTTGTGTCAACAACTGTAAACACTCTTGCTTTATTGAGTTGAGGCAATATCTCATCAATAGTTGGCGTATTGTAATGATTTCGCTTCAATGCCTTATTCAACGGTTTTGGATCAATGCACAATCGTAAGTTTCCGTTCTGCTTCTTAACAGCTACAAGGATGAAATCCAATCAGTCGGCTGATTGACAGGAGTAATTATACCTAAATCCATTAAGCGCTTCAGCTCACTCTTCAATGGTCCTTTCATTGATACAGGTAACACGTCGTGTAGGTATTTTCGTAGGCATGACTGACTTATCAATCTCTAAGTGAAGTTTACCCTTCAGATAACCTTGACCTTCAAAAATGTCGCCAAACTCGGTCTCAATATCAGTAATAGTTAAACTCTTAGTCTTACAGTTGGCTGTTGTGTAATAACTTGCAGACTCTCTTGTCCAGATTCTCTAGCACTCATAAATTGATTCTGTTTAACAGTGACTAACTTCATCGCTTGTATTGCCCTAGATCCAAGTATAGGGTTCACTTTACCAGGTACCACAACAAATTCAACATTGTACTTCTTCTTGTTCTTTTGGATTGCGTATTGTAAGACGACGCTTACCTACCGGCTTTGTCTCGGTTTTTTATTAAACATAATCAGAGTTATATCTGTATCACTCAGCTTGCTAAGATCACAAAATAACTGTTTGTACAATGACTCGGGAATAACATTAACAGTAGACCCACAATCTAGCTGAAACTCAACACTATAACCATTTATAGTCATTAGAGCATAAAGTGTTTTCTTGAGCTTGGAATCACTTGTTGTGAAATTGAATACAAATTCATTCGGACTCACATCTGTATCCACATATTCATCATTAACTGTATATGAACACGAGCACGTCGATTTCTCGTTCTGTCACTCTTCTTACACTTACGTGCAAAATGATTCATTGTGCCACATTTAGCACATTTTTTCTTTCCCCACGCCGGACAAAGTTCCTTCCGTGGTGCGTGTGATGTACCACAATATTGACAATCAACATGACTCTCACCTTTAGGTTTTGAACCTGTGTTTTTGAAACTAGCCTTAGTCCCAACCTTGTGATTATCTCCCTTACACATTTAACAGCTTGGACTTCTTCCAATACCTTCATTTGAGATTTATGACTTCTCATTTAGCTCTACATATATCATGCATTTCTGTAAGGTTAACTCTGGTTTCCTGTAATAATTTCTTACGGGAGGCATTATTACGTATTCCTATGACAATTCTATCTCGTATCATCTCTTCCTCTAGTGCTTCAAATTTACAAGTTTTCGCTAGGGACCTTAATGTCGCTACATAGGAGTCAATCCTCTCATTGGTTCTTGTTCCCTCTTGTTAAACATATAACGTTCATAAACGTGACATTAGTACGACCAACACAGAAAGTTTCGAACTTCTGACAGACAATATCTATTTCCTTCTTATCCTCCTCAGAGTCAAAGGTCAATCCATCAAATATATCGAATGCATCGGGACCAATGCAGGTCAAAAGTGTGGCAGTACGAGGAGGTTCATAGGCTTCGTAATCAACCCACTAGCAATCTCGTAATTGTCCCCACATACGCTTGAATTTCTTCCAAGTTGTACTCAAATTGCTACCTTTCAAATCTAAACTTGGTGGTAGGGGAATTAACGTAGGAACAAACGGAGGTGCAGCTGCTGCTTGCTGCGGCGGTTGTTCAAGTTCGTCCGCCATATTGGATTATTGACTGAATCCAATACACGTGGTTACGACACTAAACTATCAATTTGAGGTTATTTTTCTCGCTTTAATGTGCGCAACATGCGTTTTGTAGTCATGTTGTAACAAAGGCTATGGCTTCTACTTCTGAGTCTCGTTATCGTTGAAATAACCTCAAAACCGAAGCTTTACTTCAGCGTTTATTCATGCATGTATGTCAGCTACATGTACAGTTCTGAAGGGGGTAGTTACACATTATCATGACAACATGTATGTACATTCGGTAGTCTACCAGTAGTTCTATTTGATTTGTATTGTCTGCAGCATCTTAGATGTATTAATTTCAGTCTATGATTGGTTTAGTTTTCAGTACACCTAATATATATATATATAAAACATTTTTTTTTTCATCGGGGGAGGGGGCAGGTTATTCTTTATTCTTAATCTGGGATCCGATTTATTAAAGGTTCTAAGCATAGATGCCAACCATTACGAATTTTGCGGAATCGTTACAATTTAAGTCCCATTTTCTGCATTACGATTTATCATGAACAAATTCCAGAAGATTCTGTTTCTGGATTCTAATCTTTATTTGTTACGTTTTTTGGAACCATATTTTCTTATGATGCTATTCTTGATCAGGAAAATAATAATCGGTAACAATATGTTATGGATATATATGGATATTTGTCAAATGTTTTCTTAAACGTATTGACAATGTTTTGGCAGACGACATGCAAGTGTAGCACAGGGGAAAGTCAAAATGGCATCATCGTGGGAAAAAATTGAAAGATTAGGCAAAATTTCACGAGGAATATGCACAAATATGACCTACATTTGAAGTAACAATACATGGACTGCCGGAGAAAGTTGTTATGACCTTGTGTATTGCTATGTTTGTTGTCATCTATACATAAGTTGTGGATACTATACTGTGCATGCATTCATTAGCCTACAGCACACACAAGTTTCTGTTTGTGCTGCAAGCATTACGGCCTAACAACACAAGAGTTTCTATTTGTGCTGCATGCATTAGCCTAACAGCACACAAGTTTCTATTTGTGCTGCATGCATTAGCTTTACAGCACACAAGTTTCTGTTTGTGCCTCGTGTATTAGCCTAATGGCACAACCAAGTTTCTACTTGTGCTGCATGCATTATATTAGCCTTCAGTACATACAATGTTCTATTTTGTGCTGCATCTTTTCTATTAAAAATTAAAACAAATCAAATTATTTAATGAAAATGACAAAATACACAAACATTTAGTGTTCAATATCTGACACAGTTTGTAAATCTGTAACATGCATGCAAGAAACATTGATTGTATTAATATATTTGATATTCACTGGATATATTTCATACTAACATACTGATACACGTATATTCACATGTATGATCATTTACGATTCTGCCAGTTTGCTTTAAGTATCACTATGAATATATTAGGATATAGATTTTAAACAATAGCAAGGTTTCCAAAGGGATGAAAAATTATATCAATTATGAGTGTGTGTGAATTACACCATGAACCTAATTATGAAATGCTACTAAAATCTCCAATTTCCTTTTTATCTAATTGTTTCAATCATTTTGATTAACATGTGTATTGTTCTTGCGAAATGTAAATATTTTGAAATTGATTGCTCAGTGGCAGCTTATTCAACTTGCAGGTGGATGTTTATAGATTCAAATCCCAAACCAAAGAATCCAAAAGATGTAAACTTTTCCTTCACTGAACACTTTTAAATCACTCTTGGAGGTTATTAACATGTAGAATTTTGAGGGTCATGAGAATTTAAAATCTGATATCATGATGTTGCAGAATTTCTCCTCTGGCATTTCTGTTGACTATGAATGGAAATGTCTTTGTGTGACATGGAACAATATTAGAACAAGTTTAGACTATCCACTCTCAAGTCTTCAAGGGAGATAACTCTTTGCATGAAAATGACATGAAAATTAAAAAATTAGTGTTTAGTTTTATTTCTGTGACTGAGAATTCTGTTTACAGGAATTGTACCAATAGCAGATTAGTTCATATACAGTGGAACCTTGGTAGTAAGACCACCTAACTGAGCGGCTTAAAGTGGTCTGATAAGTGATGTGGTCTCTTAAGTGAGCTTCTGATATCTATTAAGAAGTTGACAAGAGGCCGAATACTGGTAATTATGGTCTTAAATGTGAGGTGGTGTTTAGGTGAAGTTCATCTAAAGTCCACCTCACATTTCAGTCTATAAATTCCCAGACTCTTGATAAATAATGATATTATTATCTCACTAATCAGACCACTATGAGTCAACCAGAAAGGTGTCTTATCAGCAAGGTTCCACTGTATTAACGAATATTGACAACTGAACGGTAGCAGCATGGGTTTGTTATCATCATATTCATGTAGTTTGTGTATACAAGTACTAGCACTCATTATTAACACACTAATATTTTCAGAAAATTCAACAAGCCAAAAGCTTAGGAACATTACTAAACAAAGGTCAGCATGGCGGAAATGAAAAACGAGTGCAATTCTCAAATGGTGACGTCAACAGGCAAGTGGGAGAATTGATTAGTTCTTGAAGTTAGGAGTAATCGATTAATACCAAATTAAATGGTGTTGGGTTTTCTCCCTTAGTTTTAATGACTGAAATTCTTCAAGGGTTACACTTGTTTTATTTATTTATTTTTTGTTTGTTTGATAATTAATATGTTTATAAATTGAATGTTTATTTCACTTTGGGTGTGTAAAGGCACTTAGGGTAAAATTATTATTGACTTACTTTAAAACAACATTGAAGATGAAAAAGTTATTTTTAGATAGGATTAACACTTAAAATTGTTGATGATAATAATAATAATAATTATAATAATAATGATAATGGGAACGTTAACCCTTAAAACAATCAAAATCTAAAATAAAATAATTTTAGTCATAACTGTCTATTACTTAAACTTCCATATCCATTTGATTTTGACATTCTTCTGCTTGAAGAGCAAATTTGAAATTAAAGCAGAATTTTGAAAATATGTCAAATTCTTTTAAAATCTGAATAATATGAGGTGATTTGTTTTATGATGTAAAAATGGCATAAATATTTAGGTTTATGTAAGACCACATGGTGTTATTAACTCATCAACCCCTGTAGCTACATTTGGACTCGCCTATCTCAAAGAATGGTCACATCCACTGTCAAAATTCAGGGGTGTATGATTTGATAAAACAAACTTTTACAATGATTTTACATTTAATATTTACTTGTTTATTCCTGAATTATGGCAGTGGACTCTACTATTTATAAATTTGGGTGAGTCTAAATGTGACCGTAGGGGTTGATGAGGTAATGTATCTCAAAATAATTTATGGCTTACGAAGACATGAAAATGTTTCCTCAATTATGAACAGTTAAATAACAGAAACTTGTCCTTAATATCCAAGCTGTTCATTATACACTTGAATATTGGAAAATATTGAAATTGAAAGTGTTAGGGGGTGGTGTAAATCAATTAAAATGTGTTGTGCAAAATGGTGGCCAGAATTCAAACATAGCACACATTGGCCATGGTAGTGATCTTTGATATATATATATATATATATCATGGCATGGCATGGCTTAAAGTAATGTTGATCCATGGGGAATTCATTATAGCAAGTAGCGTAAGAATTCTGTTTTGGTAAGCAAAATGGTAACATTTAAATACCTTGTCAAATAAAAAGGCTGCAAGCTTCATATCATGTAGACCATACCCATAATAATTATCTAGACGAAAAAGTGGTTTTACATATTGTAGAACTCTTCCTATGTGGCAAAAATTTTACAAAAAGGGGAAAATTGTTATTCTGTGGAAAGAAATGAAACTGCAAGAACTATGTCTGATCATCCCAGCTCAAACTTGCATTACAACCAAGTCTGTATAAAGGGCACCTGACTATAAAGGCCATTCATTAATAATGTTTTAACTTTTTTATTATAAAGAAACCTCTTAATGGAGGCCACGGTACCTGTCTATAACGGTTACTTTTTGCATGTTCCCTAGAGTGGCCTTTATAGACAAGTTTGACTGTATTTCTGTTGACTGTTTCATAATACTGGATACTATAGTTCAGGTAAAAAATTTAATCTTAGCAGCATGTACTTAGCGCAGCATGTACTCAGAGCATTATATGTAGTTGGCACCATGTATATACCCAGCACAAGTATAGCATTGGCCATTGTAATAAAACCATTGTTTCATACGACCAAAATCGCCTCCCAATTCCTTTTTTCATTTCATCTTGAAAACAATACTTTTAATCTGGAAAAAGTTATTTTTTCTTCTTAATCACATCTAGATTTATGTTTACAAATACATGTAACAGAATAATTTAAATATTTGATGGCTCCAAGCCCTTGTCAGTTAGCTCTGGGTCCCACAACTTTTGGCTTTTGAACCTTAAAAGCTAAACATGTGGCTATGTACCCTTGACAGTTGACTCCCGGCCCTTGACAGTTGGTTCTGGACCTCTCCACAGTTGGTTTTTGGCCCTCTAAAGTTGACTTTGGGCCCTCAAATGTTGGCTTTGGCTCGTTACATTTGAGAAATGTAAAAGTAGTCCGTGAGCTCCAAGATATTCTTTTTCACATCGTATTTTATGTCATGTGAGTTTCTTGCGTTTCTTATTGTGATCCATTGCAGTTTGCGTCATGAACGTATGTGTCATGTTTCTACAAAAAAACCATCATTTTAACAATTTTATTTGTGTCACAAAAACTCACATCACATTAGTTTGACCACCACATAAATTTGAAAAATTTTGACAAGCTATTTTTGATGAACCTCCAGATAATTTTTATTAACCACCAGATAATTTTGATTAACCTCCAGATAATTTTGATTGACCACCAGATAATTTTGATTAACCTCCAGATAATTTTGATTGACCACCAGATAATTTTGATTAACCACCAGATAATTTTGATTGGCCACCAGGTAATTGTGATTATTTGTCATTAATACTTATATCATGTCTATATTATAGGAATCTTAAGTCAGACCAAATATCAGGTATCAGATTTAAAAAAAAAAAAAAAACAACAATCATGCAGTCATCAAACTGGCAGTGGCATCTAGCACCTATCTTGTTTACCCCCTAAAGAAACATTTTGACTGACTTTAATCATGATTTAAAGAAGATTCCATTATTTTCAGGGGTAGAAGTGAAGAGTTGTTTGAAGGAATAGGCTTGTGATCTAATTTGGTTAATCGATATTCTAAAAATTTAAATTCCTGACTTCAAATGTGTATGTAACAAGCCTGTTACTTTAGCCATTCGTATCCTGATTTATTATATATCAAGTAATGATGTGTACAATTTATATTATATTGTAATTTTTACTCAAGTTTTTGCTAAGTTATTCATGTTATTGTATGCAGTTACATATTATATGTATGATAAAATTGTATATGCTAAGGGAATCGTAGATGAAATTTCCACTTAAGTGTAAAGTTTTTGTTAATAAAAGTATGTATTTTATTGATATGATTGTTTACGTGTGTGTTGTCAGTATTTATAGTTAAACCAACTAGGGTTTGGGTGGGTGGGTGGGTGGAGGGTCAGACGTCTGACGAGGGATTTGTCTACATATGTCAGTCAAGTCTGATTAAAGTTGGAGTTAAAGTTTTGTAATTGCTCAGCAGTCACTTTAAATGGTTTAACAGGTTGGGCGTGTTGTATTGGTTCTCTTAGCATCTTATCATATTATAACATACAGTAAAACCTGCTATTGTGGCCACCTCTATATAAGGATTACCTGTTTATAAAGGCCAGTTTTTTCAAGTCCCTTGACTGCATGCTTCAATTAAATTGAACCTGTGTGTAAGGGTCACCTGCACATAAAGGTCAATATTTTCTGGTCCCTTGGATGGCCCCTATATACAGGTTTCATTGTATTTCCTCTCCAGCTTCATAAGAAAAGATACAATGCTATGCCACTAATGAACAACACAAATATATTGGAAATAAGAAAAAAAAATGTGAAAAAGAGGATATCCATTCTTCATCTTGTGATTAAAAGTTATATATGTAGTAAATATCATTAATGTTTCGGAATTATTCAAGTTTTACACCACACTTTTCAAAATTGTGCAAAAAAATGGCGGAATCATTCAACTTTGTAGACTAGACTTACAGTCTGAATGGAATTTTAATCACAGCTAATACCTTTGAATGATGGGTGTGCTGTCAGTATTGTGTGTGTTATATGTAATGTATTAATTGTATGCAACCCAGTGCATGTTTGCTGCTGCACAGCGTGAAGCATGCGTATTCAAGGTTGCATGTTCGCTTTAAATCACAGTCCTTTCATTCTCTGAAATGTGAAAAACACCTCTATATCCCTATGTCATTGTATTTTCATTTCCAGGAACCTTTGGCTTGAAAGGTAGGATCAGCATCTTAATGAGGATGGAATGATTTTGTTAATTTTCCTGTAAATTTTATGTCTTCTGAACAAACTTAAGGAGAATTATCTATCTGTTGAGGAATTCTAAGATTGATATTTTGAAAAAAAAAAAATCTAGATACTTTGGGACCTAACTAATTGTTTTTAAATATATATATATATATATATATATATATATATATATATATATATATATATATATATATATATATATATATATATATATGAGTTTCCATTCATATCACATTTACGAAGAGTTTTTAATTTTCCGTTTTGCAAGCCTCTTGCGAGCAAAAACAAAATTCATAACGAGTATCATAAATATGATATGGATGGAAACTTGTGACAGATATTCTATTTATCATATGATCAACCATATGCAATATAAACGGCATTTTCTAATGACTGGGGATGAGAATGTATATTCTCCTGTCGAGTTGACCAAATTGTTCCATATAGGTAAAATACTTGCGCAGAAATAAGTGCACAAAACATATCGTAAATATTGCTTATATTTGAATACATAAATTTAGCCTACATTTTAAATGAATTATTATTTACATCTATTTAAAGCATACTCTATCAGATGTTGAAATTAGCAAAATTGTCGACTTAAGTACAACAAAATTTTAAAATCATCTGCACAACAAATGAAGTCATCGCCAACCTTTAGATGAATGAAGTCTGCATACCTAGTGAATAAAAGTAGTTCAGTTTGCTGCACGTTAGCCAATCAAATCGCCGCAAGGCTAAGCTTTATTGTACGTATTACAATATATAAAAACATGTTATATAATATGTATGTAAACTGTTATGAAGCTGCATAACACAGATCATATGATAAATATTTCATGAATGTCATTCAAAATTAATCTATCTTCAAGTTCGTTTGGAAGACTTCTGCATTTTTCTATGCTAACATGAATTTTTGATTTTCATAACATTTTTAAAAGGGTGAGCTTGACTGACAAGTAGAATGTAAGATCTACGTAAAATATGTTGGAACTAGGTTCTGGTATTGTACTGTCTGTTCATTGCGAATAGGAGTTGTCAGTGGATATGAAGAGAGTGGCAAAGGATTCAATTTTTCTATATTTTAAACCTTTCTGTATTTAGAACCCTGCTTGCAATTCTAAGCAAGTTACTCTTGAAACAAATTCTATAACTTAAATATAGTGTGATGTAACTGTATACCTAGAAAGGTTTATACTAAAATTTGCTATATATTGGAATAATTCATTCACTCGGAGACAGGTAATTGACAACTGTGATGTGCAATATTTGTTCACCTTTGATATCATTATAATCCTGATATCCAGACACACCTATCAAGCATAAAATGTACATATTATAGCACCTACCTTTCAAGACGTCAAATTTGGACTTTTTTTAATACAACAGACACTTTAAGTAGTTGAGAAGTTTTGCATACCCCTTTGTCCAAAACCATGGCAACCATTTTAGAATTAGATCATGGCTTTAGCCCATCAATGAGTTTGTGTCATTGTTGTATTGCTATAGCTATATACATAAACATATAAATGATTATGCTATTTCTTGATGGGCTACATACATGGAAGTTAATGTATAACTGAAAGCACTGATAAATAGGAGAAATACTTCATGGAAATCAGACGTTTTATATAAATAAAACAAAATACACATTATTTCACTAGCAGACCGCATGCTGTTATGGATATTATTGTTGCGAACTTGTCTTTCCATGTTTCCCCACCGCCGTCACACCAGAGGAGCAATACCGAGGCTGCCATGTTACTACAATTAGAATCTGGTTCCAATTTATTCAATTGTGAAAATTTTGGGGACAATTTTCCTGTTTCTAATCAAGCATGCCCTTAAAAACACTATCTTGTTTTATATTTTTTGTCTCAGCCGATCACCATAAAATCAAAGAGTTACACAAGTTTAAACATTTTACTCAACTGCAGTAAATCCTGAAAACTGATTGGTTTAGCTCTATAAATTAAGACTAGACATTATGAAAGTGGGCCCTGAAGTCGGACATGCTAAGGGGAGCATTTTATGAATATTCTAATGAAATTCTTTAGTTTTATGGCGTTGGGAGTTGATCAGTTTTGTGTTTCTGGTTGTATGTTCATTCTAACAAACTAAACTGTTCATCTATTTTGGATTTTTCGTATTTAGTTTTGTAATGTCTGGTATAAGTATACAGTACAATGCAACATGTCTATGAACAAACATTAAGTTCCCCATTACTTCTATGTAAAATTGTATTTTTGGCCTTACATGACACTACTTTCTCTTTGAAAAATACACATATTAAATTGGAGCTCAACTGATGAAGTCTAATTGACAGAAATGAAATCGTCTTGAGCATTATATCTTTGGTATTACGTTTATATTATTTTTAAGTAATTCTCCTGGGTATATATATATATATATATATATATATATAATATATATATATATATATATATATATATATATATATATATATATATATATATATATATATATATATTAGCCTTTTTAAAGAATCATTCTCTCACGAGCTTAATTCAAGTACATGTACATGTAATTTCTTCTTATAAATCATCGATTCAAAGTAATTTACTAGGAACAAAGAAGATAAAGATGTTACATAAATTTATCAAGCAAGAATAAACTTGTAAGCATGTTACTTCCTAAATAACAACCGGGCTCAAATAAAAATGTTATGAGATCAATATGTATTTGTGCTTTAAATGTAATTGTTGAAAAGTTTTAAGAAAATAGACTTAAAAATGAAATCCTTGAATTACGTTTGTTCATGAACTTATGGCATGACGCTGTATCAAACACGTATATGTTACAGTAAAAAACTGTTTAAGCGACCACATGTGTATAAAGACCCCGTGGTCACAAAGACTGTTTTTGCTGTCCCCAGTATTACCATATGTGTACAAATCAAACTCTATATTCCTATAATGACTGGTTTTGTTGTATCCCTAAGGGGTTCTTATATACAAATTTCACTATGTTCTTCGTCTGTTCATTGACTTTGCTACCTGTTCATATGTTCATACCTTTAACTAGGACCATGCATAAATTACTGCCCCAAAAGTCAAAAGATGCAAGTGTCCTGAGATTTTGGAGCCTTGGGCAGTGCTAATAATATAATTTGCGTTATACAGTATCATTATTCTTTGGACAGGTAGAGAGATATTATCACAGTAGATATGGACTGTAAAACTATTTTCTGAAAATTGACGAAAAGATTTCAACATAGGTTACATAGTATCAATGACAATGCAGATTTCAGATGGTTAGGGTTTTGTTTTTACTGTTGTCCTATACAATGGTCAAAAGTTTTAAAATAATAATTGGTTAAGATAAAAAACACTGGTTTGGGTGTATCCATTGACTTGGTTACTTTAACCTTTACCGGAATATTCTTCTGAAGTAAATCTGACACTTTGAGTGAAGTGTTTGAATAAATATATTTTCGTCTGCCTGCTAAATGTTGTTCCGTTTAATTAAACAAATTTTGTTGAATTGATTGATGTGGAATTTGTTTGAACATAATTATCGTCTTGGCGTTTGTTTTGGTGTCTTTTGTAAAACTACAACAGACTGGTGTTATTGATAAAAATATCCAAATATTAACCCATCAAAAAACCGTTCATTTTGTGCTTGGTTGTGAAACAAATATCATATTTCAAATTTTATTTATAACATATAAATGGTCACCTACTACACAAATCTTGATGACTATACTTTTTTACGCCCATAAAAAAGGCACGTGTAGTAAAATCCATATAATCTGGAGGGGTGGAGTCTTGTGAACCCATTCTTGACCTGGACGAGTTTAAAATTTAGGTATGTAAAGCATAAGATTAAAATTACACTGACTAGAGTAATCGTTCCTTTTTGTCACCAAACATACGATATGATCCAGTAAGGAATAAAACGTTTTCCCCGTGCAGTTTGTCATAACCGAAAAGTGAGTAGAATCATCCGTATGATAATCAAAAGGTTACTCCGCTCCGCCATCTTATGTGAATCGGACAATATTATATATATACTCAACGTCCATCCGGTTCTCTGGTAACCTTTCTTTTCCATCGCTCTACCGTTTTCATTCCTTTATCAATTATAATGAAACTTGGTCAATAGATTCAATACCAATATAAACTTGGATGGATTCAACAATGACCCATGTTGCATTGAAAATGTGAATTTTTTGTCCAAATATTGCGCTTTCAAAGAAAAAAAAAAGCAGTAAGTTTCTTATTTATCATGTTGTTTTGTTGAAATTGGGTAGTCTCAAAAAGTGATCATCTCTTTGTTAAGAAAGAAATTGGTCATAACGGGCGTATCTTATACAACCTGTCTTGAGAGACCACTATCGTGAAATGCCACCAGTGTTGAGAGACCACATTCCAAAATCCGTGCCGTTAAAAAATCCTTTGGGTAAAACCTCTTTCGAGAGACCACCTGTCTTAAAAGACCAAATATCAGTGCCAGAAGGGGTGGTCATTCAAAGACAGGTTCCACAGTACTCAAATATTGTTATCCAATCACTTGTAAAGCACACGGGTAAGATGATAAAAACGGTTCAGACACTAATTTCAAGCCTTTACATGATCCAGGATATTCGATTTTGATGTGGACATTCGATCGTGATTTTAGGCACTAACGTTATTTGTTTCAATATACATTATAAACTGTAGATTATGATTGCCTGCCTTGCGTATAAGTCTTCCACCTGCGACAGTACATTAAAGTAGATGTAATGCAATATTACGTGTAATTCAAAATGAAAACTATGATCAAAAGTGACGTTGACGGTGAACAACAGATACACCCCCAAGTTTGCTTAACGTTCATACATACATGTATTCGAGTAAATTATTTGGTCTAATAGCACTACAGATGTAAGCTGGGATTAATTAATCGTAAAATGACATGATAAAATTCTAGACAGGAGTCCAAACCAAAAGCAGCAGATATTTGACCAACACGTCATTTTCTATTAGCCCATACATTGATAAATATTATCAACAATACCAAAGTTATAGTTTTGTTTACAAAAAAGGTCAAAATAAATGCTTAAGACGATTGTTTCCGTCAATAAGGCTTCATCAGTTCAATATAAATTTGATATAAATGTATATTTCCGAAAGAAAAAAGTGGTATCATACAAGGCCAAATAATAAATCTAAATGTGTTGTCAAAGCTGTCTAAGAGTACCCATTGTAAAAATTAATATCGTGGCTTTGATAAATATGTATATATTGTGTAAAACCTTTAAGGACATTTATTATTCTTTTATGGTCAAGAGGTGTTCTACAGGGTGTTATCATTTGACTGATGAATAATTTCCTTCACTTCTTAATGTAGAGAGCGAGTGTTACAGTTAGGAGAGAGGGCGTCAACCCCGGGCCTTGTAGAAGGACGTCGACTCCAGTCGGATCAACAAGTTCAAGAAACAGTTTTGGGCAGTTCCAGTGATGCAGACGACGAAGATGAAATAGTTCAGGTATCCAGTTCTATAAATAGTATCGACAGGAGTGATGGTAGATTAGATAAAGAACAAAATCAGAATAATTCGATTCCTTTAGAAGATTTATCTCACGGAAGTGACAAATTCAGGATACCTGGATCATCAGTGGATCACAAGCTAATGACAGGAGAAAAATCAAAACAAACAATAAATAATGATAGGATAGTTAAAGACAGCGAGAGTGAGCATGAGACAGTTGTTTTTTCATCAACAGATCCTGAACGAAACATGCTAGACACCCATCTGTGACGTTTGCAACACAGTCCACTTCTTTAAGCCCTTCATATTCATCGAACAAATGTGAAAATCCATATGCTGTGAACGCTGTGAGTTCGTGTAACAAATGTTCGGTACTTAGATACATGCTGTTGGTCCAACACAAAAGCAATACAGTATAAAAGATATATAGACACTTGTACCAACAAAGAAGCATGGATTCCAGTATTTAACAGTCTATTAACATATTAATAATTCATTTAGGAAATATTACCACTGTGGATTGTCAGGATTCACATTTGAATTCTGTTTAAGTGAATCACTAAAATATCTTTATTTATCACTCCACAATCTAATTTTCATGAATTACAGGAATGTGTTTCCTCTCCAACATCTTACAGTAAATATTACTAGAATGATCAAACTTAGCTTAATCTGTTTAAAATACAAGACTATAAGATTGATATATCAAATTTATTTCAGATATATATTCGCTACTTTTTTTATTTCTCTTTTTTATATTTGACTCAAATCACTCTGTACCAAAACTTTAAGGAAAGTGAGTAAAAATTGATGTCATGAAATAAACCACAGTAAGACATTCTTGAAATAGTTACGGTACAAAAGCTTTAATTCTTTCTGAATTCCATCATACCGCATTAAGTCTCGGTAATTATCATTGTACTGTAGGACTATGCTTTGGTAATTATGATACTGCTGTTTGTGTTTTGGTAATTACCGTAGTACTGTTAATGTAATTATAGTACTATTAGTTTGGTAATTATCATAGTACTGTATGTTTTGGTAATTACCATATTACTGTGTTTAAGTTATTATCATGGTAATATGTGTTTTGGTAATTATCATCGTAGTGTATGAAATACTGGAACACTGGTATGTGATGATATGAAACCGTATGACCCATATGGATATGCCAATGTAGATATTAAGTTTTATATATATATATATATATATATATATATATATATATATATATATATATATATATATATATGCATATGTCACAGCCAAATTTCAAAATATTTACTGTTTTGTATGTACCAGTATGTCATGAAGATTTGTGATATCAGAATTTAATCTTTTCTTTTTTTTTCATATTCAGTTTCTTTGCATTTTATGTTTTGGTCCAAGATCTCACTGAATACTTTGCGCAGTCTTAACTTTATATTTAATATACAATACCAAAACAGCTGTGATAGAAACCTGTTCAATTATTTAAGCGAAAGTTTGATATAAGCGAGAGTTATTATAATTTTATGTACATAAATGTACATAGTCATAGATAGCTGATAAGTAGATATTTAATCGAAAAATGTCTGGATACCAATATCTTTTTACTTGAATTATTAACATCCAATTTTAATAAATATATATCAAATTACCAACATATTAATTTTTAAATTACAAATTAAAGCACACATAGTGTATTTAGATAATTGACATTGGTATAAATTTGAATAACTTAAGGGGGCTTTAGCTGAAAATATTTCGATTTTCCACTTATACTACTTCCCCTTGATGTACAATAACAAATAAGAGCTATACACAAACATAAAAATCTTATATTCCTATATATTTTGAAAAAATAGGGAAACAAAATTTTGATAAAAAAAAAGCTAGTGTCCCTTTAAATGATTTTGATACTGGCATGTGCACACTTAAATAACTTAGGGTATTTTGAGAAATAACCTGCAAAATTCGGATAACCTTCAAATATAACTTCAAACTATATATATAAATATAAAATAAACGTAACGGAAAGATATTTGGAAATCAAGTATGTGGGTACCTGAGTTTTTTTATCGTAACATTCCCAATTTTCTCAACAATAAATTTGTAAAAATCATGTATAGACTTTGAATATGTGTATTTCAGAAAATTTTCAGAAATTTGTAATCTATGCAACAACATTAAAAATTGGTTTGTCCACGATAAATCGTTTGTTCTATTTGACCTAAATATTGTATCTCAGTAGATAAATATATCATTTTATTTTGCCATAATGAAATCATTCATTTCATAGTTAACCATTTCACCGTGAATGTGACCTCATAATGTTTGAAGATCTGTGATGCTATAGCGGTAGAGTGTTTGAATCGCAAGTGGAACGTCCCATGCTGGATTCCATATACTAGGTCTTAGTTTGGGATGTAGAAAAAGTAGTGTTTGTTCAGTTGACGTATTGCCAAATGCCCGACACGGCACCTTTTGGCAAACTTTTCCATCACGACGTCGCAATTAAATGACCTGTCAAACGCTTGTGTGATTACGTCATCTCAATCGATTGACGTCAAAAAGCACACAGACAGCCATTTGTTAGACATTTGGCGATATGTCAATTGACGTCATGATGGGAAAATTTGCCAAAAGATGACCTATCGCCAAATGTCTGACACGTGGCTCTCCATGGCCATTTGGTTGTGACATCATAATGGAAAAGTTTGCTAAAATGTGCTGTGTCGTTCGTTTGGCTACAAGTCAATTGTCAAGCACTCAAAACAAGAAGTAAGTTTTACGGGACTTTTGGTGAGATTTTCTTTATAACTGATGTCACTACTTGAGTTTCATGTAAATAAAAAAAACCGCTGCATGGGTTACAATACATGGCACATGTCAAAATTTATAGCAATTCAAGCTGGTTGACATACCGAAATAGCTAAAAATTGGTTGTTGGATTGTAAAACATCAAAAATCAACAACCCTAAAGCTTATATTCTGTTTGATTTGTTTATATGATATTATTTCGATATAACACGAGTGTATAAGATTACTGGGCACTAGCGTCAGAAAATATTTTCAATACTATTTGTTTATATTTTATTAGTTTTACCATATTTTTAAATCTATTTATATATTTTCAATGATGCACTAAAAATTTAGCATACGTTGAAATTATCAAGTGATTCCAGTACCAAATTTTGGAGATAAATGGGAACACCTTTTGATGTATAAATCGCAGATGCCAAAGTTTTAATTCTTAGGATGTCCAGAAGACTATACAAATTTGATGAATATTGGTACAAACACGGACCTCTGGACATTCAGAGGTGAGACCAGGTGCCATGGAAGAGTAATCATGGACATCTACTGCCATGAGTCCGAAGTCAAATTCAAATGAAATGGGCGAGAAAGAAATCCTCGTAACATTTGGTAAAGACAACGCAACAACCGCTATCGAATAGGTAACTCAACATTTCATTTTGTTAAACGGGGTAAATGTAAACAATGTCATTATAGCGACCGTAAAATTTGCGGAACGTTGACATCAAACGGTATTCCCAATATCTCCGTGACAGTAGTAGTAGTAGTTTACCTATATGAAATGTCCAAATGTTGAAAACGCCTTTGCATGTTGGATCATTTGCGAGATATAAATTCCATATGCATTTAAGTGCGGGATATTACTACTTTTTTTTAATGCGGAAATTTGATGATGGGGAGAAGCCGAAATCGTCGTGTTTGTCGTATAACCTGATTGTAAGTTTCCCGTTTGTATCTCTAGTAAGTAAAGTGTCCAAGTATAGAGCAAGTGTATTTGATTCTGCTGTATCTTTAATTTCTAATTCGCT